>VXAB01000897.1:50178-295011 GCA_013399175.1 Odontophorus gujanensis
CAAGCTTTTTCATTTTCCTAATATTTTTCTTTTTTTTTCTTTCACCCTCGTTTTTTTTTTGTTTTTTTTTTTTTTTCCTGAGCATTTCCTTCCATGTATTTCTCATTTTTTACCCTTTGATCTGCATTTAGGATGACACTTTCAGGGTATTCCATACCTCTATCTCTGACATTCGAAGATAAAATTGAGAAAATAGTGCTTTGAGACATCAAGAAGTTATACCACACCTTTCTACAATGTCTAATTTACAGAATTAAGGACACTTTACATCTACAGTAGTGCAACAAATAATGGTATCATTTATGCGTCTCTCTCTCTCTCTCTTTTTTTTTTTTTTAAATGTCAGCTGTTATTTATTCATCACAGTCTTTTGGGTGACTTTTGAGCTCATTTGGTTATTCTCACATCTTCCTAGAACTTGGTATGCCTGAAAACAGCAGGTGTCTACAATGCTGTTGTATAAGTTCTAGGGAAACCAGCAGCACCTGCACCCAGCCTGGCTGTCTTGTTTGAATACTTCAGCTCCTCCCACAGAGAAAGGTTATCT
Source organism: Odontophorus gujanensis (assembly GCA_013399175.1). NCBI lineage: Eukaryota > Metazoa > Chordata > Aves > Galliformes > Odontophoridae > Odontophorus > Odontophorus gujanensis. The sequence goes on from VXAB01000897.1 coordinate 50,726, forward strand.
TAAATTGAACTCAAGCAATCTGATTAAGCATCAGCAAAGCTACTGGGAGGATCTTCAGCAGTTATGATTAAACTGAACTAGAAATGTAGAAGAAAAAAACAGGTGAGTGGTACTCCTGGCTGTAAAAGTATTCCTGGGTATAATTTCTTCACCCTATTTGTTGCAGTTGATGGGATGTAATGCTGAGTTTTGCAAAGTAGTCAGTAGGTGGGATATGGAACAGTGAAATGGTGTTAGGTTGCCCTCTTCTGTCATGATGGAGTATGTTGATTTCTGTAAAATGTTAGTTGCTTTTTACTGTTTATTTGACATCTAAAATATAGTTTCCTGAGTGAAGAAAAGAGTGCTCTATGACTCTCAGTTATTTTGAATTTTTCATGAGTAAAAGAAAGAAATAAGAGGAGACAGAAATAAGCAGATATTTACTATCTAGCTGGAAACATTACCTTGATGTCAGTGTGCTGACAGATGTGCCTAAGTACAGTCAGGTTAAAAACTGTTGTTTTCTTTTCCTGTCTTTATAGAAGAGGCTATGCTATGTCAGAACTACAGGGAACACACTGGTCTGTTTCCTTACTGAAAGGCTGACAGGATGGTCAGATTTAATTATGAGTGTCTGGGGAAGGTAAATCGATTTTTCCTCTGAAAGGAGGAGTAAGACTCCTAAACAGAACAAATGCTTTAGTGTAGAGAAAATACAGCCTTTCAGTACTGCATTAAACTTTTCTATTTAGAAAGAGGCGAAGTAGAATGTTTTCTGAGTCACTGGTCAAAGCCACTTTCCAACATACACATGAGAATGCTAGAGGTGAGGTGGTGATGACATTAATAGAGGTCAGGTCTCACAGTATCCCCAGGCTGCTTTAAATTGATGTTGTAGTCGATGCCATGGCCTAGAGAAGGCACTGCCTGTACTGAGCAGTAGCAGCTCTCATCAATATTAGTAACAGTCAGTGTTCACAGCCTCCTGGGACCTGCCCTATCCATTTTAAGAAAATCAGCTGTTTCATCACTGGGCCACTTAAAAAGTTACTCTAACTCCTGATAAGCACTCTTTAGACACACCCAGTATTTCTGTACTTTTTTTTTCTTCCTGGTTTAATGAAAGCTGGGGGGGTTGGGAAGGAGAGGAATGTTCTGCTTACACTACAATGGGACTAGTACTTGGTGCAGTTTCTGAGAAGTAAACAAACCATTTGAAAACAAGGAAGAAAGGGTTATATACCACAGATGCAGATGAGTGCTCAGCCAGGTCTGTTTGGATAGAGGTAGAAGGGAAGGAGGGGGCCCTAAGAGACTCACATGAATAAAAAAGAAAATTGCTCGAGCCTGGAGAGTGTGTGATCTGAGAGTAATTGTACCTCACTCAAAGGTTTCTGTTGTCTTTCTTGATCTAGAACAATCTTGTCTGTTCTCAGAAATATCTGTTTACCTTGGAATTTTTCTTCCTTTGATTTAGAGGGGAAATAATATCCTTGAGAGGTTTACTTCATGCTTAAACGTCTGGTCATCCAGTCAGCCTATGAGCAAGCAAACATCTGAATGTGGTTGTGCAGGTTTCATTGGCTATGGCTAGTAGATCCAGGTGGTGTGTCCAGAGGGGTTCAAGGCTGCTGAGCTTGCACCCAGCTCCTGGTGCTTGGGGAAGGAGCCACAGGCACTCCTAGCTCTGTTTCTCCTTCCAGCCTTTGTGTGAGACCGACCATGGTGGGGCTGTGACATGTTCTGATCTTTCTTCATCTACTTGTTCCAAAGATGAACACCTTGCACTCATAGTTTAGTTACTGTGAAAAATTCCTAAAGCTCAGCCAGAGATACCAAATCAAAGAGAAAATGTGTGAAGTGTAACAATAAAAAAGTGATTTTTGTACCTGAATTTTTAAGTTACATCCATTGGCTTTGCTGATGTTGGGAGAAGTCCTAAATTGAGAATTTTGAGACAGAGAGCATATGGGTACAGTTGAGGTTCAGGAATTTTTCTGGCCAGTCCAGGGTAAGGTCTGTATACAATCCTGTGTCCTCAGATTCACCTTTGCTTTTCATTTCATATGGAGACTTCACCGGAAACATGAAGTGATTTAGTGCTGTGTGAAGAAATCTTTCAAATATGAACTGAATTTATAATTCATACCTTTATGAAATATTAAAGCATGAGTGCGTCTGGGCAGTTCACGCACATGGGCACTCAAATCTGCGTTGGCTCATGTCTCAGAGATAACTTACTAGGCTTTGGCTTATTGAGGGAAAAGAAGCACACATGAGAGCTCACTAGAGACAGGCTATAAAAAAACACATTTAAGTGGATAAATCACCAGAAAGAGATTAAATAAAGAGGATGCATGAACAGTTTTAACACTCCTACAATGAATTTTGGAATAAAGAGACAGTCGTGTGCAGCAATAGCCACCTGATGATAATAAATGTAGAGATATCAAAGTTGATTGGAGATGATTGGCAGGTAGAATAGTTGTACAGGGTGCTTGGATCAGAAGGGTTGTTCCCCATTTGGAACACGCTACAGGAGATCATGAGATGTAAGGAAGGTCAAACATGGTGTGGAGACATGCACCTTCCAAAATACTGTCAATTGCAGGGGGCACTGTTCAGTAGCTGTGTGACAGCCTCAGAGAGTAAGGGACGTGCCCTCAGAAACAAGGAAGTAGTTCATGAAAAAACAATGAAAAAGGCATGAAAATATTAATGTTTTTTAAGTATGTATTTTCTCTTAAATTACCAATAGAACACTCAGGGAAATTATTTGAGTTGTACTTAATTCTGTCATTGTCCATATCAGGAAGTCAACCTGTGGGCTTTGGTTTCAGTGTAGCCTTGTGGGATGTTAGCAGTGAACTGTAGCAGGGCAGCAGCCTGGAGTCCTGGGCAGGTTGTGCAGGCCTTCTCTGTGAGATGCTTTGCCTCTGACTCCCAGTCTGTCACTGCGCAAAGTGAGCTCTGCTGCTGGGCACCGTTGGGGAACTGCTGCTGCTAGAAGCCCTGGTGTGGCTGAGCTGGGCTGCCCACTAGTTAGCCTTGCCCATGAGATGACACTTAAGGCTCATTTCCAACCTCAGTGGACCAAAAAACCTCAAGTAAACAATGGTCTCTCCCAAGCTTGACTGACTAGGCATATCTAGAGAGATGTCTCTCTTGGTGGATGGCACAGATCTGAGACATTCACAGTCCCCTTCTTGTTTCCAGTGGAATGAAGAGGTGAATGATGATGACCATGCTCAGTCATTGGTATGGTCCAAAGCTGAGTTGCATTCTTGTGAGTGATATTTGATAGTCTGGGCTTCTTCATGATGTTATCTCACTGAAGAACTACATTACCTAGCTTGGATTTACAGTATGAGCGTCATTGCTATAGCCTCTATTATCTATAGACCTGTGGTTTTTTTTTTTTTTTTTTTTTTTCTAAATGATACCAGATTTTAAAGGTAACATTCAGTGAAATATCAGCATGCAGTCTGGGGTAAGTTTCAGCTGGTTTGACCCCATCTGTTTGCATGTACCAAAGCTTTCCTTCCCTGTGCGGTTTGGATGCGCACAGTGAACAGCATATGATGCGAAGTTTTCCTGCTGATGCCAAGGTCATTGTGAGCAATTTCATAGAAGTCTCCTGCATTTGTGTGCCAGCTTCCTGGAGAACAATTGCAAAGGTTTGAATGAGTGTGTCAGAAGAATTCAGAAACTGAAAACCGAGTGAGGAGAGATGGCAAAACAACAAATAGGAGTATTTCTAACAGTGCTGGAAAATGTTATGATTGAGGAAAAGACTAAAAATTGAGCTTTAAGGAAGAGGAGTAGAAAGTATGAATATGGAATATGGGACAGTGTTTTTTCCAGTATAAACTGGCCAAGAGGCTGTACAAGGGACCACAGGAAGTTTTTCAAGGCTTTTTTTTTTTTTTGAGAATTAAAAGCTCAACAAATAAATGTAGTTTCACTGAAGCCTTCACTGAAGACACTACACTGCCTAAAGGGATTAAATGGATAATCAAAAACATTTTGTGGTCTCTGCTGTTCCCAGAGAACAAAACTAGGGACAGAGGAAATTCAGTTCATAAATGAGCCAAACTGAAAAAAAAACACCTCATAACCCTTTAGAAAAAAGATGACTTTCCCATGTCCAGTTAGAAGCCAACTTTCAAAGTAGTTAAGTATTACAAAAGACAACACAAACAGAGGATCTACAGCTATGATCTAAAGTCGTCGTTTCCCTTTGTATGAGTAGAAAAATTTGAAAGTGTTTAATGCTTATTTATAAATTTAACAGTTGCTTAAATATGACTCAGTGCATCTCTTTGAATGTATTTAAATTATATTTCTCAAACTGAAATCAGAATGTGAAGATTGATTCTGCAATATGATTAATTATTTTAACTGGAGCTGACAGTTTAGATAACTTTGAATAGTGTGGGCAGAGGGGCTAGAATAATGAAAGTGTTGTTCTAAGGAAGTGAATACAGAAGCTTCTCAGTACCATGGAATTATATTTAGAGGTCTTGCCTGCAAAAGAATCTCCACTATTTAATTTTAGTCCAGCTGGACCTTGTAAAGTGGTTGCTCAGCAAGGCTTGTAGAACACAGCACTGCACCAATCAAATCTATTAGTCATGAGAACATAGGGGTGATGTTACCTACATCAGTCTGTGGGAACTCTGCAGTCAGCTCAGCTGCATTTGGCATTTGTCTTGTATTGCAAAATCCCTTCACAGATGCTGAACACTAAGCAACTACTGAGGCAGAATTCTAAAGCATGTGTAAACCTAAGGATGAGGCAAAATCATCTTTGCATTCTTGTCATTTGTTGGAATAAATGATACCATATGATGAACTTTTCTGAGGCCATTAAAAATCAAAATTTTGGATGAAAACGCTTCTCAGTTCTTAAATATTTATACATAAGACATTAACCAGGGAATCAATAATTCTGGTTTACTGGAAGCAACAACTTCAGAAGATCAATTATTTTTGAGAATAAATTTGTTTGTAAGCACTTCAGGGGCTCTCAGATATCCCATTTCTACAGTAATAGTGATACGCATGAAGTCCATGTAAATACTGCCTAAAAAGTTCAGCGCAACAGAATAAGCCTCAATTTTCCACTAGGTGTCAGCTAATCTCTGGTGAAGGAGGATCCATCAGACAAAAAGAGCAAAATGCAGAAGCAATCCAAACGCAGTTGTTTGTGTGTGTAGTAATGAGGAGCATTTTGAAAGACTGAGACTGAATAGACAATCTTGTATTCTACTTGTGCCTCTGTTTTCTTACTTGCTTTACATTTTCTATTTACCAGCCACTTAGAGGGAAAGCCCGTGTGCTCCAAGCCTGATACAATCCATAAATGAGCAAGTAGTGCTGTGGAAAGGAGAGAGCAGGGGCTGGTCTGCTGAGCCACCATTTTCTAACTTAATGTCTGTCCTGGGCCAGTGTTCCCCCGGCTAAGGGGAAGGTGCCTCAGCTACTGTTTGCTGTAATGGAAAGCTGAATCCAGCATTTTTCAAAGAGGTTCAGAGCACTGAGCCTTTGAACTGCAGTTGTATTTAAGATAAGGTGATGCCTTTTCAATCGGTTCAAGGAGAGGTTCTTGGGAAAGATCAGAGAGTGCAGCAGCATAAACCAGGAAATAATTGCCAAAGAGGGGAGAGAAGAAAAGACTGATGCAGAGAGAGGAGTATATTGATATGGATTTGAAGAGGCACAATTTCCTCTGATGGTGGCCCTGCCTGTAATGGCAGCTGAATGTGATCCACTGCACCAGATCTCCAAGTTCAATGGCCGGAGAAAATCTGAGGAAGGGGAATAATGCAAATACCAGAAATATCTTTTAAAAGACGGCATCAGCTTTGTGACACCAATTCAGTTTATAGCCCATGTTCACAGAGGAGGGGTTGCAGACTGATTATGCTGTGGTGAAATGAAGCTCTGGCTGAAGAATTTGGAGAGCAATGTAGAGGCAGCAGGGAAAGGGACAAGCTTCCCAGACTGTTCAAAGCCTTTACCTTTCTTCCTACCTGTGACTTTTGGGCTGTGTGATCTGGCAAAGAAGGGACCCACAAGGAACAACTGATGTGGTATTTTATTGCTCAGCCTGTGTTTTCTATACTGACACCAGTTTTGTCTTGATCTCTGGCTCTGTTCTTCAGGTACAGAACTTATTTTCTTGTTGCTGACGATCTGCTTTTTTTCCAGTAATCTATAGAAGTCTCTTACTGCAGTGGAATCCAGAAAACCCTTCTTTCCTGTGCCCTTCACTTCTGTTCTGAGACAGCTGATCTCCCCAAAACACCTGCAGATTTCTTGCTTGGATCTTCTTTCTTCTGAAATATCTCCAGCCATATCTCCTTCATGCCGTGTGTGTGATAACACTTCACTCATCTTCATTCTGCTCAGCTTCCCAACTTGTGAAATGAGAATAAAACTGGCTCCTACCTTTGCAATGGGCTTTCAGCCCCCAACTCTGGGAGCCTCACAATGTAACTTCAAGGAACTGATGATATAGATGATGCTTCAGAGGCCACTGGGAACTCTGTGACCCTTTTCCAAGATGTGAGTCTCAGCTAGTGATGTGAATAGCTCAGCTATGAACTGCTGTGTTAGTTTCTTTGGTATGGTAAATGTAAGCAGTCTGGAACCTGAGTGGTGTATGTGTCCTAGGGAAGACTCTTCTGTATGTACTGAAGACTCTAGTTCAACACTAGCTTTCCGTGCATCCTCTAGTTATTATGTTATGTGTAACTGAGTTACTTAGTTAAGCCTAAGACTTGAATTAGAGATATTTCTTTTCCTGTAGTCTGATGTGTCTGGATGTGATTTTAAACAGATTTTTCACCTGGAAGTTTCTTAGAACTCAGTTGTATAGGGGCACTGCTTTGTGGCAATGGGGCTGGAAGATGTGGCTGATGCTCAGCTAGAGGCAGGAGGGCACATAGGGGACATCATGACTATCTTATTGTATGCAACTTTAGCCTATTACAAACCTATGTGAGCTGAAAAATCAACAAAACTAGTTTAAGGTGCTAAAACTTGAATTCTAATCAAGATTGATGTCTTTGATACTGGATTCTGTGCTACTCTTAGGTTTTGCTCTCTTTCTGCTGTTCACAGACATCTATGGTTTCTAGTTATTTTCTTGCTAGCTGACAGAAACCTTTATTGTTTTTCCCCTACTAACTAAGGCAGGTATTCTGGTAATGGGGGATGCAGAGAAGATGGTGATGCTGAATGCCTTCTTTGCTTCTGTCTTCACTGTGGGAACTCCCCCTCAGGACTCCTGGACTGTGGGGGGTATGTGAGAGGGTTTGGGGAATTAGGAAAACTCCCCTCTGATGAGGCAGGAGATGGTCCAAGAGTGTCTATGCAGCATCAGTGTACGTAAATACATGGGCCCCGATGGGATGCATCCATGTGTGCTCAGGTAGTTGGCTGAACTGCTCTCTATCATCTTTCAGAGGTCCTGGAGAATGGGAGAGGTGCCTGAAGGCTGGAAGCTAGCCAACGTTACTGTGGTCTTCAAAAAGGGCAAGAAGGAGGATCCAGGGAACTACAGGCCAGTCAGACTCATCTCCATCCCTGGAAAGGTGATGGAACAGTTTGTTCTGGATGCCGTTTCCAGGCAGTTGGAAGAAAAGAGATTTATCAGGAGTAGTCAGCATGGGTTCACCAGGAGGAGGTTGTGCTTGTCCAAACTGGTGGCTTTCTATGATCTCATTACTGGCTGGGTGGATGAGAGGAGAGCAGTGGAGGTAGTCTATCTTGATTTCAGCAAAGCATTTGACACTGTCTCCCACAGCATCCTTATGACAAAGTTGAAGAGGTGTGGAGTAGATGAGTGGACAGTGAGGTGGGTTGAGAACTGGCTGACTAGCAGAGCTCAGAGGGTTGTGATCAGTGGCACAGAGCTCAGTTGGAGGCCTGTACTTAGTGGTGTTCCTCAGGAGTCAGTGCTGGGTCTGCTCCTGTACAACATCTTCATCAGTGACCTTGATGAGGGAATAGAGTCCACCCTCAGCAAATTTGCTGACCATAGAAAGCTGGGAGGATTGGATGACATGCTGGAAGGCTGTGCTGCCATTCAGCGAGACCTGGGTAGGCTGGAGAGTTGGGCAGAAACAAACCAGATGAGGTTTAACAAGAGCAAGTGTTGAGTCTTGCACCTAGGGAGGAATAACAGCATGCACCAGTACAGCTTGTGGGATGACCTGCTGGAGATGACCTCTGAGGAGAGGGACTCAGGTGTCCTGGTGGATAAAGGCTGGCCATGAGCCAGCAGCGTGCCCTGGTAGCTAAGAAGGCCAATGGCATCCTGGGGTGCATTAAAAAGAGCGTGGACAGCAGGTCCAGGGAGGCGGATCCTCCCCCTCTACTCTGCCCTGGTGAGGTCTCACCTGGAGTACTGTGTCCAGTTCTGGTCTCCCTGGTACCAAAAGAACCAGGATCTCCTGGAAAGAGCCCAGTGGAGGGCTACAAAGATAATAAAGGGTGTGAAACACCTCTCTTATGAGGAAAGGCTGAGAGACCTGGGTCTGTTCAGCCTTGAAAAAAGAAGAATCAGAGGAGATCTGATCCACGTCTATAAATACCTAAGAAGCAGGAGGCAAAGGAACAAGGCTGGACTCTTCTCAGCAGTGTGGGGTGATAGAACAAGGGGAAATGGCCACAAATTGCAGTATAGGAAGTTCCACACAAATGTGCATGGGAACTTCTTCATAGTAAGGGTGACAGAGCACTGGCACAGGCTGACAGAGAGGCGGTGGAGTCTCCTTCTCTGGAGACGTTCAAGACCTATCTGGATGCCTACCTGTGGAGCCTGGTCTAGACAGCCTCTTTTGGCAAGGGAGCTGAGCTAGGTGATCTCTAGAGGTCCCTTCCAACCCCTACAGTTCTGTGATAATATTGGAATAAAATTTGGGATCTACTGCAGTCAGTTCTGATTTGCTATTCAAATTCCCACCCCTTTGTAATCATTTCAGAAAAATGTATGTATTTATAATGTTTTATTTATTTGCTATTTCTATAACATGTACTTCAGAGATTTAAAAGTCCTCCTTTGTTTTCTTGCGTGTATTCAGCTTGTTACCAAGAAGTGGAATGTACTCCTCTGAAATGGAGGCATGAGGGAAGTACTGTTTCCTGATGCATGCCCTTGGTGAAAGCAGATGGAATCAGTGGCATTCCATTAGCATCTGTGGAGTTTTGTAAGTAAAACTATTTCCTATTGAGATCTTCAGGGCAACCACTTTCCCCTGTTGAGATGCTGAAATGGAAATGCTTGCTGGCTATTCTCCTTCGACAGCTTTCTAGTAGCTGATTTTCAGTGGGCATCTGAAATGCCAAGTGGCTGAAAACCAACCCCATGTCTCATCCTGTAGGGAATATTGGCCACAGAACTGAATTACCAATCCTTATTTACTGTGTCTGTACAGATGATAAGCCGCTTGGAGACATGATCAGGCAGAAAACGGTTCTGAAACAAATCTATAGATTAAGTTCGATATTTATGTATAGCCCTGATGACTGTTCAGACATGCCAGCACAAGTTATTAATGCTACCACACTTTTATCATGTGAATATGTCTGTGTTAGTGATTATTGGGGTTTTTGAATGTGGCCCTAGAGCTTCAGAAACCAGAAGTTATTTTAGCTGACTGGTTACATTTAACAGTGAATTTCATACTTTCAGTTCTGTGGTGAAGGGAACTGGGTGTAGTTGAAAAAGAAGCAGCTTTTCTGATTTGATTTTGATTTTTATTTTTAAAAACAACTGCACTGATTTGGAGTCTGTAATCCTCTGAGGAAGCATTTCTTAGCTATAAATACTCTCTGAGCTAGTGCAGTGGGTTTATCTGCCATGGGATTATCTCATAGGTGTTGCATTTGACTCTCTTGGGGATGTTTTTATTATTCTCTGTGGAGCAACAGTGAGGAAAAATAACCAAGGGGGACAGTTTGAGATATCTTTAATGATAAACTTCCTCCATGGTTAATTCTGTTCTCCAGGGTGAGCCTGCAGTTGTCCTGGAGCTAGCAGCCTGAGGACAGCTGGCCTCATGGGGCAAAGCATCACCTGGGAGCTGCAGGGAGAGCAGCAGTGGAAGCAACAGCTAGGCTTATCTCATAGAATTGTCTTTTGAGTTGGAAGGGACCCGTAAAGGTCATCTAGTCCGACTCCCCTGCAATGAACAGGGACACCTACAGCTAGATCAGTTTGCTCAAAGTCCTGTCCAGCCTGAGCTTGAATGCCTCCAGGGATGGAGTATTCACCACCTCTCTGGGCAAGCTGTGTCAGAACCTCACCACTCTTATTTTAAATAAAAACAAAGATTTAACTTTTTTATCACATTTAAATTTCTCCTCTTTTAGTTTGAAACCATTTCCACTTGTCCTATCACAACAGACCCTGCTTAAGAGCCTGTTCCCTTTGTTCTTACAGCCCCCATTAGATACTGAAAGGCTGCTGTCAGGTCCCCTCAGAGCTTTCTCTTCTCCAGGCTGAACAGCTCCAGTTCTCTCAGCTTGTCCTCATAAGAGAGGGGTTCCACCCCTTGAATCACATCTCTTCTGTACTGAGGACTCCACATCTGGATGCAGTACTTAAGGTGAGGCCTCAGCAGTGCAGAGTAGAGGGCAGGATCACCTCCCTCACCCTGCTGGCCACACTTGTTTTGATGCAGCCCAGGATATAGTTGGCTTTCTGTACTCTGAGGACACGTTGCTGGCTCATGTCCAACTTGCCATCCACGATTACCTCCAAGTCCTTTTCAGCAAGACCATGGTCTATCCTTGTATCCCCCAGCTAGTATTAGGGGATATTGCCTTGATGCAGGTGCAAGACCTTGCACTTCAATCTATTAAGCCTCATGATGTTCACCTGGGACCACTACTTGAGCTTGTGTAGGTCTCTTTGGTTGGCATTCTGTCCCTTGGGCTTGTCAACCACACCTCACAGTCTGGTGTGATCTGCAAACTTCCTGAGGAATGAGAGGGCTTTTCCTGAGTGGGTCTCAGTTAATCAGGAGCAGCTGAGACTTGGTGTAGGGCACATCAGTTAAAGGTTTTATTTGCTTTTGAACAAAAATAATCAAATATCTTAAAATACCTTTTGGTGATTCTGAGCTTATGGGTGCCTTGTTTGGTGATTTCAATCTGCTTGAAAATAAATCAGCCTTGCTAGTTATTTCTGATCTTGTCCCAGACAGGGAAATGGCTGGTCCTTCCTCCTCCTGCAGAAACTCATGCGTTTCTGAAGGAAGGATGGTTGTTCAGGACTCAGCTTTCCAAGAGGCTGATGACAAGCCTCTTACCTCTAAGTAGTGCTAAAGATGATGCAGTCTATAAGCAAATGAGGCCACCAAGCCTGAGCTGCCTGTGGAAGGCTTTTTGTCAGGTCAAGGTAGAAGAAGGAAGTGAGGTGTCAAGCCTGAGCCTGGGGAAGCTGCAGTGCTGGCCCTGTGAGGATGGAGTGATCATTGCCACCAGAAGGAGCACAAAAGCTGTGGGGAAAGTGCCCCACAAGAGCCTGCAGGCTCTAATGGGGATGTATGCAGAACAAAAAGTACCAGTGTAAAGAGACAGTAGGGCTACAGCAACAAATGATTCCTGGAGCTGCTGCTGCTGCTCAGCCTCCTGTCTGCTGCTGCAATATTTCAGAGAGTAACCAGAAAATCTTATTTGCAATTGGAAAGTGTTTATGGATTTTTAGTGCTTTAGTGAAGCAGGCATGTCTAAATCGCGCTAAGTATGCTTGATCAACAATTCTCTGAAGAAAGAGAACAGTATTTATAGGGTGGTGAGCCCTAAGGGGTGGCAGCCTAGGAAACATTTCCTTACAAAGGGTGTCATGTGGCCATGAAACAAACAGAAGCAGTTGTGAGCAGTATGTATCTTCATTTTATCCCAGTTTATAAACTCCTAGAGCATAAAGGATAAGTATAAAAACAAACAAACAAAAATCTGATTTGCTTAAAAACATCTTTTTCTTTTCCCTCAGTAATACTGATTGGGGCACAACTGATAATGGCTTACTGAGTGTTATCTCCTCCTGGAGTTGGCTGGATGTGTTGCTGTCCATCTGCTGTGATTGATGAATGCTGCTCAGGCAAAAGTGTGAATAATGCTGTTGGTGCGTGACACCCACCAGGCTCCATCCTGCATTCTGTCTGCGCTGCTGCGTGGCTCTATCAGAGTGATGAGCAGAACAGGGCAATGCTCTCAACAAATCCTTGCAAATGCAACTATCAATGAGATCTACCAGAGAAATATGGAAATACTTCAAAACTGATCCTTGTAATCTTTTGAATTACTGTTATTTTTATGTGCGTATTTGTGTTTGTTTTCTTCTTTGCCCCAGTTAAAGCATAGTTTAAGCAGTCTGTTGTTTCTGATGTGTTACAACTTCTTCCCATGATCAGCATGTGATACTGAACCTGGTTTTCAAATAATTGTGGTCACATCTCTGGTTCCAAAATCTTTATATTCCTTACCATAAAGTGGGGTTAGTAGTACATCTGTTTCATCTCTTGTCTATCAGAAGTAATTTGATTTGGAATTCCTTTGGAACTGTGTGTAGAAAAAGAGGCAGCTGAAAGGGGAACTTGTTCTCAGCTTGTCTTCTAGGTGTTTGTCTCAACTTCTTGCAAAAACCTGCACTTTCTACTTGCGATAACTGATGCCCAAAATCTATCTATATATTCTTTTACCTTGAAGATCTGGTGAAATCTGAAAAAATGAGACAAAGTAGTACATGGGGTCCAGTTGGAAAACTGGTCTGAAACTGGTCCATGCTGAGCTGGGTTCCCATTTATGCCAAAGAGTTTTGGGTTATTCCTTCATTTATAACTCCTAAGACTGGGGCAAATCATGGTGTGGTGCTGTGAAATCTGGGAAATAGGCTCAGCCAGGCTGTTGGGCATGGTTTCTGAAGGAAGCAGGCAGCAGAGAAGGACAGAGGACAGTGATCCTGTTTGTTTAGCCATGTGGTGATGGACTTTATTTCCCTGCATCTTTTCTAAGGACCGTGACAGCACTTCCTTCCTAGTGCGTTTGAGTCACTGCCTGAAAGGGATGTGCCTAAATAGAGGTCAGAGCGGCTGCGGGCGGGTTTCTTGTTTGTTAAACAATATGGGAAGAAAACAGAAGCCATGAAGGGTACTTCCCGCCCCTCTGTGCCCCGGGGAACATTCTTTATAAAATTTGGCAGCAGCTCTTTCATCAGAAGTCAGTAAATGGCTGCACAGAGTGGCTGAGTCTGGAAAATGTTTTGGCCATTTAGTAGCAGAGGAAGAGGAGGCACAGGAAAGGAGCTTAAAGGAGGTTGTGTGAAGTCTCATATAAAAACTTCAAATGTGTAAGATGTGGTTAAGTTTAAAAACAAAACAAACAAAAAAAAACCCACCAAAACAACAACAACAAAAAAACAACAAAACACACAACTATATCCATCTATGTATGTATCTATCTATCTATGTAATGTTGTTAGCAAGTGATTACAAAGAAATCAAAGCATACAGAAATAGCACTTCTGTAAACATGCTTGTCTCCAAGTACTTAAAGAAAAAAGACACTAAAAACCCTTCTTCTGAAGACTTAAATGGTGAATTAGAAGTGTTAACGATATACTGAAAATAATTACCTTTTCAGAGGTGATTACTTCCATAGAGCTGATGGCAGCCCTTTCCAGAAGTCAGGGTGTACTGCCTTTGTTCCTGAGACACCTTGGTGCAGCTCTCTGTGCTGCTCTGCTCTAAGCACAAACCTGGATAAAGCTCTGTCCAAGCCTGAAACTTCAGACACCTCTAGCTCTCCAGGGCCTGCCTGTGGCTTGAGTTTTTAGCAAAGAAATACCAGACAGCCTGGTAGCCATAACTGGCCTGCTGAGACCTCTGCAGCCCTCAGTGGTGGGGTCTCTAAACCCAATTACTGCCATTGAAGGGTCATTCATTCCTTTTTTTGTCTATCTTGCCTTATCAGAGGAGATGCTTGGGGCACAGTCTTTCCTCTGTCCCCAGTCCAATAAGTCTGAACTGACTTTAGTTTGATAACTCTTCTGCTTGATCTGTTTTGTAACTAGTGCTGTGAGGTCTGTGCTCTGCCATGATGTTTAGATGCAGTTATCATATACAAGTATTAGTTCATGTTGTAGGTTGGAAGACGGAAGTGATCAAACACAATTTTATTTATTTAGACAATGACTTGGGCATTCAACTAGAAGCTGGAAAATCTCTACTTTCTTTGCTTGCTCAGTGTCATTCTCAAAAGGCCTTTAGGCACAGTTCATAGTGTTTGCTGACACCTCCAAAACCAAATCAGGGAGACAGAAGAACAAGCGGTATGTAATATCAGTGCTGCTGAGCACTCTGTGACAGTCCTGGAATCCATGCATAAGTGGTTATGTCCCCTTTGAAATGTGGTTGATTTCCACCTTAATTGAATACTATGCCAAAGTTAATAGAACTCTGTTTCTATGGTGTATGTGGCATTTGATTGGATAAGGAGTATGGCACAGAGAAGGGATGCCCTTGGGGATGGCAATTGCTGTTCTCACTGTGTATGACTGAGCATCATCTGTTTTGGTTTGCTTCTCACCTTGCTGGAGGGTGGATGCCTCACCACTGCTGTAGCTGCAGAACTAGAATTCTGCATTTTTAGTACCTGATTCCTCGCAGGCTTTAGATAGTAGAACATAGTGGCTATGTAGAGGGAGAGCAGGTGCTGTTTTCCAGACAGGGTAACCTAATGGATCTCCTTTTGCTTTAAAAAAGACTAACAAGGAAGGCCTTCAGAACTGTTTTTCTGTGTATCACAAAACAGTTTTCATTAGTATCTGCTGGTCAACAAAATTGGTCATGGATTACAATGTTTTATTGTTTTCTTTTACTTAACTACTGTTTTTAATTTAGTTCCAGCTTTGTAGATGTGTCATACAGCTGCGGTATTAAAAATAATTTGGATTATTATTTGTATACTTTCTTATACTATCCTCTAGAAAGTCTAAGTAAAAACAGCTTCAATAAGAATTGCTGTCATATGGGCAATTCTAGTAAGAACTTCACATTGTAGAAATGTTAAGGGTAAAGACTGCATAATTACCTAAAAATTTTCTAATTTCTGACCAAAAAAAAAATAAGAAAGCATTCTTATAGACCAGTGAAATTCTCATGGGTACTCTTCAGAGATAATGTTTCACTGCTGTGGTGCTGACAAATACTTGGAAAAATGAAATGAAAAATTATATACTGCTGGATATGACTGAGACAGAATGAGAATTTTGTTATCTCTGTGCTCCTTTTCAAATGTTTAAATGGAGTACTTAAAATATCCTTGATTGTACAAGTGTCTCAAATAGCAAAGTCTCTGTAGTCCACCTTGTTCCCTACCTGTGCTGTGAGGGTTAGTATAAACTTTAGCTATGTTTTAGGTAAAGACTCTGTTTAATCAGATGTCAGCTGTACCCTGACCTAAATATATCTTCTTTGAACTGTTTTCTTTACACAATAGAGAATTCTGGTGAGGCCACCTTTTGGTTTGTTTAATGAATAAATATTTCAGAATGCTCTGTCACTTACTGGGATGCTAGAAGTATCAGCAATGTTTGGGCAACTGTCTCCTCATCATCCTCCTAGCAGAACCCCTCTGCTGCTACTGACACCCTGCACACCATCTTATCTTATTCTGGGCTATGCTGTGAACACAATCTGTTTCTGCTTCTAGCTGGTGTATTTAAAAGATAACAGTTGTTTAGAGTGACATTCAAATGACTTAACTAGAACCACACTTTCTTGAAATTACCCTTTCATTTACTGGTAGTGTTCTAGCAATTCTAATGATGAGGTAAAAGCACCCCCAAACCTTACCAGTGTCTTCTCTACTGTCCTGAATTTATGCTTAAAATGGGCTTATCTCAACAAATTGTGCAGGCTGGCAGTCATACTGAGGAGCATGTTATTTAATTTAGCTCCCTGGAATGTGCATAATGTAATTGAATTGCACTAGCACTTTTAGCGATCTACTTTTTGAGTACTTGATGTGTATTATTTGAATAGTAGTATTCTTTCACCACAGGCACTGCATGAACAAAACATGCTAAGAGATCTTTCGTTAGAAGGGTTTTGACTAAATGTTAGAAAATCAAAAGATTGTCCCAGTTCTCAGGTAATGTCCCCATGGAATCATCTAGGATGAAAAAGACCTTGAGAAGATCAAGACCAACCATCTGACCTACTGAGTCCCATGCTGATCTTTATGTTCCTGGCACGTAGAATTGAGGCACTGTATCTTTATTCTTAAACAAAAATCTACTTCTGCAGAACTTAAGCTGCAAGGAAGGAGTTCTCGCTAGCAACTACCAGAATAATTAGGTCACAGTGACTTTATTACTGACACTGTGTTATTCCTTACTCAGGAGAACAGCATTACTCAACACCTGCAGATGAAAAGTGGTGGTCTGCAAATCCTGTAATCATGTCAATTAATGATCAGATGATCTCTCTTAGGTCTTCACAATGCTTTATGGAAGTCAGTGAGTAAACGATTCCAGGGTTTAGCCTGCACAGTTCTAAATGACATGCTCTTGCTTCTCAGGGAGAGATTGTCCCACAGCCTCAAAGACCTCTTGCTGTGTGGAAAATGTCTTTTCCTTTCCTCCTGCCTCAGATTTTCCATTAACATTTTTTTTTATCCCAACTTGTACACCCACTCAGGCAGTCTGAACTCTTCTTCTGTGTTTTTATGACCTTCCAGTGCTAGCAGACATTTACTACCTCTTAGTCTAGAGGCCAGATTATGTGTATTGAATCTTAATAAATATTAAGATTATTAATTATTAAGATTAATACATAAATGTACCCCTTCTGTGCCTTAATTTCTTTTCATAGGATCTTCTGCTTTGAATTCTTTCCCATCCTTCATTGCTCTTTACAATCCCTGGCCTCAGCTTGGAAATTCATTTCTGACAAGAACTCTGGAAGCCTCAAGAGATTGGGAAAATGTAGTTGAGAAGTGAGAAGGGGGAAGTAAGCAAGCTTCAGGTCTTGGATAGTGCTCAATGCGAACAAAGAATGATTGCAAGTTTTCTATTATCAATAATAGGAACAGCACTTCACCTCCAGTCTTTACTAGTCTAAAAAGATGTTAGCCTTTTTTTCCTAGTGAAATGAAATAGTTTTAGACTGACAAATGAAAAACACCTGAATGCAATTTTTCAGGAATATTTAATATCTCGTTGTACAAATA
Organism: Odontophorus gujanensis; assembly: GCA_013399175.1. Classification (NCBI taxonomy): domain Eukaryota; kingdom Metazoa; phylum Chordata; class Aves; order Galliformes; family Odontophoridae; genus Odontophorus; species Odontophorus gujanensis. The sequence continues at coordinate 67,958 of VXAB01000897.1, forward strand.
CTGTGGAAAGGATGTAGTCAATAGCTGTAATGCCAAACTGTTGTAACATGGTAAAAGTGATTAGCATTTTGTCTTTGCAAATTAAATATGTTGGTCAATTAATTAAACCTAATTTTTGGGAATGAAATAAAGATAGTGGACACTATGTATGCTTCTGGCACTTATGAGGAACATTTGTGTATAACACTGAGGTTTTTAGATGTATTAAGCTGAGAGTGTTTTAGCCTGAATCACAGGTACTACATGCTTACTAACAATCCCTTCAAATAAACTGGTGTGAATGTGTACCAGATCCTGCTCTCCCCAGGGTTTTGTTGGTACTGTTTTGTAAAGGTACTATTCTGACTCATTTATCAGTTTTGCTAGACTGTGCTAGACAAGTCTAGGTCCTAGACTGTGTGTTAGTTACATGGCTTTCTGGCCTGTAAGATGAAGGCCAGTGACTATTCACACTACACAGCTGAAGAATGATTATTATAAAAACAAATTTTTTAGAAAGCAGGAGTAAACTTCAGCATTATGAAACACAAAGCAAACAGGATTTATGCAGCATAAGGTTGCTATGAAAGAAAAGAACAATTTACATGGATGGTCCATAGACTACGGTTGTGTGTGTGTGTGTGTTTGTGGACAAGAAAGATTTGTTGAGGCTTTCAAAGCTGTGGGACTAGGGGGAGGAAAGAAGGACTTTCAGCTGATCGCAGTGGAGTTGAAATGACTGGAGAAATCAGTGAGGGTGTTGATCCTGCTTGCAGAAACAGGCTCTAGGCAGGAGGAGAAAGAAGGATGTGGGAATAGAAGTGTTACAATTTTCCTTTTTAAACATTTAATAGTGCACTTATTGGATATATTCTGTACAGACATCTATAGCAAGTTAAACATTTTCCTTTCTCTCACTTGGATCATAGTCGTGTAAAGCACATTTACAATAGAAAACATACTTGAGGTACAAAAACCAAAAAAGAATATCTGAGGTATAAATACATGTATATTTTAAATAATCTTTACCATGCTTTATCTATGTTTGACAGTACACTGTGGGCAAGTATACATGTTTACAAGAGAATGGTATGTACAACATACAACTTTACAAATTCAAAAGTGTTTGATGTAGAAGAATATACAAGATTTTCCTACTCATGAGGAACACTATTACTGGAAGTACTACATTATTTGCCATAATTAATAAAAAAATCTTCATCAGAACACTTAAAAATAATACTGTCAATGGTAACAAAGCCTCACCCAAAATTCCATCTTGCAACTCATTCATACCCTAGCCACAAAATACATTTATCATGTAATACTGCACCTCACCTTTACAGTAAGACCTATTCAACAACACCTTCCTGGAGGACCTCAAGACTTCCTACAGTTCATATACTTTGATTGTTGGAGGTGGGGAGGGGAATATCCCAAAGGATTTAGAATCAAATAAAACCCAAGACAAAAACACACCTTTCTTTCTACCACCTCTCCCCCTCTAAATTGCTCACATTCAGGTTCTGTTCACGTTAGTGTGCAGCTTTTAAGAAAACAGGCAAAAGAGATAGAGATAAAGGGTGTAAGAGTTTTCTCAAGTCTTTCTACCCAACTCACTCCCTCTGCTGCTGCAAGAGCCCTCTGACTCCAGTGTTTAATTTTTCATCTTGAGCCATTAGAAGATGGTAAAATATTTAACAGCTCATTAAAACACATATTCTAACCTCATTAATTACATGTAAAATCTACAAATATTTTCTGGCAATATAACGATTGACACTACTGGCTCTCTTGCCTGATAAGTAGGCATTTCATTACTAAGCTGATATGTTGGTTAAAAGCATATTTACTTAAAATTGCAATAGAATTGCCAGCACTCCCAAAAGATCATTTGGATAAGGAGTGAACAGTAGCCAGAGCAAGCCTATTGTAACATCTGCATAGGGTTTTTAAACAGCATCAGAGCTCAGCAAAATGCAGAACTGACAAATGGGAAGGATGGCTACTCCTGGTCCACAGGAGATGTGACTGCATCCAGTATTCTAAATCCATTCTGGCTGCCTATCAGTGTACCAGACACATTTCAAGTTCAACTTCTGCTATCCTTTCAACCATCAATACACTCATTCACTCTTTAATCTCTGCGCAGACCTCTCTCTGCTTCTCAGTGAGAACACATTGAAGAGTACCAACTATTCCAGTGGATACGTAAGTCTCTCAATGCACTACAAATAAAATGACATGGGTATGTACATAAAGCTAAGCATTTCACATGGGAATGATGAGCCTTCACCATATTTCATAATATATTTTGCATCTAAAGAATTTTGCTTCTCAGAAGCAATTCAAACCACCTAACAGTACAATTTTTTTTTTTTTTTTTGCACAGTCCTCCTATATATTCCAGTCAAGGCCTACACTATAGGCCTTACACAGACAGGAAGCAGCTTTAAAGTGTACGGTATTGCCACAGTCCTATAGTAATGCTCACAGTCAAGTTCTCATGCTGTCATCCCTTCATGACATGACTTGCAGATGGTCTGCAGCAGATGAGCCTCTGTTTTGGGTAACATCGATGGTGCTGAGGTCTGGAGCGTGCAGCTGTTCCTCTTCTTCAGTAGTCACCTGGATTTTATTTCCCTGCTCTCAGGACTCTGATGACTGAAAGAGTCTCGTATCTTAACTACTTCAGATGCACACAAGTGTCCAAAACACTTGGTGTACCAGTCTGGCATGTGACCCCTAATGGAGGGGGAAAAAACCAACAATGAAGCAACACTGCATACATTTTCCTTAGTCAGAATCAAATACAGACGTAGTTGGTTCAACACCTGACTGTGAAACCCCCTTATTACTGCTTACTTGCTCAGCTCAGCCTTGCTAATACATAGACTTGCTCCAAAATGAATCTGCTGCAGTGAGCAAAAAGTTATTTGAAGTTTATTGAGAATTTTGTCTGCTTCACTAACTTATGAACATTAACATGTCCTTACATTCAACTGAATACACCTGACAGTTAAAGCAGCGCGATTATCTATCAACAACTGTGGTGGAACACAAACTGGGGACTGTAACAACCCTCCCTGCTGTTAGATGTGTACCAAAGATAATCTTCTGTTACCTCTCAGAATCTTATGTGCATGCACTACAGACTAAGCTGCAGCCTGCTTCACTGTCTGAATTTTGCACTATTGAAGACACGTTACCAGCGCAAAAGGACAAAATAGAAATCCATACCTTAAATCAATTCTGCACATGTAGGTAAGTTTAGATTTTCCTGACCCGCAGGGCTCAATCAGATACCTAGACAGGAGCACATTGACTCTAACACCTGCCACTGGAGCACGGTCATGATCCACTGAAGTTGCTAATAGCACACAAGCTCCTTTGGGGAAGTTTGTCCTCCACGTTCTATGAAAAAGGAAAAAAAACCAAAAATTGTCTTTGACAAACATCTAACAGACTGTCTTACTTCAAATCATCACAGGCTTTTTAACTATATAATGCACTCTCCACAGAAATGCTGTAGACAAGGTTTGTGTGTGTGGAATATTAAGGCTACAGCATAAAAATCTCTTACCTTAAGATGACAAAGTCCCTGGCTGGGTGAGGAGCCATGCTGTTCTGGACATACTGGTATATATCTGTCTGACTATCCAAAGGTTCAATTACTTTCGAGTCTATAAGATCTTCATCCCAAAGATGCTGCTCTTTAAGTAAACGATTTAAAACTTCCTCTGGTGTAGCAGTAATTTCAATGGTAGTTTTCCATAACCGGAGTGGGGGACCTTCACATGCCTGGGGAAAATGAGCATAGTCCTCAGTTTTACATTTCCTTCATATTTTATGATAAATAAATATGATAAATGCAGAAAATTAAATATACATGTATACACACATATATGCACACATATTTGTTTTAAATTATTTGTAAGTCCAGAGTGAGGTTGTTTTTCAAAGACCAAAAGGCATCTTCACACAGACTTCCTAATGATTTTTAAGTTAGAGTAGTTTATATGGAAGAAAGTAACAATTAAATTGTAGTGCCACAAAAAAATACCCTAATTTTCCCAGTTCTTTTTTTTTTTTTTTTTTAAATTATCCCAGCTAAAATCTCATTGAAACGCATCTCCTGCTAGGTCCAAGCTGTGCAAGATCAGAGAAACTTTGTTCCCACTGTCTGCTTAACGAAAGTCAGCCTGTCAAGGCTTTGCGCAAGTGAGTGAGGGCATGTAAATGCAATGCAGTGAACATTCCTGGGCTGTACAAACACAAGAACTCAATTCAATGCATGTTCACTGACTACTGTTGAAAGACAAGTTGTTTTTAGATGCTGCACAACTATGTCAAAAGATTATTATTTTTCCTCAAATCTATCCACAAAATAAAGGTGTGCACTGAACTGTCTGTTATATCTTTATCAAAAGCTGGCTTGTATTTGAGACAAGGCACTAAAAGCAGAGTGGTGGAGTGAATTACAGCCTGCATACCTTCTTGTAGGCCAGATCTGCTTGCTCTGAGGTGGAACAGCTGACCCAGCCTTTAAACTTCTCCTTCATTTCCTTCAGCAAGTCATCCATACAGTCCTGGAGGTAGCAGTGGTAGTCAGAGGGCTCCATGGTGCTGCTGCTGCCCCGGAGCTCTTCCAGGCTGAGGGGACGAAGGTCCTGCTCTGTGTATGAGTTCCGGCCCTGACTCATTTCTTCAGGTATCTGAGGGGTGACAAAGACAAATCATTGTCTTGCAGCTCTCTCCCTAAATCCCAGAGTTAGTGTAGCAGCTTCACAGTCACCAAAGGATGGGTATGCATCATCTCCTGTTGATAAGAGGCTCACTACTCCCTTCACTCTAAAGTTGGCAGTAGTCACACCCTGTGGTAGAAAATGAAATGCCTAGAGAGGTTTTTATGTAAGTATGTTTGTGTAATTATATCTGTAAACTACCTGAGCTAGCATACCAACTGTAATCTAAAAGATATGTTTGTCAGGACAAGAACTCAATGTGAAAAAATACCAGAGGTGAGTTTGTGTCTCTGTGACCTTGATTTGATGCAAATTAATCTCTCAATCACAGGATGCGTCTTCCCAACCCACGCAGAAGCATCCTTTCTTTTCCATTCAGCTCAGACTCACTCCCACAGCAAAGTTTACCCTGAAGGAGGGGAAATTGTCAGCTACAAGAGGAGAGACAGGCATGCCTTCAGTTGTGGGCTTTGAAAAAGTTTGATGACAGTGAGGAAAACCAGGACACAGACTTGTCTAGTTCTCCATGCTGGGCCCCAGAGGGAGCATGCCTGAGTTGTTACAGACCTTCCAACTGATGGTCTGGGAGTGTTATGGTTCAGGATGCTTTTGTGGCCTAGACTTGCTCTCTCTTGGGAATTTAAATAGAAAGCAAACACTAGAACTCTTATAAATAGCTTCATGCTTTGCAACTAGAGCTGAAGCTCACAGACCATGGCCACACAATAAAAACTGGAAGACATGGTTCAGATGAAACCTGTATGTAACCAAAAATGCCCTGGACCCCACAACAGCTTGTGTCTACTAAGCACCCATGCCTGCAAAACAACTCTCCTGGCACTCCTTCAAATTCACGCACGTACTAAGACTAGGATGCAAAGTTTTTTTAAAAGGTTACTTATAACATACTAATCCTTACTGAAATAAAGAGACATTCCTAGCTTTCCATTATACAGCAGACCTAAGCCATATTGACCAATATTGCACTCATTGGTTCTGCAGATGTTTTTTACCTGGAAGAGCTTCTTGCATTCAGCAATCATATGGGCTAGCCCTTGGGTTGCAGCCAAATTTTCATTTAGGTCCTTCTGATCGGGTTTTCCCAGACTCGGTTTTCTTTGCATCACCCTTCACAGGAAGGAGAACACACACAAACAAATACAGTTATTTAACATGGAGCAGGATACTTAGTAAGAAAATAGCCACATTCCAGAACTTTCTGGTGGTTTAGAGCAGTGCTGTTTGGGACCAGATGCCGTTACTAACTTCTCTTGTTATTGTCACTAAACTTTGCCTTTGGTGTCCCCCCCATCCTCCCATTACTGCCTTTTTGTGAATTTGGTAGTATTTCACCAAATCTGTTAAAAAAAAGTAGGGTCACGGAACCGTTCTACAGCTGAGGCCTCCTGAGATGTTCAAGGTGATCAGAAGGGGTAGGGTCAACAGGACTGCCAGCAACAAGCTGTGCTCTCCAGAGACATACCTTGGGGAGGAATTCTCTCTTTTGAGAGTGTTTAAATGGAAGAGGGAAGGTGCTAAGCACACAGCCAGATTTGTTGGTGTCATCTGGTTCTCCTTCACAGCAGCTGTGACATCACTCAGGAAATACAGAAGAATCTGAAGGACCTCCCTGTTCTCGTCAGGTAAAAGCATAATGGCAGCCTTGATAGCCTGGAGACGCTGATCCTTTGGCACATCTGCAGAATATTAGTAATTCTCTCATCAGCCCATTGATTTTCCACACACACAGCATGAATACATCCCAAAGCAAACTCCAGCTTCAAATATTTAACTCAAGTTTGAAGCGATTTCCTTCAGGATGCATACCATTCATAGGAAACATGAAGGAATTTTTTTTAACCCACTAGTTTAACTACCCTCAGTTATTTCCTGCCTCACAAGAAATGCAAGCAAGAAGAAGTTGTGCCTAGGCCAGAGTTAATTTTAGATTTAATTTCAACAGCTACTTGCTCCCACAGATGCACTAAAATGACAGAATCCTGGACTCGGGCAGCGAACAAGCAAACAATCCAGCCGATTTAGAAATTCTCTGGCTTTTAAAGAAATTAAAAACATTAATGTATTTTAGAAAAAGTGAATTAATTGAATAAATTGGCTAGTAAACCTTTTTAACAATGATGTCATAAAATAGCCAGAAAGTGCTTTACCAAACACACTGGGTTGCTTTATCGAGCAGATCATTCAAAGTCATGTAGTGGAAAAAGAAAGTCAATGCTGTGAAGCCCCATACCATTAAACAGCTCCTTGGTTACTAACAACAAACATCCATTGGAAAAATTTGACGTGTGTCTTTATATAAGGCCTTCTCCTCCAAACATGAAGGGAACAAATAATGAAATAACCCAGACCAGATCTGCTTCTTATAAAGGGATTTCCAACAAGCCATCCATTTCTGAAGACAACACGAGAGTCTGACTCCCAGAGCACTTGTATCATCATTAGCACCACACTGCCCTGACTGCACGTCTCATAATACGTGCATTGCTAATCACATATTTAATTGGTATTTGCTTCGGGCTTCAGCAACTTCATAAGGCTGGCAATTGATTTCAGAAAGCAATTTTAAGCAAAAAATCGACTGTTCTCCACACTCTCCCCTAAATCAGCTCAAACCGCATTTAAGCCATGTATGGACAATTCCAGAGTGCAGCCTGGTGCATAACTCTAAAGCAAAGAGAAATTTTGACCTTTGCAGGGAAGCAAAATTTACAGTTGCTTTAAGGCATTTTGCTTTGCACAGAGAGAACACTTCCCAACCACCTCTGGGGACTGCGCAGACCTACTGTCTGTAAAAGGAAAGGAACAGATACTTCTGCGATTCTGCGCTGAACTTTTTCTGGCACTAACCAGAAAGAGTTGCTGCTTAATATGCACGGAAGTGGGAAGTCTGATTCAATTTTTCCATAAACTTTCCTGGGAATTGAAGCAACACCAACACAAAAGTGTGCTCTGAACTAACAGTATGTGTGTTTTTATTTTAAACTGTCACCTCCACCTCCGGAGGTCTGAGGGAAGTTCCTGGATGATATAAACCATCTGCACCATCTTCATAGGGAAGGCACAAAATACTGTAGTGGTTCAAGGAAAGTGTTTTTGCAGAGAGATGTGTTGTCTCTAGGCTACCATGGGAAGAATACATGGGGAAGGAGCTGGGGTGGCCTTAGAAAGAGAAACAGGATCAGTGCCTGCAGTGCATCAGTTTGGATCTCTGCGAATATTTCCTAAGTACATTTTGAAACCGTAATAACAAGGAAACTCTATAGCAAGCTACGGAGAATTTATTTGTTCACCAGGGAAAGGCGAAATGATCAGAAGTTGTCCAATAAATCATCACACAAACAGGATATAAAAAATTAGTTCCTTGTGTGGTGGTCTAAAATACAACAGCTACTACAAAAAGACAAAGGTTGCCATACAAAACGTGTGTACTGCCCAGAAATTTCTGCCCCTACTACACAAAAGACAATTTGTCATCTAGCTTTAGAAATCTCAGTACTTACACTGGTATATCTGTAAGAAGGTCTCAGAGAGCTTGTTGGTCATGAGAGGCTCGGGCAGGTCACGGAAGAATTGCTTTAACATGTCTGCTACATCGTAGGCAGACTGGCCTTCATAGTTGACACTCTCTGTTGAACTCTCATTCATTTGACGCAAAGCCTGGATTCTTGATTTTACTCCAGATTTCCTAAATAGTCCAACCTAAACATATTTGTATATGGAAAAGTAAACACATTTACATCGAGTCTGGCGGATTTAAGTATGTTCTTTAACCTCTTATATATGCCTTGTCATTTCACAGAAAATTTTATCTTGAATTGTTCATTTTATTCTGAATCCACCTTTTCAGTCTAATCAAGGAACAACAAAAAACTAGCAGGACACTGAATGGGTGATGAATGAGTATGGGATGAGAGCAGAGCAAAACTCACCTGATCCAGGCAGTGGTTACGGAGGTACCGCATGGCTTGCTGAATGCTCTGTGGGAGGGGCTGCCCAGTGCGCTGGACGTTGACTTGCAGTGGTACTCCAAATACATTTCGGTCTCTATAGTCTGGTACCTTTATCCTTTTCATAAACTTTGGTACCGCCCTATTAAGTAAAAGAAATTACAAAATTAAATTAAATCTCTGTCAACCATTTATCTCATGGATTTCCAGAAACACTGGAAGTAAATGAAATAAGTGAAATGTTGTAGTATGCTGAATAATATGAAAAGTCCTGAGAATATAAATGAGCTAATTCATTCAGGTATAGAAACAGGGAAAGAACAGAAAACACAGTTTCTCTAAGAGAAAGACTTGAAATTCAGGACAATATGTCGCCTGTAAGTATTAATGTGGTGCTACTCTATCAATATTAGTAGGACAAAAGCTACAGAGTAAAACTGCAGGGGCCTGACTGAACTGCAAAGGAGTCAAAATAAATCCTGTGGTCAGTGACCCCTTATAACATTGCTTCTTTAGGTTTCAAGAAAGATGGACATTTGTACAATGAGCTTTTGTATGTCAACTACTTGTTCCACAAAGTCCTCAAACTGGGTCCACCACCCACCAGCATGCATAACAGCAGGAAACTGATGTAATACATTTGAATTTGTCAGCTAAAAACTTCAGCTCTATAAATAACCCCTTTGAGGGACCCCCCTCCTTGTCAGGGAGTTACTGTTGTTACCCCTACCTCCCACTCCAGTTTCAATGAGAGGCCTTTCCATTTGCTCTTGACTTCAAGGAAAATGTTACCAACTACAAAAGAATGATTTACCCCTAAGTCCCCAACAGTTGCTTCCATGAAGAAAAAAAAAAAAAGTCCCACAAAACTATTAAAATGTGAAAATATTGAGTTCATTTTCCTAAACAAGGAGAAAACTTAATGTATGGTTCAACACCTAATAGGTCACGGTAGCACTGGTGAACAGGGAGAACTATTTAACATTTTGATACACAGTACAGCTATACAAATACTGCATTATATTTACAGCTGACTAATCGGTTACATATGAAAACAGAACCAATTTGTATTGCCATACAGTTAAGTTTAGAGTATTATTGATATATGTATGAATAATACTTGCTTTGTCAAAAAACATGCCAAAGGAATGTGAAAAAACACATTGCGATCTCCACTGAGAATCTGAAGCATGCAGGGATAACTGGTCAATACTTATTTCTGTCTTTCAGAACAAACAACTTCTGTATTTAGAAAGGCTGACATAATAACAGCCTTTGAACAGGAGGTACTTTGATGCTGAAGCTAAATACTCTCTATGACTCCTGGGGAAGGGAGGAGGCTGGCCTGTGGTAGGGAGAAGAAAAATTTCATTGCGTCTTTTGCAGCTTGAAAGTTACACAGGCTGCATTGCAGATAGAATAATAAAAGAGCTTTCTATTTTGTTCTTTCAACACACAAAAACCAAAAACCCACATTCAACTTGGTTACAAACACCTGGACATGATAGAAAGGGTTGGCTACAAAAAAAAAACAAACAACAAACAATTCTCCCAAACTTTCTTTTTTTCCTCCCTCATCTTTTTTTTGTAAGTTAACAGGATTATTAGGACTGGATTTATTGTGCTCTGAAGAGAGGAGATACTTGCTGGATAATAAGATAACAAGGCATTCTCTAAGTGCCTCATCACACCATCAGCTCGTCTTTTGCTATGGATAGCAGACATCTTTCTGCACAGAAAGCCGGTCTCTACATCACTGCCTTTATTCCCTCATGTTCCTATGAACATGCTTCTCAATCCTAATTAGAGTACCCCTACCTAAAGAGTTGATGACATTAGCACTGTCTAAGGAAACCACAAATCACTGTCAACACAGACTGTAGGAAGACAGGCAAATATGGAAAAAGTAGAACGGCAAGACTCATATGTTTCTAGAAGTTGCCTAGGACTAGTGAAACTGTTGTGCTCAGACAGATGGCCTGTCTACACACGGCACTGTGCCATTACCAGCTGAAGCCGTGCTTGTTGGAAGGCGTGTACTTCTCCAGGAGAGCAGTTAACTTCAGCAGCGAGTACTTCTGCAGCAGGTTCATCTGTGCCACAGACTGGCAATTGATCTGCAGTGAGGCTGCGCTGAGGCTGGGCCGATGGGAGCTCTGGAAGCTGTGCCACCTCAGCCTGTGCCTGTGGAGATGATGGAGAATAGAGTAAGGACTAGTCACCAAGATGTCTATCGCACCCACTGCATTGTGTGTGGATGGGAACATGTGGGCTGAGCTACTCTACATGAATTTGCCCTATCAGATATCCTCCAAGGGCTCAAACAACATTTTTGTTTCTTCCCCAACCCCCAGAAGACCTTTCAGCATTAAGAGTCAGAATCAAACAACTCCACGAAGAATAAAAGGCCCCAGATGTCAAGATACATCAAATGGAAAACTAAAAACTCTTCTAAAAGTCTCATTAAATTTATACAAGCAACTGTAGGTGACTAAATGACAGCAGAAACCATGCCCTAAATTATTTGCACCAGTTTTAAAGGAGAACTGGAAACACAGCTAGAGAGAGTTCAGCCTCATGCTCTATTCACGATACAACCTTCCATCCCATTGGTAATGCTTCCAACAGGAGCTGGGGGGGCCTCTGTAGCTTCCTCAAACCCCCACAGTGCTGCAGCAATCAAAGGAAAGTAAACACTCTCCATCTTCCCCACAGATTTAATACCCAGGCATGTTATTAGGAAACAGCCTGCCACTGAAAAGTGCAATTTTTGAGTCAGACTAAAAGATTTGACTACACACTGACAAGAAACAGATCATACTTCCACAGGCTCTCCTAGTCAATTTAAAAGTGAATAAACCTACTTGAGATCCCTCACCTTCCCACACACCATTTCAGTTTGAAGAATTACCATCCCCCCAAATTGCTTTAACACTGACTTGCTGAGCAAGTTGTTTTTCAAGGATGACTCAAGCTGAACATATAAACATATAGCTATAAAGTGTGGGAATCACTTATCTAGAAGTGTTGTACAAACACTTTCCATGGCTGTAATTGCTTTTGGAAACAACAGGAACAGCACGTATATATGCTCCAGTGGCCTCAAACGGTATTGCATGAAGGCTTTAAATGAGCATAGTACAACTACTACAGAGGCACCTGGTCCAAGAGGGACCTCGTTGGCAACCCCAAGTTTCACAAGCTCACCTGCTGGACCGTGTCAGTGATGCACCCACTCCAGAGTCCCTTCTGTCCTGCATCCCCGAGGGCTCTTCTGTTTCATTAAGTGAGTTCCCTGTGCTGTCAAGGTCACTTGGTGTTGTTCGATCGTTATCTACATCAAGGTGGATCTGCTTTGGGGAGGAAGGACATGGGGAGATGGAGTCGAGCGCTGAGTCAGAGTCCCCTTCATCAGAGAACTTCTCTGACCACTGGTTTACTATTCTCTGCATCCCTTTTACATGGTACAAGATGTCATCTAGTTCTGGGAATATGTCTTCATTTTCAAGATCGGCCAGGTCACTCGTACTGGAATACAGGATTGAGCCTGGCACATTGTCGTAAATACTCAGGCGGCTACTCAATGAGCTAGCGGAGTTGCGCCTTTTCCCCATGCTCAGCTCTTTGGAGCTATCTCCACTGTTTTCCCTCTGAAGAGTGAGATGGCCATGTCCATGGAAACTCCCCGTCCTCCAGTTCACAGAAGCACTGGTTTCTGTTGGTGAGAAGTTGCCATTGGAGAGTGCTTTGGGAAAAGTGCCAGGTTTATGATCCTCTGGGATAAAAAATACAGTGTCTTCTGCAAAGCTTCCCCTGTTCTTGAAATTCTGCTCCATCACATCGCTGAATGTTGACTGGTTGAAGGGGTCAAAGCCCTCCAGGTACATGCCCACTCTTTTATTGTATGCGCTGAGGCTGCGCGTGCGTGTGACAGGACTGGGTGTGCTGACAGCACTGCTTGTCTCTGACTGACTGCTGCTGCTACTGGTCTGGGTGGAATTGGAGACGCTCCTCTTTCGTACCATTGGGAGGCTGATGTGATTGCCATTGAGGGCAGAAATCTCCACGCAGTTGAGTTGTTTCAATTTATCTTCGTCCATGCCCTCCTGCAGGATGGGCCCGCTAATAATAAGGCCGAGCTTTGAAGGAGCTTTGTTCTTGCCATGGTGAGAGCTCTTGATTTTCAGACTCTCCATCCTCTTGAGCAGGCTCTTCGTTTTAGATTTAGTGTTCTTCTCATTTGCTTTTGTGTTGAAGCTGAAGCTATTCAACTCCCTGGGCAAGGGCAGGCTGCTGAAGGAGTCATCGTTTGCTACAAAATTGCTAGATGAACAAATGCTCACAACTGAATTTGTCCTGGTGCTACAGGTCTCGCTCTGCAGGGTTGGCTGGTGGCTGCTGGCGCTGCTGGTGCTGAGAATAGAGGCCACCTCCTGCCGCTCACTGAGGTCGGTGAGCACACTCTCACGGCTGGCTGCATTTGGGAGGAGAGGAGCCTCTGGGGAGGAGGAGGTGTTAACATCTGGCTTTGGAGGGAACACATCAAACTCTTCAAGCCTTGACCACCTCTTGCTGTCCCTCTGAAAAGTCCATTTACCGCTTATTGCACATGGTTCATCTTCATCCGAATCTTCACTCTGCAAAGAAGAACAGCCCTGAAAGTGATGCTTGCAAACTGACAAACAGCAAACTGCATTTAAATACAATGCTTGCTAAACTGATTTAACCATGACCTGGTTCTCACCAATTTTAAAGCAAAAACAGTCTCTTGCTTCACGGAGAAGATTAGACCATAAAGCCTATTACAAGAAAAGATTACATGAGACAGACAATATATCTTAACAGTTTTTAAATATAAAGGATTTATGCTTTGTTAAAGGAAACAAACAAGGCAATCTGATTTAACTTGCTCTTTTCTAAAAACCTTAGTATCCATAGGCTTTTAATTAATTGGTCACAGTGCACAGCCTTCAGATGAATGGAAATTCCTGGCATGCATAAAATTATAAACTGGAGTCAGTCCTGGGTTGGGGTCCCCCTGGATACTCTCCAGTTACACTCTGTTGATAGCAGCTCTGCGTTTATTTTCCTTTTTGCAATTAAGAGATGTTTCTCATATGTTGTGAGTTGTAGCAGCTCAATTCTTTTCCTACTCAGGAAGTTTAAAAATTCTCCACACTGTGACTGATGAGACAGCAAAAGAAACTCTTGCACTGTTACAGTTTGATGCGTCCAGGCTCCTACCTGGTCCACTCTTCCTCCCACAGGCTAACAGCTAACATTTTAAGAATGTCTTGCAAAGTTTCTTTCTACTTCAGTCTTGCTCCAGGCAGACTTTAACACTCACAGATAGCAAGCAGCAAAAGCTCACTTGCTGTGTAGCACGTAAGTAAATTGTAAATAGCATCTCCACTGATTATGTTTGATGTATGAGTAATGCCTGAGGGCACACTTACATGCACATCACTTATGCCTCAAGCTTTTCATCTAAACCCTGAAAGGGAACGGTCCTGGGACTGACATACTTGGTCTTCCAAGTATCTGGAAAATTTTAAGTTGCGTGCAGTTGGAAGAGTAAAACCAATGTGAGATATTTTAATGTGACACCATGTAACCACAAAATAACCTTTGGTGTAAAGAGTAGGCACAACTAATTGCCACACAGCTTCATGACTGCTGAAATGTCACTTAATTTGTTTAGACTGTTTTAATTTAAAAACAAATATAAAAGCGTGCTTCAAACCGTAACTATTTGTGTGCCAGGAATGTAAACATTTATAGTCTGAAAAACAAGTAAATTATTCATATTTCTAGTATTTTATTTCTGAATACTTCAGCTCCTAATTCCCTCCTAGCGTTATTATTATTATTTTTTAATTTTCTCCTCCTTTTATTGCACATTTCATCAGCTCAGGAAAGTAAGTGAAAAAATGTATTTATTTTTTTATAACCAAAAGCATAAGGGAAACAGAGCAAGTGTCATTCTCTTTGCTTCCCAACTACTACAACCAGTGTTTCTGTCCATGACTCAGACAAAAACCTAAGAAGACTGGATTGCTTATTTAATGTTTTCCAGAGGAAAAACGTCACCTAAAACTGTCAGTGGATAATAAGGATGGTTTGACGGTGAATGTGGTTTGACTGGAAAAAAGGAGCAGTAAAGCAATCATAATCTGCAGAGAGGTCAGTGCAAACATAAGGAACCATATATTTCCGTCGAGACAATTTTTCCTTAGTGTTACAAAGTTTTAATGAAACCAACAATAAAAGGAGCAGAACCTAAGCCAATGTCCCGGAACACAAGAGGTAAATGAAAATCAGGAGCACCCAGACTCTGGAAGATCTGGGATCTGGACCTGAAGTCAGATCTGGTCTGACCTCTAACAGCAATACTGATCATTCCATTGTTAATGAGGTTCAGAAAGAAGGAGAATTCTTCTGGTGGTTATAAAGAGCAAGCTAGTGGCCTACCACTTCTTTTAAGGAGTTCCTACACATGCTGTCTCAGAGTGTTATCTTCTGAAGCTTGGGTGCTGTTTCCAGCATACCGCAAACAGATAGGGAAAGAGGGGATTAATTCTTGGTAAACAACCCCAGAGCATTTGTATGCATTCTTGTTAAGGGCAGGGCAGCATTCTATTGCCTTAGTTTAGTCATCTTTATCTGCAGTCAGAATATCCCAGGGGATGGTATCAACTACTGATTCCGCTTAGGACACACACACAGTTTTAAGACAGCTCTCAAGTGGCTCCTTAGCAGCAAAATTCAGCAACTCAGCTTTCTGTCAGCACTGCCTCGCTGAAGTGACAGGAGGTGCTCTCTTCTTTCTCACCATGCTCCACAAAGATCACGAAGACTCAAGAAACCCTTTAAACTCCTGCTAAACTCCCTGGAGATGTGCAAACTTCTAAAATAGGTATTCAATGTATTTTGTGAACATTTTGCTTTAATTCTGAGCTACAATGCTTAATCCTACAGATAAACGTCTTTCTTGCAGCCCAAGCACAAATTGATTGTGCTTATACTCTAAGAAAAGAATATAATTCCAATGTGATGGCTAAGAACCAGAACTGTGGAGAGTAAATCAAGGTTGATGTTCTAACATTCAAGCCAGCTCATTGTGGCTGATCAGGATCCCATCCATCACGCCTACTCCACAATCTTGCCTGGTAATAAGCTACAACACAAACAGCCTTGCTGGAAGGCAGAGAAGCCCAGTGTTTTTCAGACTGAGAACAGAATCCCATGGAAGAGTTAGTTAGACGAATAACCTTTATCTGCAGCCAAGCCTTTCAGTTCTCACTAAGTGACAACACAAGTTGAAATGTAAGCAGAATTGTGACTACATGTCATTAGCAGGTTCTACTCAGCCATCACCCTACACCACAGCTAAACAATCTTCTAGGGTTATTTTTTTTTGTTGATTTTTAAGTTTTATTAATGCACAGTGCCATAACAGAAAATGTCAAAGGTACTTACCCTTTTCCTGTGGGGACTGATTTCTAGCTTCATCACTGCACATTTGTTTAAAGTGTTTAAGCGCCTGCAAAGCAAAGGAAACCATATTAAGAGAAAACTCCAGTGCTTTGGCACAAACTATTGCAGTTCAAAAGCTTCTGTGAAGGCTATCCTAAAACTGCTTTGCATACAAATAGCCAACAGCAGGGTTTCAATTAGAGCCCTAATTATACTTAACCATTAACCCATTACATTTGGCTGTATTCTAACTTCAGAGGGAGGGACAGACAGACTAACTGACTAACTGACTGATGACTATTTATCACTATTACCTGAATCAAAGTCAATAGAAGTAAACAGAAACTTAGAGTACTTGAGACTGTGACTGATGAATTGTAATAATTACATTTATTTGAATTTGAAAGATTCTAACCCTGAAACAATCAATCTTGGCAGACTGCAAATACAGGAAAAGGCTTCTTATTGACCCTGCAAATATGTATCTATGTGAAATAGCCTGACCCTTTAAAATTGTACTTTACAAACTGAAAGCTCAAACACAAAAACTTACTAGGCCCATTTTGATTGTGAGAAGTGTGTAATTATTTTCACTATAGCCCTGGGACCACAGTTTTTAAAAAGCCCTGTACCTGATTTTTCCTTCCTAAACCAAATGTTTACTTTATATGTAAGAATGTTTTATTCCAGGAGTAAAATTATAACAACAAAAATAAATTGCTGCAGCAGCAAGAGTTAACCACCCTCCCCGTGACATGTGAGAGCAGTCTGCATGCACATCTTGAAATGCTGCATGAATGTACATAAGCATCCCTTTATTCTCTGAAGAGCTAACAATCCAACATCCCCCAGACAAAATAAGCTCTCTTTCTTATCCAGTCCCCCAGAACATCGGTGCGGCTCAGCAGTCGTGAGAGGCATCACGTCCCCCGTGCCCTCCTCCTGCCTCCCTCATGGTAAGCCTCTGCTTGCAAGGCTGCACCGTAGGCTAGGCAAGCTGCAAACTCATCTTTCATTCCTCAGTGGGTTGAATTTCACCAATGATAGTGTGTGCAGGAGGGAGGCAGAGAAACAGAACTGCTTCATTCATGCAAATTCAACAGGGGTAAGGCCGAACTTTAAAAAGCCTGTTTCATTCTGAAGGAAGTGATAGAATTTACACCTAATTCCTTCCAGAAAAATGTAAAGAAGAACCCTTACTGGAAGCTTTGCAAACCTTGGAAAAAAATATATATATATTAACTGCTGTCTTGTCATGTTGCTTCAGATGAGTCTTTTCAGATTCCTGAAACTTGTAACTTGAGTCTAGAAAATGTGTGCGCAGGAAGGATTACTAGTTTCCTCTTTCCTCTCCCCTTTTATGCACACGATTGGTTGCAGATGGTATTTACACAGGGCTTGATCCTGAGGCCATCAAAGAAAATGGAAAAGCTCCTACTGGTGCTTTTGCTGCAGTCATGGGGTAAAAGAGGACAGTTTGATCTATAATTAGACCCAGCCACAACACAGCAGAAAAGAAGAGAAACAGGAAGAATTGCCAAAGGGTCAGATGCTAGGCCAGTGGCAGGTTAGGAAAGTTGTCCAGATCTCTCAATTTCCATCTTTGCTCTGACCTAACCCAGCAGGCGCAGCCCTTCCCACTGTGGAGGAGGTACGTGACCTTACAGCAGTTGTGTTTACGGCATGGATGCCTGTCCCACCTACATGTGCACAAGGATTTTGTTTCTCTACTGCTTTACAAGCATTCTCTTTCCAAACTCAATACCAGGGAGTACTGAGTTTGTTTCAGTCCTACACTGTGTAATAATTTACAAATTTCACAGCGTGACAACCTTTGACTTATGCGGGAAGAGAATACCACTGAATCCCTGCATCAGGCTTCATCTAGCTCCAGCCTGTTTAAAAGCTGATAAAGACCATCTCCGATTTCACAGAGATTACATCCACAGACTTCTACTCAAATTAAAATCCTGAAATAGTTAAAGAACAGGACAGATCTCTGTTTCCAGAGGAGTAATTAAAAACATATAAAATACCCCAGTGCACGCCTCACAGAAAAGACTGAGAGGGCAAGAAAAGGTGACCCCCAGTGAGGAGGGTTAAACACAAGAGCAGTGAGGCAAACAAAGTCTGTGTTACGCATCCGACGTAATTTCATCACAAAATCGGTCATCATCAAAACCTAAATGATCTGTAGTAACTGTCTCAGGTCTGTGAGTTTCATTATATACATCCCACAACCTGCTTTAGCTTTTACTTGAGTTCACCAGCACCCAGTTCTTTGTGCTACACTACACCAAAAGCACAGTATGGCACGCAGAGGCAGAACCACAATCATAGAATCGGAACGGACCTCAACGATCATCTAGTTCTAACATCTCTGTTACTGGCAACAAGTCACTGAGTCTGCAAGTCACTGAACAGGCAAGGTCCAGGCTTTGCCAGGATGAGAGTTATATAGATAACTTCTATTAACGTTCACTGTGCATACTGAAATACTTCTTAAGCCGTTAAGAGTACACATTCATTTTCTGCAGACCTTCTCATCTAATTGATGCTGGGTAATGAACCTCAATTTTCTCTTCTGACTCTGGACTTTCTCTCACTAAGTACACTCCCAGGTATAAATCTTATCCTTTCTCCAGGCAAACAGATCTGTCTCTTCAGATCCATCTTATTTTTGCCCTAATCTACCTCGGTGGCATCTTCACATGGACTTGGTGAAGACAGCAGGACAGGGCAGAACTCATGCAGACAGTGGCTGCAACCACTTACACCACCTTGCTATCTCAACCTCAATCACTACAAGGCCTCCTACCCTAACTGCTGTCTCTCTGGATTACAAAGTAATACTCTTTCCCATCATTTATGTAATTGCCTTTGGGTCAGCCTTCTCTATGCAAGTCTTCATATCCAGAGAGAGTGCACTGCAGGAGAGAGCTCCATCTCTACCTGGTCTCTTCTCCTCACCCAACAGAATGCAGAGCTCGTACCTGAGCTCGCAGCCCCCTTCATCCCCGCTTTGTAAAGCCTTTCTTCCTAACCAGGACCAACGTGACAATGCCTGCCTTCCAGCCTCAGTCCTGTACTGGCTGGCCTCAAAACACAAGGTACTGGAGCTTCTCAAGGAAACAACACAAACAATGTGCTCCTCCCAGTCATCCTATCAAAAATGGCCAAGCTACCTTAACTTGAACTTCTTTTAAGAAAGGCACCTCAAATAAGACACACACTATCAAAAATGTCAACTTGCAAGACTCACTTCAGCTAACTTATACATTAAAATATGGCCTCATATAGAAAGTCTTTGTTAATTTAAATACCAATCAGTTCTACATCAGATCTAATCACTGCTAGTTCATTCTGCTCTCCTCAACAGAAGAAAATCCTCATTCCACACAGTCAAGAAAAGTGAAAGCAACACAGCGTAGGAGATACAAGCATTTTAAACTAGAATTTTCCATCTCAATAAATGCATGATCTAGCTGTAAGCTTCAGTTTAAAATAATTCCTTAATGGATTTAAATACTTTGTTCCTCATTGCAGAGCAAATTCCAGCTCCATTATATCTGCAGCTAAGAGATGACATAAGAGCTTTACTGTCTTGTCTCATTGGACAGTCCGTACCTCATTCCCAGAGATCATCTGCATGTTATAACCTGCAATAGAGGCCAGCTCTCCACCAACCAGACTGCATGAGCAGCAAATCCATTACAATCAATTTCTTGGATGAGAAATCCGGATGGTAAAAGATTTACGAAACCTCTTGCGCAGATAGTGTGGCAGATTTCTGGTTATGTGTAAGGAGATTAAATAGGATTTCCATCACAGCTTGCTATGTAATTTGTGCTTAGCAACCACAGCCTTTAGGACAAGCGTGTTTCAGTACTTAGTTTCATGAGCGCATTACGTGGGCAGTTACCCTCTGAAGATAAATACCCAATCATTAATCTACATAGAGTCTTACAAAACCATGGCCAGTGGCACAATCACTACATGAAACATCCTAGCATATTAAAGCAGAATCGTGACTCCTAGATTTTTAACACTACATTTCATGACAAATTCACTAAATGACATTTATTGATCATTTATCTTCTACTGCTACCAGGTACCATATTCTCTCTCTATAATTCAAGTCTCAACTCACTTTTCACTTAGAGATTTTCAAGAATATCACTAAGGGGCTGTTGAAACCTTTTCCATTTAGAAAGGTATTTTACAGAATATTAGCAAGCTGTTACTAAAGTAACATTTTTTTTTGTGCTTAAGTTAATATGGTTATTAAACAACAATTGACAGCACAATTTAGTTGTAAACTATAATTTAAAATGCTTCACGCTTAAAAAGAATACAACATTAATATATCTCTATGATGAAAATGTAAATAATTCAAGATCTACTGTGATTTTCAGTATAACAATGATAAACTTATGGCTGTGAAACAGCTCTAAGTCCTTTACTGAGTAAGATCCTTTACTGTTTACACACTGACAATGGCGTAAGTCAGAAGAAACCTGGGTTTGAGGAAGAATCACAGCATTACAAATGACGTACCCTCTCCATGTTTTTAAATGAGCTTTACAAAATTAAACAGGGAGATGCAAAAAAAAACCAAAAGCAAAACCAAAAACAACTCAAAGGTAGAAATGCCATGATAATGCACAGCTTTTGTCTAACACACATGACAAAGGGTCAAATTCAATCGTCCGAGATGGTTAACTGAATTACTTCAGTTTTATTTTAAGTTGGGATTGAAAGCTTCTGCATAAATATTAGCTTCAGTCTTAAAGCTATTCTGTACATTATAACTGTGATACATAAATCAGAGGCTTCAGAATGATGTAGCTCAGCCTTTAAAATCAGTCTCAACCTGTAGCCTCTTATGCCCATTACACAGAAAACAATTTGAAGACGGAATCAAACAGGTTATTTTACAACTAGCAGATCTGTGAAGGACTTCCTACTTTCACAAGATATATGCTTATTCACATCATTCTGGCTTAAAAAATATGATTTCACTCTTAGGACAGAGCACTTTTGCTGGTCGCTAAGTTCAGAAAAAGTGGTAACCTCTTTTATTCTTCACGTTAGCAGCAAGTCTCAAAGAGATATAGAAGACATTCTTACTTTTAACAGTGAGAAAAAACCTGCTGCCTTTTCCCTCCCATCTGAATAAATAAGCCCAGGTTAAAAAGTATTCTTTCAGGAGAACACTAGATCCAAAATACGCTGGCTTGACTATATTTTGTTTTCCTGGCAAGGGAAGACCATGTTTCTGAGAAACAGCATTTGTTCACATTGCTGTACTTTCTGTTCAATCACTTCACAAGTTCCAGAGAACACAAATAAGCAGACTGATGTTTCACATTTTAATATTGATGGAATTGGTGCCTTCCCCTGCATCCAGAGTGTGAATTTAACATCAGTGAAATTTTTCCCCTCCCAATGACTGGACAACCAATCTGTTTTCTTAGTCTGAAAATCCTGCAGATATTTCTGAGCAACTTCAAAATTCCAGTTTCTCTCTTTCCCTTCCAAGCATGGCAGGAATGGCAAGAGAACAGAATAAATGTAAAGCCTTTCTTAAAAGGGTTTTGTAATTCATTAGTGTTACTGACATTTAGAGCTGAGGCCATCATGCAAATAGAATCCAAAAGTATTCACTCTGAAGATAATTTGGAAAGCTGCCAGAGCTGATGCAATAGCAGCACTCATAGATGGTTGTTGCCTGCACAGCTCTGCTTCCCTGTGGCTTGCTAACTGGAGAATAAGAGCAAGTAAAGAATAACAGTACAAAGTATACCTTTGAAATAGGTATAAAGACTCTTAACACAAATATTATTGCAATTTTCCCCCCAACTAGGTTTTAAATAAGATCCCCAAACATTTCTTAGCCCAATATAATATTTCCATAGAAAACGCATATAGTTGAAAATGTAATAGTCTCACAATGATGGCTAAGCCAATAATACACATTTGACTTGTGGTTATGCATTTCCCAGATTATACATCCTATTATACTGGTAGAGTTTAGTTTCAAGATGCAGTGTGATTTCTTTCCACCTACCTGCATAGGGCCTCAATAGCATCTCTGTCCAGGAAGTCATGCTCCCGCTTGACAAGAGAGATGTCAATCGGAAAGAGGAGATCTGTAGGAATACAGACAGATGAGAAATCACAAGATCTCTTCTTTCCAGTGGTATTTCAAGCCCACTAGCTACCCTCTAGATGAGCTAACCAAGATGCAAGTGATTGATTCTCACATAAACAAATACCAGCTCAAATGCCAGAGATGCTCACTGTCCGTGTACCTATTTTTAAGTGCAGCTTTGATAACTGAAGGCTGATACATACAGATGGAAAAAAATAAGCAAAGTAATGATGAAAGAATGAAAAAGAAGCAAAGGTGAGCTCCCTATCCCATACCAGAAGCTGAAACTAGTTCAGGCTAGCTTCATTTAAATTAAATATACAAGCGATGTTCCAAAAGTAATGCCTCCTATTTTGTTATCTTGGCCCACAACATCAGAGGCAAATGGTGGTGTGGCAGTAGAGGTTGTCCGATGGCCAATATTAAATTACATTTTGTTGCCATGTGACAGATGGCAGCAGAGGGACAGTGACAAAATTGCACCTGACATGGAAGTGCATATGAAGCGAAGATATGTCACTGAGTTCCTCCATGGAGAAAAAAATGGCACCAATTGAAATTCATCAACATTTGCTGAACACTAATGGAGATCAACCAGTGGGTGCAAGCACAGTATGGTGGTGGGCAGCATGTTTTAGCAGTGGTAACTGTGACATGAAGGACAAGCCATGTTCTGGATGGTCATGCATGTACAGAGCTGAATAGCATATTTAATGAACTGGAAATGATGATGGCAATATTAAAATATTGTAAAGTTTGTGCCAGGCATGTTCCACAGGGTCATACAGGAGCCAGGTCCAGGTGGCTCACACAGGAACAGAAAGAACACGTACGCAAGCTTGTCAGGACCCATAGAAACAAAATAAGTCTGAAGGTGACAGTTTCCTGGACCGCATCATTACTGGTGATGAGATGTGGTATCATCACTATGAGCCAGAGTCAAAATAGCAGTCCACGGAGTGGTGACGTGTGAATTCCCCATCACAGAAAATGTTTAAGATGCAGTTCTCAGCAGGTAAAGCACTGTCTTTTGGGACAGGAAAGGAGTGATTCTTCTGAATTTCCTGGAACCTGGATGATCAACTCTGTCCACTATAACATGATGCTCACTAAGCTGAAGGCTCAAACTTCCAGAATCAGACTGGAGAAGAAAGAAGACAACCCTTCTCTTGCAACATGATAACACCACTCCCGATAGCAGTCTGAAGACTGCAGAGCACAGTGCCAGTCTTGGCTGGACTGTCCTACCACATCCACCATATAGTCCAGATTTGGCACCTTCTGACTTCCATTTGCTCAGGCTGATGAAAGATGGACTGTATGGGCAATGCTTTCCCAGCAGTGATGTTGTCACAGCAGCTGTGGAACAGTAAGTCACTTCAACTGGTGCAGATTTTGATGCGTGGCATGTAGTCTCTCATTCATCACTGGTGAAAACGCAGTTAATAGTGGTGACGACGTTGAAAAATATGGTTTTCTAGCTGAGAATTTGCTCTATGAAACAGCGTTATTGTGCTCTTTGTATCTGTTGTAGTTTCCATGGAAATAAGGAGGAGGCATTGCTTTCAGAGCAACCTCCATCTAAGTAAAAGTATCTCACCTTATGGGAATAAGGTCAGTAAAAAACAAATCACTGGAATGAAAAACAGAATCTCCTTGGCTGTTCATCAAGCAGTTTAAGTGTTTGTTACAACATTAATGAGACAGAGGCTGAAAAGAAGGAGTGCCAAGCTGCACGGAGCTCATACTGCCTCCCTTCCTTAGAAGACTATTTAGATAAACAACTGGGAAAGTGAGGGGGAGGAAACCATACTGGCAAAGAGCTGAAAATTTACCACAGCTAATAAAGTAGCAACAAGATATATATTATTTACTGACCTCCACAGATTCCTGGCTGTCATATAGTTCCTGATTTGGCATTCCTTGAACAGTCAAAACTTCCAGCAAAGCCACTGGTTGTTAAGTACATGCAATAATACAATACAAGGACAAACTCCAAAGTATCGCTGCAGTTGCATACAACTTTGTGCGCTCACAAGAAAACATATGGCAGAACATAAGATAGAGGGGTATCTAGAAAAACTTGATGGTCTTTCTAAGTCCTTTTTTTTTTTTTTTTTTACACTGAACTTACTGCTGATGCTGTTTTTATTGGTGTTGGTACTACCAAAGGAGTCTAAAAAGGACAGTGGCATATTGTTTTCATAAGTCTTTTCAATCGGTATTGCTGGTCTTGCTTTCACATCTTGCTCTCACCATCAGCAGTCCCTTTGTTGGGCAAGAACCTGATTCTAAATTAGAAACTATATATGCTTAGAGTCTCTAGATTGCCCAACTGTAACCATGGGTAGATGATGTTTTCTGAATGCAAGTAATTTTTAGGAGATTTACAGCTCAGTACAGCATGAAACTCACAAGACCACATATTCAGTTTTGCAACAATGCAAGCAATTTCATGGGATGGGGCAAGGAGGGAAAACAACTCTGAAAAATAATACACATTAAGAAGGATATTTAGGATGCCCTTCTTTAAAAATCAAACTTCTGTAGATCACTCTGCGTCACAGCAGGAGAGCTAAAACAGTCAGGTAAAACTGCTAGTTTCTACCATGTCAGCATGTCAGAAAGAAGAAAGACATGAGAGCTCTACTTGAGAGAAAACTTGGCAAAAAGGGTCAGAAGAAAAGAAAAAAAAAAAAAGGATGACTCAGACTAAAGCAGATATTTGAGGAATTTGAAACAAATTTAAAACTCCAAGTGTGTTTCAGAGTCTCAATGGTTTTGGTATGCCTATGTGTGTGGAGTGTAGCATAAAGCACCCTGGTCTTAAGGAAATTTCTTACGGATTGGTACTTCAGTCATACTCCTGACATTACAACACACTGTCCCAAAACAAAGATACATGCTTGCTCTGTATCAGTGCCACAAGGAGTTACCCCACAAGTCCAGGTGCCTACCTTCATAGAGCTGTGCATACTGTGGAAAGCCAGCAGCCCGCAGCCAGTCACAAGCTTCCTTGGCCTCGATTTCTGGAAGAGAACAGAAACAAAGCACCCTCCCATTAATTACAGAATGGTAAGAGTCACTGAAATTGGAAAAGACCACTAAAATAATCTAGTCTGACCATCAACCCATCATCACCCCACCCACTAAACCATGTCATCTGCAGAGCAAAAACCTCCTCCCTAGCACTTTTGTTGTTCCTGTCACAAAGTAGGTGTAAAGATACATTCACCATTCAGGAACTTTGAACTGAAACTCAAGTCTGCTTATCCAAGCTTGATTCTCTTCACATTACCAAACATATCCCAGCATTCACCTGCAATTTATTTAAAGGCCATCATTCTAGCAGTTAGAGAAACAGGCACAAATGAAAACTACAGGAATTAGCGATCATTCTGCACAGATTTTGTAAACACTACAGACAGAAGCATAGCAATCAACGTGGGGTTTTATTCATATGATCCTCTTGGCGTTATTATTCTGCCTTGATAGAAATTCCTCATTGAGCTTTGTGCTTTAACATCTCATAGATAGTACTGACAGCCCAGGAACAACTGAAACACAGTATTGAAGCAGGTATTTACAGCCCAGCAACAACTTAGTTTCACTGGACGCCCTCAAAGTATTTGTGAGTGCCTTGGTCTACTACAGGAAAGTCAGTAAAACTTTCCTTCTCACTGCCAAAAACAGCATGCTGCAAAATGAAATTATTCACATACATAGCACCAAAAGAAACATTCTGAATATAGGCCATATAGGGCTATGAATAAATTGTACATGAATTCATTTCTTAGCTAATAGATACAGAAATAAATAAAATATTATCCCATTATTTCATAAACCAGGAAAACATACAGGGCATTTAGGGTATTTGTCGAATGTTGAGGAAAGAGATTGGGTTAATTCTGATCTGAAAATTCAAGAAAGTACTTCTGGGAATTTAGTTCCCTGCTTAGATCTTGCAGATAGCAAGCAATCAGAAACTCTTCACATTCATCTGGCTTTGATTAAAATCACTCTTTCTGATGAACCAAAAAAGAAAAGCTTCATTATGTCCAACTGTGTAGACAATTTTGCCACCTACTTGGGAAGGTTATCATTGCTACCTGTTGCAGAAACTTAGCACAGAGTTCAGTACAATTACTCAGAATACAAGCTACTGCATACAGCTAAAGAGCCTAACTCAACACAAGCAAAACAACTTGACTTTTTGTCATGATATAAAAATTCCCTGTGAGATATAGGTATACAAAATCAAAATCAGATGAAAGAGCAGACACATTTTAGGGTCTTCAAAGTGATGGCAGCGTCCCTCTGATTTTCCTAACAGCTACAACAGGGTTAAAATATTTGTGCTTTGCCAGACTGCTTTTCTAAGATATATATCCAAATCAACGGGTTAAGGTGAGCCAAAGCACAGCATTCTATATAAATAAACAGCTAAAAATCTACTCTCACTGGAGTCAGGACAAGCAGGCATTTGTGTAACTTGTGTTTGCTTCACCTTTGGGTTATAGAACCACATGAGAACAAGCACGTACAGACATATTGACTCAGCTATTCATTAAGAAAAACGATTCTTCAACTCCAGTTGCAAGGAATTGTAAATCTTCGCTTGAAGTTTGTATTTTAATTTAGGCATCTTTGGGAAGTACATGGGAGGTACTTCCAAAGGTAAAAAATAATCTAAAATTTATTTTAAACGTACAGAAATGAAAACATTAAAGTAAAAAAGAAGAAAAAGATTAATTTTAAAGACTATTTAGAATAAAACAGCATTTTACAGGTCGCATCTTGCAGAAGTGACTAGATTGAAAGAGAATTTTACTTGAGGAAACAAAAAATTGAGTAAACAATCTCTTATAACCAATATTTGCCTAAAAATGCAGCTATATGTTTATAATGCAACTGAAAGAAGTCTCAGATTCCTTATTACTACAGCAGCACTTTCCTGTGTTTAAATATTTGATCACAGGTTCTTTAACAAGCACCTCAGGAATATGATTTGGAAAGTATATCTGTAACTAAAAGTTAAGAATAGGCATTGATCAGAAATTTTTTTAAAGGAGCCTTGTAGAAACTCTGTCTTTTCTCCAAATACATATACAAGTTAGGTGGAAGTCATATTTTATGGTCACCCACCTCTCAGGTACCTTTCGGATTTTCAAAGCCTTTGAGAATCCCCCAAGAAGTCCATCTAGGCAATGAAATACACAGTTTCCCTCTGGCTGGCCACAAGAGTTGCAGAGCAATAAAGCACCAGCGCACCTGTCCATCAGCTAGGCTAGGTAAACGTAATTTCCCATGACAGGCATATTTCATGAGCACCTATCGCTATCTGATAGTGATGGGACAAAAGGGAATGGCTTTAAACTAAAAGAGAGGAGATTTAGCTTAGATACTAGGTGGAAAACTTTACTCAGATGGCGATGAGGCACTGGCATAGGCTGCCCAGAGAAGCTGTAGATGTCCTGCTCCTGGAGCTGCTTGAGGCCAGGCTGTATGGGGCCCTGGGCAGCCCGATCTAGTGGACAGCAAACTTGACCACTGCAGGGTAGTTGGAATTACACTGTTTTGAAAGTCCCTTCCAACTTAAGCCTCTCTATGTTTCAGATGCAGCAGTTTTCATCTGAAGATGTAAACTGACATAGCTTAGTATAGGCAAGAGCCTGGTCTCACTCCCTCCTCTCCAGCCCAGCAGGGCCACTTCCTGTTTAATGCTGGCCACAACAACAAAATCAAACACCTGCTTCATTTAAAACCTTTACAATAACCTACAATTCAGTATGCATTCCACACAAAAATGTCCACACAGCTTTTCAGACATAAGTCCTGTCCAGCCATCCACCTCCAACAACAGGAGGTTCCAGTACAAAGAAATGCTGTCAGGAAAGAAACTGTACTATTTCTAAATGTTCTGATTCACAAGAAATTCTCTTAGAAAGTAAAACAAAACAACAAAAAAAGGAATACAATGAAGTCTTTATTCTCCGTGTTGTGTAAGCAAACAGTAGGCAAACGTGTTAAAGAGGAAACAGGAAATTTTTATTGGAAACAGCTTTATTTGCTAGTCCACTTCACAAAGCTGGCCTCCATGTTCAAATCAATGGTCTGAGTTCCTTTTGTGTATGGTTGGGAACCATCAGTCCTTATTTAGCCACTTCCTGGGGGATTAGTATGATCCAATTCTTCCCCAAATAATGAAGATGGGAAGTTCACATTTCTTTTGGTAAATCCTGATTACTGATACTGCAAATGTGCAGATTCAAAGCTTTAAAGCAAAATTAACTCAATTCACACCTGGTTTTATACAGCAACTGCAGAAGAGAAAAATCTAAGAGGTGCATCATCTTTCACTGTATGATATCTCCCTTCCCTCTGAAAATAAAATATGCATAGTTTAATGGTATCATGGAGAAAAAAGAAAAAAAAAATCACAGCAGTACAGCTAGGACCAGCAAGATTAAGACACCAGTTAAAAGGGTGTTTTGTTTTCCTCTCTTCCTTGCTTTGTGCTTCCATGAAACAACATGCTCTTTCAGGCTCTTGAAGAAAAGTCCCTGCCATCTTTGTACAGTCATGAATTGGCTTCATTTTCACCTAAGTGCTAAACATCTTATGAACAGTTCTTCCAAGCAGATGGTTTCCTCTTGCCTCAATTCAGACACCTTTATGGCTACGTTAACACCTCCACAAATCAGTTCTACTCATCTCACCTTTTGGCTCTTTTAAGAGAGTGGATTGTAAAAGTCTCTGGTTAGATTGGTCAAATCAATACTGTTGAAATAAAATATAAGCTGAAATGGACTTCCAATGCTGAAGGTCCCTCTCCAATGTCATACCTAAGAACCAGTTTGTTTGAGTTCTTCTTGATCTTAAATTTTGACCAGGTCATTCTAATTGAAATTCGCTATTTTTTTTTCTTTTCTTGTTGCCCAGAAGAAAAAAAAAAGGCAAAATTTGAATACAATAGCATTTTCTTGCACTAGCTTGCAGGAGTGATTCTTTCCTATGCAATGCAGACAATTTGATTTCTTACAATGAATGACAGAATGAAACCATCCACGCCTTGCTGCAATGCAAAAATCTCCAACTGCCCACTTGTTTCCCAATGCTCCCATTTAATGGCTACAAAATGGCTTGTACTCCTTTTATGTTCATATCAGAAACTGCACCTACATATCACGTCCCTCTGAAATCTCTGGTGCTTCACAAAACTGATGTTCTTCTGAAACGCTGTCCTAAATGAGCTATCAAGAAGCCCAAGACCACTCACTATCATATTTAAGGCCAGCTGTACCTCAGATAGGATAAATCTTCTTTGGGTAGAATTCCACTGCCCAAGCAATCATTTTTCCAAGCACTTGAACTGCATCCCTGACATGCAAACTGCATTCCCAACACCAGACTTAATCAAACTATTCCAACCACTCAGTCAACACTGACTGAGTGATGCATGAACATGGATGTGAAATCTGAGACAAACCTGGAACAAACACTACAGCAACTGTCTACAAACAAAACTGGTTTAATTTGTCATATGCCTTTAAAACGGGGACAGTATGACTTCTGAAGACTTAGCCTGTTATGAATCCACAATGCCAGATGACTTTCACTTTGAAGATGCACTACTGTAGCTTGATAGTAACTAAATGCCTTTGTACTTTCTTCTCAGAGATATATAGTTCAACATTCCTTAGGCAGTATTACTAAGTTACTGCTTCACATCTTTCAGGAAACTAGCACTTCACTGAAGAAAGCAAACATTTAATTAATGAAAGACAGCATTTTATAAGGATAATGCCCTTAAACACCGTAATTTGATAAGTTTGTCAACAAATATTCAACAACTGAAAGCCAGAGCATTATGAGAATCCCATTAAAAGTTCTTGCCAAGTTTCTAACACATTTGGAATCTCCTTATTCTACATGACTACTTACATCACTATTCTAAAATATTATTCAGATGCATTCAGTCCATGAAGTATTCATTTCTTGAAGAATCAGTGAGTCATAGAAAATATATAACAGGCATGGATTTTGTAGTGATGATGAGCTTGCAGGTTTTGAATCATAAGCTAACCACCTTCATAAGAGAGTCCCTTTCTTCTTCTCACCTTTAAAGCTCAATTTGCACTTTGCAGTAGCGGACAACTTTTTTGGTATGCTCTTATACAACTTCATGCTTCAATTTATCTTTTACAGTGAAATGACACATGCTGTTATCTCCACTTTACCTCAATAATCAATTCAAGTGAAAATGGATGCACAGAATTTAAAGAAAGTATTTCCTACCAAGAAGTTTCTGGGAGGAAAAAAACAATTTCCTGAAAGAAACCATATATGGCACCAAGTACACATACTGCTTTCTAGTCACAGAAGCCCTGGAAAGAAGTGGTAGTCAGGAATGTTACTCAAATATCTCTTAGCTATGTGATGATCATCGAAGAAACACTCTCCTTGTCTTACTGCTGGCTTTGAGTTAAACATGGGAATGGTTTATTCAAGTTAGGGAGCCTTGCAGCAAAACAGTAACTATGCTGCTGATGTTATGTGTAAACCACAGGACACTGGGAGAAGAAACAGAATATGTTTGGAATTTGTGTGGGAACAGATGAAGAAGGAGAAAGGAAACAGATGTTTAAGATCATATATTGATATTTTCTTTGAAAATATCAGGAAGCTTGAACAATTTTTTTCAGTTTTCTGAAAGAGTAAATGTCTTAACTCACAGAGTTTAAAGTTTGTTTATTCATTTAAATGAACTTAAAAATATATATACTTTTTTATATATCTGTGTGACTGGTTTCCAAAATATCTGCATAGGTGTCTGTTGGCTACATTTAATTTTCCTTCCTACCAACTGCAGCAGGTTACATAACGCAGTAGCTCTTATTGCACATCAATCTTCTTGGCAAGCCCAGGAAACACAAAGCCGCTTCTGTGAGCCAAAACCTAATTAACTTGAATCTCCTTTTCATAGTCTTCAGCATATTGAAGTCAGGTTCAGAGTCCTTTCAATTATTTTAACAATAACTAAATATCTAAAATGAGACTTTTTTTTCTCCAGCCCAAAGAGGTCTTCATTGCAAAAAGAGGAAAAGCAGTGCCTTATGGCACTCACCATCAAGTGTGCTGTAAACCAGGACTGTGCACTGTAATTCAGGATCATCATTTATTTTAAATTATTTTTATATATAGAAGATCAAAAATTAACTTTGTTTAAACAAAACAAAAGCTTCCTCCCAAAGAACAATTACTTTTATAGATTAAAGATGGTCTTCTCCCATTCATTTTTAAAAGGTTCAGAAATGAAGAGGAATAAGATGTTAAGTAACTTAGAAAAAACTCTTCAGAAATAATTGGGCACGTGGGTTATTTATCTGGCCTGATTAACTCAGGGTGGTCTTGAAGGAGGATTATTTGGGGCAGAGAAAGCATTTAGACAAATCCTCTGAAGGAGGTCATGTTGACAGATTCCAGAGTGAGAAAAGAATCCTCCTCCAAAGACTGGGAAACAGCAGATGACTTTAACCTCCTCTTCCCTCAGAGATGTCTTGGTGAGAATGGCCTTTGAACGAGGATATAAGGGTAGCTATTAACCACTGTAACTCCCAAGCACATCACTAGCACCTTCCCAGATCAAGGAAAGAATAGTAGGTATGAGGGCAGATATGAGCTGCCTAAATGGCTCACAGAAGGCTTTATTCAGTTACTTTCAGATTGTTAAGACTTCATCTCAAAATCATCAGTATGCATAAGAACCATCTGAGAAAAGAACTTCCTTTGCACCATAAGAATTCAGTGCTCAAACCCATATGAGCCCCATGTGGATGGTACAGTACTAGATATAAAGGCCAGAAGCTCCAGTGGCAGTGACACAGACAAACTTAAAGCTTGTAGTCTCCCAGCTGAATGCTCGTTTCCCTTAATCAACACAGAAGGTGCAAAACTGGATTTTCACAAAACAGTTATAACTGTTACAGTTAATATTATAATCGGACAGTTACACACACCTAGACCTGCAGGTTCACAGAAAGAACGTCCTCAAAACAGAAATGCAGAGGGTATATTTTTCTTAATTTCAAGTACTACATGAGGAACAAGAATGGGTTTGGTAAGGTCAAACTGTGCCCACCCTTGGCTTAAGTGAATGCCCTTCATGCATCTCCTCAGGAAGTTATTTGCACAGACTGAGAAGTGCATGTGAATTGAGAGGTTTATATAAATATAAATAAATAAATAAATAAATAAATAAAAGATACATACATTTAAAACCAAGCCTAAGGAATTCTGCATCATTTTGTACTTAAAAAAAAATTCACCACCAGCAATAAGTGGGCTATCATACTGAGTCATTATGAAGAGAGAGACTGGATAATATTGTTCCTGGTCCCGTCCAGTCTAGCACTTCTCAAGGAAAACAACTGCCAGGATTTGAAACAATTTGCCCCTCATGAACAACAGGGCTCAGCATGCTTCTCTAAAGAAGAGGTGCTTCAGAAAAATGTAGTATTATCGGTTAACTGCCAGATAATGAAAACCAGAAAATAACAGCTAACTGGTTAACTCAAGAATGACTTTACAGCTGCCAGTTATGTCAAGTGGCATCACACTGTGTTAACAAAACAATGGATTTCAAAGGTTTGCTATGCAGGAAAGGCTATCACTTGGTATCACAGCAAGCATGACCAGGTAAGAGTCCCATGAAAAGAACCAGGAAGTTCCAGTCATGCTCCTTTCATGGACTTGCTCATGATGGTTATTTTTGTCCTTTAAAACAGGAGAAGGGGGAAGAGGGAAACAAAAGAGAAAATAGAAAAGAAGGAAAAATTTAGAAATACACCTGGAACTGCTGAAATTACCACAATTACTCAAGTTCAGCACTCACTGCACAGCAAGAGAACAGTGCTCTTCAATTCATGAAACACTGAGAACTGCAGTGTATGCCAATCAGTATGATACTCAGTAAAGGTATATGAACTATATGGGGACATCATCTCTTAACTTAGGGAAAATCAAACCAGCACGTTTTCTGTGAACTGCAGATCATTTAATTGCTGCATTTCTGTAATATGCACAGGAAGGAAAGGGAAACATCTGAAGTTATTTTTATTTCCCCAAGTCTTCAGGCTATACTGTATGAAAGCGAGGGTGGGTCTGGCATTGTCTGAAACATGTCAGGGTCCTTTTGCATAGCCTCATTTCCTTCTTCCTGTTGCTAGGAAGGATAGTTAAGCATGAAAAGCGCTTGTTTACAGTACAGGATCATCCTGTTAAGCACACGAGCTCTCCTCCTCCATGTCTTCACCAGTCAGGGGTGCAGTTGTGTTTATACTGAAACCAATAGCAAAATTCCAACATAAGGGGATTTATAAGAGTAATTCGAATCTCTGAAGAAACCCAGATATAATACACTGGGGGGAGGGGGAGAGTGGGAGCATTCTGACTAGAAAAAAAAAAACAAACAAACACCAAAACACCACCAAAACAACAGAAAAATGTTATCATGTGAACTCCATCTCTAAATATTTGCAGAACTTAAATTCTCATGCCTGAAACAAATCATTGCTAGAATGTCATGGATTAGAAAAAACAGAAAAGTAAAACCAAATCACCTCTCATCTCCTAGGAACCCCAACATAAACAGCTGAGATTAAGCCATAAGGACAACCTCAGCTCTTCTCTCCCACCCTCACAAAGCACTCAAGGTCCCTGGGGCTGGGGCTTTGTGCGATCACTGCCCTTCCATGGACCCAGCAGCATGGGTTGGGGAGATCCTGGCTCGAGAATTAACAAATCCTAGGCTGGTTCTACACAGCAGATCCAGAAAGAAAAACAAAAAAGATAGCAAGATATTACTGCTTTTAACTACTATTTAGAAATGGAATTTAACAACAGCTCCACTCAGTTAAAAAAAAATGAAAAAAATCTGCATTTCCCTTTCATAATAACTTGATTAACAAACCAAGTTACTTTAAAGGAAGATAAAGAGATCAGAGGCCCCAGAGGTTACAAAGGTAGCGCCAAATGCTTTGATTCCTTGACCTTGTAGATGAAAGGAGTTCTCCCAAACAGCATCTACATCTTCCTTTGGCTCTGCTCTGCTCCACAATCAAAGAGCCTCAGCCCTAATCAGGATTTCGCAGGCAAACTGGAGCAGTAACCCGAACCCATACGTTAGAGGGACACAAGCCCTGCTTCCCAGCCACTTGGATCCTTCTGGGCAGAGCAGATGCCCGCAGGGTGCTGCCGAGGCCACATGGAGGGGAGGTAGTGTGGCACCAACGTCATGCGCCCAATGGGTGCTTCATCATCTGACACAGACCTGATGTGCTTATGGGGACTCTGCTTGGCCATTGCCTCCCTACAGATCACTAGGAAAAGCATTAAAATACAACCTGACCAGAGTAGTGCCACTGGTCTGATCCTGAGAACTTCAAACAGATCACGCTTATTACTGCAAAGATGAAAACCATCTCTGACTGATGAGTAAGATAGAAATACATTCCTCGGTCTTTTAATTCACATGTCCTATGCAGTATGACACACTAGACAGACACTTCTGACACAGCCACAGACATTGCTCTCATGCAATTATTTCCTCAGTACTTTTTACTTTCCCAAGGAGAACCGAGGGGTGGAGGAATGGTAGAGGGAAGAGGGGGAATTGAACTGTAGTACCGCGTACACACCTACAGGTAAGTGCCCTTGACTGGAAAAAGCTCTCAGTGGCCTAATAGCAACTCATCTCTCAACAGCTTCACAGCAGCGGCGCAAATCAAGTCAGTGCCAGCTGAGGTGGGGGTGAGGCTGTGTCCGCTCCCGGCTCGGGCCTCCTGCTGCCCGGCGGGGGCGGTGGGTGATGTACCCCGGGGATCGAAGCCCCGGCTGGTTGTGGGACACAGTGCGGGCGGCCACAAGGCTCCTGGCGGCCACCGGGCTCGTGTGACGCGCGGCTTCAAAGGCAGCGCAGCGCTTCCCAGCTCGTAAGCACGTCCGGAAAGAAAAGTTAAAAAAAAAGGAAAAAGCAAAAAGGAAAAAGCAAAAAGCATCGAAGGGGACAGAGAAGCACAGAAAGCGAGACTTCTGTACAGTTGCGCTGCATTAAGAGGGTACACCCCTCAGCCCCAAACCCCACAGCATTGCCCCAGCCCAGTCCCGTCCCCGACAGCACCCCATCACCCCTCTGAGCTTACGAGTGAGGATCATGGTGTCCCGCCCGCCGCAGCACCTCCGCGGGCACCCAGCTGCCTCGTTACTGCCTCCGCGGCGGCTCCTGGCAGCTGGCACCGCCGCCCGGCCCCACACCGGCTCCGCCCCGCTCCGCCCCGTCCCGTCCCGTCCCGTCCTCGGGGCTGCCCCACCGCTGCTGTCGTGATCGATGCCCGCGGCAGAAATCGAATGCAAATCTGCACGGCGACTTCTGAGCGCCTGCGAAACTATCAGCGTGGAAAAGAGTGCTGTGATTTTTTTTGGAAATAACTGGGTCTCGTCAAAGATTATGATTGGTTCATTTTCCTCCAAGACAACTTCATATTTTACACTCTGCTGTTATTTCCAGTTGTTGTTTCTGTGCTATGACTTTTCAGATATAGAGTATGTGTGGTGTGGTGCCTAAGAGGGCAGTTTGCCTGAAAATAACCATCTCCCCCTCCTGTGGGCTGTGAGTGGCGGCCAGTTGGCCATAGCAGTGTTGTTTCTGGAAACCCCTACGCGGATCCAGGTCATTAATTTACTTTAATAGCCCTGAAAAAGATGGAGCTGCACTATATCTTCAAGCCTGACTTTACATACGTTACCCACTCAATTCATCACCTCTTCATATCTGAGCTTCAGCTCCTTTTGGCACTAGCAGGCTTACCTGAGTGCCTGCTGTAGGCAGCAGTTTCGTGCTGACAAGGTTGATGGGGTTCGTGCAGTGGGAATTCTTGGCTAACAGGGAGGGCAGGCACACGCTGAGCCCCAGCTGTTTAACAGACAGGGTAATCCCACCTAATTGGTTTTGAGGCTGCACTCATTGTCTCTGCTTTTAGGCACCTGGTAGACTGGGAAGTGACAGAATAGTAATGCAAGTGATGGAGAAGGCTGGCTGTGGATTGTATGTGATTCCTCAGAGTCTGAACTCTGGAAAAGAGAGAAATTCACTTGTTCTTCCTATAATCGTCCTCAAAAGGAAGAAAAAGCAGAACACCACCAAACTGCCCAAAACATAGGAAAGCAGTGCTGGTGCAGAGGTGGTTCCATTGCAGTGACAGTGCTGGAAGCAGAAGCCCACATCACATCAATCTAATACCCATGGTAAAAAGCAGAGCTGTTGCTGTAAACACTGCTTCCTGGCCCAAACCTGAATGAGGAGCTGCTGCACAGGATACACAGGAAGCTTTTGAAGGAGAAAATGGTCATTTACTTTGTAGCAAAATAAATGGGAATGGGTTGGAGAACTTGGCAATGTGCAAGGGAACTGAAAACTGAAAGCAACAGAGTTTTGTGTGAGGATGGGCACACAGATTGTGAGTAAGGGGAAATGTGGTGCAGGCGCAGGGAGAAGGGAAGCTGTCAGGAGTTCAGCTCAGGGTTATCAGCCTCAACTCCACCACTCCATGAAGTTGCAAATGAATGGTGATGATGCCAGAAGACCACGTGCTCTCCTGTTCTGCATGCGGAACTCAGCAGCTCCCCCATCCAAAGCTCGTGAGGAGTCTGAGGATGTTCTCAGCACTGCCGGAGCCAGGGAGCCCTCTAATGGAGTGGTGTCTGTGGCTCAATAGACGCCAGAGGATTATCACTGACCCGGATTAGATTCTTGCTGCTAATCTGAAAGAGAAATGCTTTGATTCTAGTTCGTTATCAACCCCTGAAGACATGCAGTCTCTCTGGCTTGCATTTTAACTCGGAATTCTATGGGGCTTCTTAGACAGGCATGTTCTCAACTGAAAAGCAAGGCACCAGTCTGGCATTCACTGTAAAACGTACTCAGAAGAGCATTCCACCTGAGGCATGGGTGTCAGCGGGTAGCTGCCAC
Organism: Odontophorus gujanensis; assembly: GCA_013399175.1. Classification (NCBI taxonomy): domain Eukaryota; kingdom Metazoa; phylum Chordata; class Aves; order Galliformes; family Odontophoridae; genus Odontophorus; species Odontophorus gujanensis. Next base: position 105,308 of record VXAB01000897.1, read on the forward strand.
CCCAATCACTCATTGGGCTGCATTGTGAAATCAGCACAGCTTTGGTCTGTAATTTTTTTCGTTCTCAAACTATGCCTCTTCAGCTAGCAGGCAGCTTCCTGACAGAGACAGGACCCCATAGGCAGCCTGCCTAGGATTGTTTCTGTGCAGCACTGTTATCCTTAATGCAATCAATAAGCTCATGCTGGATGCTAAAGCAATTGTAAAGGCTTGCCCAACAGGCACAATTATTCACTTTAAAAGGTGAATTCTCCTTTTGTTGTAACTGCATAAGGGAATGATTGGCAGGTCAGCATCTCATAAGAAAGGCCTGATTGTCTGTTCTTTCCCTTCAAGGCCTGGATACCTCAATAGCTGACTGTGCCCTCCTCCTGGTGCTCCCCAGCAGCTGGCAGACAGTGGGCAGCCCTGGTACAAGCGCGGGATTGTCGGATTTGCAGTGGCCATTCTGAGTTGCTGTGAATGTCTTCAGAGCAGCAGCATGATGGATCACAGCACAGTTCTAGTTTCCAGGCCTCTGGCTCTGGGCCGGGTTTCACTGGGGTGTATGTGTGCAGCACTTCCACAGCCCCAAGGATCTCCCTGTTCCAGCTATTGTCAGGGAAATAATTAAGTTTGCATTTTCTAGCACTTGACTTTACTGAAAAGTAATTATTTAAAGGAGTCTTTAATTGTTCAAATGTCTTGACAAAGAGTGTTCACACTATCACTTCTCAGAGATAAGCAGTGTTATTGCTCCCTGCTCTCCATGGAGGAAAGCTACTGTTTCACACAGGAGTAAATCACAATATGAAAGAAGGCTTCTTCCAAAGTACTTGTTAGCAAAATACTCAAGAAAGTGCACATTACATACACGGGGCATAAACATAGGTGCTGCTCTACTGCCTGCAATAGATGGGCCCTCTATTCCACAAATCTTTAGAAATAACCAGAATTAGAAATATTCCCAGCTCATCATGTATGGTGAGCTGTTGCTTGTGTTGATCCCAGAAAACACTTAGTTTTTTTTTTCTTTTTTTTCTTTTTTATCTTTATTTTACCAGTAAATAATAAAGAAATAACCTTGTCTTACCCTTTTGTGACACATGTAACTGACCATTTAAAGGGACTGCTCAGTAAGCTCCATATTTTTGTCTCTTTTGAATGCCCTAGAACAAGTTCAGCAGTTCAGGCTGAAAATGAAATTAGCAGGTTCACACTGCTGAAGAAAGGGTCTATTATATGGATGCACAAAAGAAGTAAGAAATAAAAATAACATCAACGATGTAGTTCAACAAAGAGATACAAGTTGGTAAAGTATAAATACAGAGAAGCTGAAAAATGAGGAAGGGAGAAAATAAATACTTTCATTTCATTTTAAACATGGAGGGTAAACTCCTTAGCTGACATGGAATACTGCTGGCTTACAGGAATTAGTAGAGATGAGGGATATCTTTTCCATATTGTTTTTAAGACACTCCCATTGGTGATTATTTTTTGAAGTCCAGAGGATTATCTAGTGTTTTTGAGTCTGCCTTCAATTAAAGATTAGTTTAAAAGTACAAGACTTTTAGTTTAGTTATAAAGGTAACATTCATAATTGATCACTGCTGAAACTGAAATAATCAGGATTAAACCCTAAGGAATAAAATCCTGATTTGCAGCCACCTCTGCATGGATGTGGTGGAAGCAGTCATACTAGTGAGACCTGGTGTGCATGCAGGTCACAGGGGACCTGCCCTAACAGATGGCTGTAACACAACTTTATGCCTGCTGAAACATCATCCCTACGTGGCATTTGCCTTGGTGATCTCATGGCAGCAGAGTTCCATAACACCAGGAGCTCTTGGTGACATTTCAATGATAAGGACCATTTTTTCTACTTCATTCTGTGTTCATGCATGACAACCAGTCCGGTGAAGAAAAAAGGTCAACTTTCACAGAGACAACAGCACCCTCCATGAACACAATTTGTATAATGCAAGTTGCTCGCTAAAATAGATGAAAAAGGAAAGTCTGTTGCCTTAAATATGTCAAAACTGTTAAAAATTGGTTTTATGAAGCAGTTGTGTTGTTATAATACAAAGGAGATGCTTGACTTTTCAGCAGGACCCCCTGAACAGACTATGTCAGCCACTCAGTGCCCAACTTGGGCTGCAACAAGCAGAAGGGAAGAAATCTTTTTCTTTCCTTTTTTCTTTTTTTTTCACAGTAACTAAAAACATTATGAACAATGAAAAATTTCCTTTCAAGAATGCTTTTCTTACTTCCATCTTCCATCTTGAGTTATTCAAATCTTTTTAGCTAAATGAACTTAATATTAATTAAGCTTGTTTCCTCTAGAGGAAATAGGCATATGCATCCACCTGTACCAGTTGACCCATTATGTGAAAGACTGCTGCTGTTTTAGCCTTGGGGAATCTCTAGGACTCAGGAAATCATTTTAAACCCATGACTCAATAACGCACCATAACTATGGCAACCAGAATGCATACATTGTGATGTCTAATTGCTCCTCAGTGTTTGTCAGGGGAGGTACTGGGTTGATACTATAGCCTGGAGAGTGGCTATTGTTAATGTAATGTGAAGCTACAGAGACAGGAAAGAGGGAAAACACATGTTAAGAAGACCAATGAACAATCTCAGGCCTGGTGTAAGTCAGGACAAATCATAATCCTTCTAAGTCCTGCTCGTGAGAGCATGCTGATCTGAGATTCAAAGCATATGCAGTTTTGTCCTGGGGAAACCTTGGTCTCTCCATTTGCTTTCTCATACTTCATTTTTCCTGTAGAAAAACTGGGAGAATAATACGTACCTCTTTTGCAAAGCCCTTGAGATGTTCAGTAAAAGTGCTGTATGAGATTATTATGCCAATACTGTGCTTAATAAAAATCATCTTGCAGATTGCCAGTTTGACGGCTTCTTTCATTGTATGCACTCAAGTTCTTGCTTATTGTAACTGAAAAACAGCTTACAGCAGCAATTACCTTGAGTTTTACTGGGAGTGAGGTAGATGCACACATGCAGACAGTTATTTAAGGGCACCTTAAGTAACTCACTGGAGTGTCGACACTCATAATGATATCTGAGGAAAGACGAGAGAAGTGGAGGGGGAAGCTAGCTGTCCTGCCAGTAAGAACAAACTGAGTTGGACAAGATTTATTAGGTGTATATTACCCAGATGAATGTGATCCTGACTTGAATGAGAGCCAGCAATAGCAAGGGGAGGGGGTCAGACAGAAAGAAGTGGCTGTTTGGCCTTCATCAACAGATTGGAGACCTGGCAGGGATTAGGAGGAGGAGTAGAATTTTTGGGGTGTTCATTCTTCACTCCAAAATTTAGCATTATGAACTCTAAATGGATGGACAGGTCAGCTGAAAGATGTTTCTTCCCCTCTCTCTATGCTACATTTATCTTTCTATTCCAATGTGTTACACAGAGTGAGAGTATGATATTATTTGTGAACATGGTATGTTCCACAGAAAGTGAGCTTGCATGTTTTAAAAACAAAGACACATTATGTTACATGATCACAAGAAAAAGAAACATGTAAGGCAGTTAGTTTGCTTTCAAATTTCAGCAGTGTCAAGGTATGATGGGCTGCCTTTTTTAGCTTGCTCATTTGTGAGGTTTTAGTTTAACCTTCATATCATTTAAAAAAAAGACATGGCAAATTAGTTTGTTTCTGAGAGAGCAATCACTTTATATCTAATCTTACCTGCACAGATTTTAAATATCTAACGTCTGAATTAGAGAAAAAAAAACAACAAAAAACTTACCAGGAATATACTAAGAATCCAATTTTTACTAAAACAAAACAACAACAAAAAAAAGTCAGAGTCCTCTAGTATTCTGAAATGCCGTATATTTTTCATTGGACTTTAAATTGCAAAAACAGGTAGTAGTGACTGGAGGATGCTTTCACTCTTTGCACAGTACACCTGACAATTTGAGCTCACCTTATTGTTTGGTTTTTTTTTAATTTTACAACAGTTATCTCACTAAAGCAACAACGAACTTCCTACTATTTTAAACTCAAAATACAATGAAGAAGATTTTCTGCTGCTGTAAATGGACATTTTTGAAACCTGTATTTACATAGCAATTTGCTAGAGCCAAGAATCTGACTTGTAACTCTTTAAAACACAATTTATTCCACACTGCAGGTTTATTCATACTGTGGCAAGCTATTCAGCTTTATATAGAACCTTCAATGCATCAACAAATGCACTCTAAAGAATCCACTTCTCCCTCAATCACCCAGTATCCAGCAGTCCTGTGAACAGAAAGTGTCCCGTTGGGATCTGACACATGGCACACAGGGAACAGGTACATCTCTGAAGTTTTCCAAACATTTATATAATTGGATTCCTTGAATCTTTTGTTTCTGACAGTTCTATTGACACATACGATGCATAGTACAAAACAGGGTGTGTGCCTTATGGTCAGCTTTAAATTGATATAGAACTTCATTATTTCTTCATGAATCTCACCTAAATGTAAGAACAACTTTATTTATAGGACGTGGTGCCAACAAGACTATGGATCCTTTCTGGTCTTGTGGTTCTAACATGACAAAGTTCACTTATGAGAAAAGTAACACAGGAAAAAAAAAAAGTCTGATTCAGCTAACCTGCTTTTTGTTTGATCACAGCTTCAGAGAGTTCAAGGCAACTGGGGCATACCTGCACTACGATCAATGAGGCAAGTGATAAACAGTGAGAGGACACTCTGCACCGTTCATGCTCAAACCAGGACCTTCTCTCCTTTGAAATAAGAACCTTTACATCACTCAGTAGAATTACAGCTCTTGTGAGCTGCACTAGAGTATGGAAATACTGTTGAATTTCCTTGTGATGAATCTTTTTTTTTTTTTCCAGATACACAAGGTCTATTAAATCTTAAGATTAACAGTACTGCTGGCATCTGATTTTTAGTCAGGAAGTATAAACAATGTTTTGAAAGGTGCACGTGTAGAATTTTCCATCTGATTTACCAGTAGCTCGTTAGAATCTGTCATGCATGTCATACTGACCTTACAAACTTAATTAAGTTCTAAGAAACCACATGCTCGCCTCTCAGCCCTTTAATGTAAATCAGTGACAGCACTAAGAAGAAACCCTATAAGATAACACAAAACACCCTGAAAATTTTCTAACAGGTCAGAATATGGAACTTCTCAGCTGATAGAGTGACTAGAATTATTTGCAAATAGTTTGGAAGTAAATGTTTTATCCCACTTGGCCCAGGGTGCAAATAACATCTGGATATTGTGAATCTCATGTCAAAAATTAAGAGCCAGGTACTCCAAAATCATATAGGCTATACTTTGAAAACAGTAAGTTTTGAACATTTTTTTATTCATTAGTTTTGATTTTTTTTTTAATATCAAAGGTATGAATTTTATTTGATTGCCAATATGAAAAAATGAGTGAAACTCAAAAACTGCTGTTCAGCTCTATCTTAGACAGGTATCTGAGGAGTTCAATTGCTCTTATTGCTATTTCTATCACTTTTCAGGAAGTTAACTGACTTTATCATGCGATTTGGGCCACATGGGAAACTTCCTGCCTACTGTACAGAATGAGAACAAGGATAATTCATCTGCAGCCTTGTAGATGCTAACCAGGGTTCTGGGATGTTCCCTCTGTTCCTTCTTTTTTTCCCATAAATCATGTAAAGAGCCATGCACATGTAATAATAGCATTGTCTAATCCTTATAGCACCTGTGTTGGGTATTTCTTTCACTGTTTCTTCCATTTATATTTCCTTCCTTCTTTCATCATAACTGGGTACTACTACTACTAGCAATTACAAGGGGTACCCTCCTTAGTTTCTTTTTCTCTTCTTGTCTTCATTTGCCCAGTGTATGTAAAGAGCAGGTGGAACATTAGATCGAGGGCTGCTGATCAGTACTCTCCAAAGAGCAAAGAAGGAAAAGCACACAGACCAAAAGAAAATGTAAGGTAGTTCTTAGGAGGAACTGTGAATCTATGACTCAAAAGAGAAATAACAGAAAATACTGAGAGACGTGAGGTCAGTGGTAGTCTAAATGAACAGGGACTCAGTGATTCGTGTCTACAATTATACAGCTAATGCAAACTTAATTAATTAAATGTTCCACAGAGCCAGTTAATATCCAGTGCTCAGAGTCTTTGGATATGAACAGATCTTGAAACAGGAAAGAGAGTGGGCTCCAAGCATACTGCCAAATCTCTGCTAGAATTGCTTTATAAAGCAATTAGTTATTTTAGTGGGAATTGTCACAGATCACACAGAGCATTGTGTAAAGAAATCTGAGAGGCATTTTGCAGCTACTCCATAACATAATACAGAGCATAATGGAGAGCTCAGACAATTAAGATAGTTTACTTGTCTTAAAACAGTATTTTTCATCTTGCACGATCTTGTTTCTAGATTAGAAAGGAATTGTTTACTTTAGGATAAAATGGAATTCAACCCTTGTTCCTATAAATTAACATATGCAATTCTTTTAGGATTGAAGGGTACACAGAAATTTGAGTATATAAATGCTTTCATGAACATGGTCTTATTTTTTTGATGATGGATTTTCAGGCTCCTTCACAGATCATTTTTATGATTTCAGCCACACTCAATTTGAAACTCTTACACCTATGCCATTAAGAATAGCTTCCCAAGAATTAAAAGCTGATGCTTTATCCTCTGTCCACTTGTATCTACTATTTCTGATGTGGCTGACAATGCCAGAAATCAAAGCACAGATTGTCAGAACAGCAAGGCTTTTCATAACGGTGTCTCTGCATGAAAAGTCCATGTGTCAGCTAAGAAAATGAATTTCTAATAATACTTGGCACTGAATGAGTGGCTTGTCTCAAAGGAGTGTACCAAGTGCTGTTCATTTGATCTTTGTAAGACTGAAATAGGTTTAACCAATTTGAATTATCTTTGCCTTAGCCATCTTCATATCGAGAAGCTTATACTGGATATGATAATCTCAAAATCAACACAGTGATTCTTCTTTTTAATTAAAGAAATAAAAACACGTTTGAAATTGGAATTGTTGTTCTAATTAGTTTCTCTGTTATACAGTGAACAAAATTTTTAGTGTCTTTTGAAAATTGTGGAGAATTTGGTGCTAGTAGCGGTAATTAAGTATTGCTTTCTTGAGACAGGTAAATGTTAACAGAACTTTATCTTTGCACAAGGTTAGTGTATGTTTATGAATATGTTACCTAAAAGCGTGATATTCTTTCCATTCTAAACCTGAACACCTGGTATCATTTTCTGAACATGATACTAGGCAAACTCTATATGATCTCACAAATTCAGTCTGAATGTTGCTTTGCAATTTGTGGTATTAACAAATAAAGGGTCTCAGTCAGATTTCTTTGTAGTAGTAAGACACAGACTGTAAAGAAACAAATATATACAATAAGATCAATTTAGAAATGAAAATCTATACTTTGCTTTAGATTTGAGACTGTAATCTTAAAAAATACATGCATGCATCAAAAGGCTAATTCATTTTTCTTGGTTCATATGGCAACAGTTTTAAAAGTCAAGCATTCCTTCACAGGCTGAAGATGAATCAAAGTTCTCCGATTCCTGTAAAAATGTGTGCTTCTACCCTCATAGTTTGTTCTGGATCAATTCCAGTGCATTGTGACTGTGAGAGCTATAAAGGAAAACTCAAGAGAGTATTTTTAATCACTTTTACCTCTATTAACAATGTGATGCTATTTCCATTGTTCCTGTTATAAAAATAAGTAGCTGACATTCCCCAGAATTGATTACTGTGTTTCAGTCAACAGATCAGCCAGCAAGAAATTACAGCCTATCAGGAAAGGGAGTGGAAAGAAGCAGACAGAGAAACCTCAAAGTAAAGGACAAGACACTGTGTCTTTTGTGCTTTGTTCCAAGATGGAAATAAACTGTCTCCACTTTTGATAAGCTCATCTTTTGATCTTTGCTTGCAATAATTAGGGTTAGACACTAAGTTATTTTATGAACTCTTTAAGTAATTTAGGCCTCTCTAAGTTAACATGAATATAGAATCATATTATGAGTTATTTGTCAAGCACATTAATGAACTTAAAAAAATAATTTAAGGAGATTATAACTAATATGCAAATTAACTGAATATGGATTGACTTGGACATGAGGAGTAATTTCATCCTGTAGAATTCATTTTGCTTCATTTTATAAATATGTCAATACATAAAAATAAATACATACAAAAATGTATAGATCTATACATCTACGACCATGTCAGAAACAGACCATGTCGCTCAGTGCAACAACTACCCTTTTTTTGTAAAGCCCACTCCCATCTTGGTACAACCTCCTTTCAGGTAGTTGTAGAGAGCAATAAAGTTTCCCCCTGAGCCTACTCTTCTCCAGACTGAGCTATCCCAGTTCCCTCAGCTGTTCCTCGATAAGACTTGTGCTCCTTACCCCTCACAGTTTCACTGCCCTTCTCTGAACATGCTCCAGGGCCTCAATGACTCTTGTAGCGAGGGTCTCACATTTGAACACAGTACACAAGGCGCAGTCTCACCAGTGCTGAGTACAAATGGATGATCTCCTCGCTGCTCCTGCTGGCTGCACTATTTCTTTTACAAGTCAGGATGCCATTGGGCTTCTTGGCCACCTAGGCACACTGCTGACTAATGTACAGTCAGAAGACTGCTCACACCCCCAGATCCTTTTCCTCTGTGCAGCGTACCAGCCACTGTGCCCCAGGCCTGTAGTGCTGCCTGGGGTTTTCATGTCTGAAATTCAGAACTCAGCATTTGGCCTTGTTAAAGCTCATACAATTGGCCTCAGCCCACCAATCCAACCTATACAGATCCCTCTGTAGGGCCTTCATACCCTCAGGTAGACAAACACTTGCTCCCTCCCAACTTTATGTCATCTGCAAGCTTACTGAGGGTACACTTAATCCCCTCATCCAAGTCATAAAGATATTGAACAGGACAGGCTCCAGGTTCCTCCAACCCTTGGGGAACACTACTGATGACTGGACTACCACTCTCTGGGCCTGACCCTCCAGACAATTCCTTACCAAAAAAGAGTGCATCAGTCCAAGCCATGGGCTGCCAGCTTCTCCATGAAGATGTTTTGGGAGACAGTGTCAAAGGCTTTGTGAAGTGTAGGTAAACTACATAACAGCCTTTCCTTCATCTACCAGGCAGGCCACTTGATCGTAGAAGGAGATCAGATTGGTCAAGCAGGTCCTCCCTTTCATGAACCCATGCCGGCTGAACCTGATACACGAGTTGTCCTGTGCATGCTATGTAATCTCTCAAGATGACCTACTCCATAACATTTCTTGACACTGAGGTCAGGTTGACTGTCCTGTAGTTTTCTGAATCCTCCTTACAACCATTCATTTAGATGGGAATCACTCAATCATTGATTCATAGAATTATTGAATGCCTTAGGTTGGAAAGGACCTCAAAGACCATCTAGTTCTAACTAGATCAAGTGTTCCAACTAGTTCAAGCTGTGACCCTGCTTGAAAGAGCAGGAGCTGATAGCAGTCCTCTGTTTTTATCACACCTGGTAGTCATTTCCTGATGTCCTGAATGCAGGCTCCAGCTAGGCAGCAGATTTATCTTGGGAGATTATCTGGGCAGCAACTGTGTGGGCCCCTTTTGATATTTTCATGCCTTTGTCTGCCTGCTCAGGTATCTTCAACATCATGATGGAACTGGCAATGTAATAAGATTTACAAGATGAAGTGCTTCAACATACATCCTTCTGACAAGTACAAGATATTTAAAGGTATAGCCATTTACTAGAAAATACAGAATTCTCCTTAAGTGATCTAAATTGAAGAATCCTTGTATCTCCAATGAAATATACCCTGCTCTCATCAACTGAATAAGTGATGCAGTCTAAACAAAGGGTAATAGTGTTCAACTGGAATTCCAGGAAAGGAAGCTTAATGAGAACTTCCTGATTTAATCTTACAAAAATAGAAAGGTTGATAGGATAAATGAATCACTCAGAAGAGCAGATTTTTCTTCAGTTAATTAAAACAGAATGTAAAAACGTCAAAGTAACCCTTTGTAACATTTAACTGCAAAAAATCACTTACAAAACTATTTAGAGTATCATTTTCATGCTTAATATTGAGAAGAGTCCAAAAAACAACTCAATTTTCTGAAAACTTTATAAAGTTTCTTCTTATTTTCTGGCTTGGAAGTCATGGTGACAACAACATGGACATTTCTCATGCAATTTCCTGTATCTTCTGCTTTTGGTGGGCCAGGAAAAGAGTATTTTCAGCAGTAAATTTGGAACTTCTGGTCCTGGAAGATATCAGCAAGTCAGAGATGCATGGAAATTAAAGAAAAACAAAACAAATGAACAATTTTGAGCCCTAAGAAAACATTTGGTTCAATTTGAGTTCACTTTGACTTCCTGACAGGGGTAATCACTTAAGTATGAATAAACCCAGAGAGAAAGTGAAACTTCTTGTGTAAAATACCTGGTACATTAATTGGAAGTGAGCAAGAGAGATGGTCTTGTGCCACTGGAAGAATGGAAAGGAAAATGTCAAAAGTCTTTTCTGTATCTAGCTTCTGCAAATTCATCACCCATTAGCACTTTTAAATATAGCCAATATGAAGAGTACCTTAAATGCAAGTCAGGAAAGTGAGGCATTGTGATTATAGCCTCCTTCTTTCCTCCTAACAAGACAGCAGGAAAATGCGTTAAAATTGTGTGTACTACGATAGCCCTCACAGCAGCAACAAACAGAATATCCACAGGGCTGCCAGGGGCCCATCCATACCAGAGAGACTGCTATGCAGTTCCCAAGGACCTGACATATGCTCCACCCATCAGCTACCCTTGCCAATATGTACAATACGTACAACATGTTTATTTTACATTTGAACACAGACATTTCATCTTCTTAGAATCAACTTTTTTGCACCAGCCTGATAATTTGCATCTTCTAAATCTTTCCAGAATGGAGCTCTGTTAGTGGTACATGGGTGGATGGGAGCCTTTTTGCTCTCATACTGAGGTTTGGCATAATTGTTAGCATTATTTTTTTAATTTTTTTGATCCCAGGTTTTTGGTTGGTTTCTTCATTTGTTTTTACCAGTCTTTACTATCTTCTAGGTTTGTTAATTTATTTTGTTTGTGGAGTTGCAGGTTTTTCAGCTTTTCTTTAAAATGATATGAAGTTGCTAAAAGTGGGAGAGCAGACATACAATTCCGGGAATAGGACTGCTATGTACTTTTATGACTGAACAGAGTAATGCCAGAAGAAACTAAGAGGCAGAACTGGTGAAGTATTACATCTGTACATGTAAAAGATCTTATGAAACTTGCTAGGAGTGGTTACAAATGACTGATAGCATCTGCAGTTGGAAGATGAGCAGTTCCAGTTAGTATTTTATTAGCTAACATTGACCTCTACTTTACTCATTGCCAATCCCACAGACAATTCAAAGATGGAATTAACCATCTTATTGTAAACATTTGATTTTTCACAATACCAATAAGTGAAGAATAATGTGGTGAAGATGGAAGAAAAGAAAATAGCACAAAAGAATTTTAAACTATGTGGATGATCTTCTCTCATTTGGAGGCTGACTGAGATAGTGAAAGTGAGAGATTCTCTCCCACATTTAAAAGGCGGTAATCCTGAATAACTCTAGAAATCGGATCAGTGCAAGTGAAGATAGGAAACAGATATCAACAGAAGCAAACTTATAGTGATCAACAAAGAAGGTGATCTCATCGCTCCCCACTGTGCCTGAAATATCTCTGTGTTTCAGACAGCTGTAAGAGATGAGGTACCCATCTGTGATGAGCTAAGGATGAGATGAGTGCCTTAGAGTTGAAATGGAAATGCCTACTTTAGACCAAAATGTACTTATGGGTGGGGGTGCTCTGACTGCCAACTATCTGTTTTGTTTTGGTACTTGAAATTGGTCTTAGATACCTCCCTTTGGAAGTTCAGCTGCAACTACCAATATGTTTCAGAAGATTCTTCCATTTCATGGAAAAAAAAGGATGAAAAATAAAAGGAACATGTTCATCATGTACAGCTTTGCGAGATACATTTTTCCTACATACTTAGTAGTTTGGGTAATTATTTTCTTAATGAGGAGACTTGTCAAAACACATTATGGTGTTTTCACATCACCACTGTTTTTCCCAGCAGTTTTTGATTACTGGTTATAAGATACAGGAAAACATTAACTTTTAATTATTACAAGTAACGTCTCAGAGGTCATTAACTGTCAAACTACTATAATTTTCCTAAGTATTTTACAGTTTTCCTAGCAGAAAAAAAAAAAAATAAAACTAAAAACCTATTTTGATTTATAGTTATAATTTGAGATCAGAAAATGGAGTAGCTCTGTATTTGAGTGTAAGCTATGAATTCAAAGCTAAACACAATAAAAAAAGGCCATGGCTATCTGTGCTATTACTGGGTTACACAGCCTACAAATCTGTGTGAAGAAACATACTTGTTTGCATTACGGTGATACCTTTTAGTGGAGGTTTGCAGAACACGCTACAATTTATTTGGTCTCCAGGTAATTTTAATAGATAGGCTTTCATTATACAGTAGGAGAAACTTAAGCAAGTGGCGAGGATAGGCATCCACAACCACATTTTGAACTGGCTAAGAAAACTGAACAAAACCTGGAAGCCATTTTCCCTTTTTTGGAATTTACCTTTAGGCACCACTCACAGTGCCCCATAATTCTCCAGGATACACCTGGTTCATGCCTTGTTTTCATTCAATTGCCACAAGAGGAAAAAGAACAAAAAGTCCCAGCACAGATTCCATTTGATGTATGAACTTGTGTTTGGTGTATGGTATGTACTCAGGTATGCATCCCATGTAGTTTACTTTTGCCTTATCAGTTATCACCTTATTCATAGTTTTCTTTTCTGGGAACAACTTTTGTGGTTATGTTATTTCAAGGTCTTCGTGCAGGATGTAATCTCGCCAGTGTAGCTATACCATTCTGTACCACCTTACCAAAGTAATTTTAAGTATCCAAGGATATTTATTTCTTTGTCATTCTAACACTATAGTTGTCTACAGATTGCATTCACTGCTGACAGATGTTTTGTTCCCTGTGTCCAACATTATGCAATAAGACAGCAAGTCACCAGAACTCCATGTGTAAGGAACACAAAGTACTCTAAGATAGTTCACTTTCATATTTTCTGGCATTTAGTGATGAATAAACCTCCAAATGGTTTATAGGTCCATTTAGCTTAGGCTAATTATAAAAAAATCTGATTTCTAGAACTCAGTTTTCTCAGACAACAAAACCAGGCTAGTTACATAATTTGAGTACTGGTACTATTCACAAAGTGAGAGAGAAAAACTTTTTTTTCATATTTTCCAGGACCATCCTGGTTCAGTTTGAAATCAACAGAAATTTTCCCTTAATTTTCCTTTTATTTTTCCTTTTCCTTTCTGTAACTTGTTTTCCACCCCCTGTATTTGCTACTGTTTTTCATATTTGGGGTGAAGTTTTATCTCAGCTAATTTCACATAACAACTCTGTCTACAGCTGAAAGATGCATTTTCATTTACACCTGCATGAGGTTTTGATGTAAGAGCTTGTTTTGAAATAAAATAAGAAATGTCTGAGACATACAGATTTCAAATTTACCCTGATCAAATATTTCTTGAGAAATAGATGTATAACAATAGATGTCAGAAATATAGATATATAAATAATAGATTTTTTTTTCTCCTAATGGGATATAATTGAACGCTATTAAATTACTATTTCTTCATAATTTTGCAATGGTAACATTTTGCAGCTAGTGTCATTTGCTTTTTTGCAGCTGTTATTTTGTTCAAGGAGTCTGTGTATGACTTGATTTTTTGTGAGGTTTCCAGAGAGAACCACTTTTATTTCCTTTAGTGCTACAAGATTTGGCAGGGCCAGTCTCATAAGAATAAATCAGTGAAGAAATTGCATAAATTTCGGTGAAGACACAAATAATTAATTTTTCTTGGACCTGAACTTATAATAAAAAAAAAAAGCATCAATAAGCATGGAGAAACAAATGAAAGTAACAGCTTAACATGGTGCTGAAACATAAGTACAGTAATCAGCGCAAACACTGCAGAAACTTTGCAGGATAAAGACATGATGGAAACAACAGAAGGCATTTTAGATGAGGGTTTATAGGCGTTAGGAAGCACACACAGCACTTCCTGCAGCACATGGAGGCTTCCTGTCTCAGTTGCACTGCCTGTGGAGACAGCATACAAGAGGCGTCCATGAGATCAGTCACACACATCACCTGAACAGTGCTTTCTTGAGGCAGATGCCTGCACCAAACACATGCAGGCAGCATGCAGAAGAAAAAGGAACTGGGGAGGTTACAAGCAGTGTCCATTTTCTCCTGTTATTGCTAGGCGTACTATAGACAAACACAGTGTATGCTCAGATAGAGAAGTTTCTTCGCTCACCCTTTCACTCCACCTTCAAATTCTGGAGGGAGTAAGCAGTTCTGCCTCCATTACCTCCATCATCCTTTGTGGACTTCAGATCTTTTAATTTGCTCTGAGCTCAAACTCCCCTGCCTCTAGGCCTTTAGGTCCTGCCTCCCCACCGTGCTTGTTTTCTAAGCCACCTGCTTAGAAAGTCTTCTCTCCTTTCTGGACTTCTCCTTTGTCAGAGGTCTGACTCACACTTTTCCAAGCAGGTTTACTGACAACCTACAGTTCCCACAGAGGGGCTTGTAGCATTGCTATGGGCCCTGAGAGCCACGCAGCTGGCTGAGTGCTCAGGTAACACTGCGGCCAGCAGGCTGCAGAACAAGGAGGGAGATATGCTGCATGTCTGACTGATTTACTGAGCGTTGCCTTACTAATCTTGGAGCCACAACCTTCCCTCTCCACCCTCCCAAGACTTGGCTTGTAGAAGGAATGCTTTTCTTCCTTACTTTGTATGTGCTCAAGGTTATATTTGAGGCTATGCAGTTTCCATGAAGTCATCTCATGGAACACAGCTAAACACTTTTTAAAAATGTTGCCTCCCGCTTAAGGAGAGAACAAAATTAAGAACTCTCTGCTGGGACTGGTGCACAGCTGGTCTTGTGTGGAATCTGATCCATAAAAATCAATACATCTGTGTCTGTTCTCCAATTGGATTTAGCAGCAGAGGGCATATGCATAACAGAGTTGGAAAAGGCAGAGTGAACATAATACAAGCTGCTATTATTCAGCTGTTCAGTGCAACACTCCCATGTTCTGCCCCAAATGGTTCTACTCCACTCACTCCTAAGTGCAACTGAAGTTAGAGGGGAGTGGGGGGGGGGGGGAAGGCACTGAACTCTTGCCATGGGTAGGGAGATGGCCTGAAGTTAGGAACTGAACGGCAGTGGATCAGGAAGGAGAAAAAAATCTCCCGTAGCCAGTTTTGTTGCTGAATCACACTGTCATGGGCTTCCCATGGCTACAGCAAAGTGCATGTGGGTTTATTAATAATTGTAATTTATCTTAATAAATACAGAAGTAAAGTATTTAGATTCACTTCTCTTTATTTTCCATTGATTCAGAAGAGGATCTAGCTCGTACTGTTTTTACTTGCCTCAGAAAGAGAGAAATGAATGCAACTGCTAACGGAAAAGGTTGAGCTTAATATTATGCTGTAGTGCTCAGTTGTACTATTTTTACAAGACCAAACAGAAATATTTAGCAGGAACAGACAAACAAACAAGAATTTATTTTTCTGGAATAAAGATTCCAAAGAGAAAACAAGGGAACTGTTTTAATGAAGAACTGAGATGGGAAGTGCTTCATCACGAATCCCTTTTCCACAGCTCTGTTTTCTTATCTTATGAAATAGACAGATGCTGAAAAAAGTGAAATGAAAATGAGTTACTGAAGAGCTGTGCTGGTCTGTTCCTCGCTGATATATTGGTAAGTGCTTCAGAGGAAGCAGAGCCCAGTTCTCCAGCTTTTACAGCCAAATTATTGCAGAAAAGCAAATGACTCTCCTTTTATATACTGGGATAAAGAATTAGGCCATGAGTACTTTCCAGACAAATTTTAGCCATGAACACATATAATTTAGAGAAGCTGAAAAGAGTACACTTGCAAACGCATATGCAAGTTGTCAATATACCCTCTGGAAAATCTGCTGCAGCTGGCTGATATTCTTACTAATAAGTGTGGGGTTATTATTTCACTGTGTTTAAGTCACTTTTGGATACAACATACTGAAGGGGCAAACATTAGTCGTATTATATTAAGCAATGAACTTTCCATATGCTGGAAATAGTGTCATGAAAAGAAACTGCCCAGAGAAAGAAAACTTGGTATTTATGAGAGGGAGTGCTTAATTCATCATCAATGATCCTGCCCAGCAGAGATTCTCAGACTCTGCTTGTTACTATGCTGCCTGATCTCAAAAAGGAGTGGGATGTTATTTCTCTAAAAGAAATAAAAAATAAAAATAGATCATCCATCAATAAAACCAAGACAAGTATTTCTTTCTCACCATTGAAATGGGATATTATTATTGCCCTGGAGATTAATCAGCGTAGCTGGAGGAGTCTGGCCCTTTGGGAGGTCAATAGAGGAATGTTTATGGTTAGTATTTTGGTCCATGGTCTATCTCTATGCTAAGTTAATAAAGCTATGTCATCTTTTACTCTCCTTTATTATCATAACGTTAAAATTCTACTAACATTGATGTTGCAGGTTGCCCTTGGCTCTGAGAAGTAAAATAATACTTTATGGAAAAGATTTTACTGTACAAATAAGCAGATTTAACATCCCAGTTTGTTCCCAGCTCTCAGATGTCAGCATTGCCTGTAATTAGCTGCGAGCTGGAATGTGTGTTGCCATGCAGTAACCACACCAAGCATCTTCCTTCACATCTTGATTTCCTATTTCAAATATCCCTGTCAAGTTTAGAAAATGAGTTGTTAAAGCCAAAGAGAGCAAAAGAGAGCAAAAGAGAGAAGAGTTCGGACCAGCACTTAAAGTTAGCCCAGCATAGAATCAGCCTGTTAAATAAATTCTTAAAAAATAAATAAATAAAAAAAATCATGTAGCTTTACAGAAAATAGAACACTTTGTAGGAAAGCAGTTCTTAAACAAATAGATGCCTTGAAGAAAACAACCACAGGTATTAAGCAGTTTAAACTGTTTCAAAGGACAGTTTCCATTACGAAATCCAAAGCTCTCAAAATGAATGACTAGAGATTATAGTGGCACATTTGCAGATGCTTTGATTTTTTTATAATCAAGATTAGAGGTCTGTGAAAAGCAAATGCCTGCAAAGACCACACAAAGCCCTGCTTCCTCCCAACAGGTATGGAGAGAGTATGTTAGCCTCGCCAGAGAACCCACTCCTAACCAGTCATTATCATGAGGCTGACAGAAATAGCTTCTGCTATGCAAAGCAAATGTAGGCTGCCATCACTCTACGGACTTCCACTGAGATGCTCCATATTTGCACTGAACCTTTTGAGGACAGCCAGACTCTCCCTAACACTTTGATGTTAGCAACAACAATGTCCGCTACTGAGGTCTGTAACCATGAGAAATCTGCTGTTTTAAGTCCTGGTTTTATTCTGCCACAGTCCTATTTGCTGCACAAATAAAAGCATTTGCTGCCTAGAGAGAACTGTAAACAATATTGTGTTGTGGCTTTCATTAGTTTCTGATTGTGTTTTCCAAGTTGCAGAAATATATTCCACAAATTTCAACTAGTCTGGAGAGAGGCTCTGTGGTTTCCACATGATTTCTGTGTGCAAATGGAAGCGTGTGTTTAACCTCCAAGGTTTTAATTGCTGTGACACTGGACATCCCAAACACTAGCACTTCTGTTAGATGGAACAGTTACTTTTTACAGTAATTAAGATAGAGATACTAATAGCCATTGCATTTAGTCGTATGGGAGCTGTCGGGAAAGAGCTTTCCATAAAGGTGTCTTCCTTTGCTGACAGTCAAGAGCTTGTATACTTTTTAAGATATTTCTGCAAAGCCCATAGGTTCTTCTAAACTTCAGTGGGAGATTTCAAGAAAGGGCGAAGGGGAAGGGAGAAAGAAGTGGGTCTGTATTTTCTCTGAACTCCCCTTTCAGTTGCACCAATACATCCTCAGATTAATAAAAAGAATATATTTACTTAAATAGAAATACATCATAATGTAAAATCATTGATGTCGCATCCTTAATATACTCTATAATTTTCCAATATTGCAAATCATTAGGGAGAAAAAAAAAAGGGTAACCAAGAAGCAACTAGCAAGATTACAAATACCACGATGTTAAATACTAAAGCAAGCAACTATAGCCTCCAGGATAAAAATTGCAAAAATGTTCAAAATGTACTGGGAAAGACATGTCTTTACCATAATGAGTTAAAGACTGCATGCCAAGCATCCAGTGACTTTCTCAGGAAAAATCACTGTTTGAGGGGTTCCTGCTTTTGCAATCCCAAAAACCTTCCCCCCATAAAAGCTGCATTAGTCTTGGATGACTAAATGCAGGATGCAAATATATGGTTGTGAATTGTCCACACAATAACTTTTGGACAGCTCTCTCTTGAATGTGATGTGAAAGTAACACTTTGCATTTCCATGCAGATTGCTCTGCCTGACTGTGGTGCTCAGTTCCCAGCCATGGAACTGTTTCACCCTGCGTTACAGGGCTGGAGTGAGGCCAACATTTCTACTCATGCTTCTCAGAGACTGAGTCAACACACCTGCTTCTGAGAATCTGGAGCAGCGAGCAGCCAGCGATGTCATCTTTGGCCCAGGTGCTAGAACTTGATCTGAATTATGTTCTTCAATTCAGGTTTTATCACCTCTAATGCAAGATACTAGAGGAATTTTCATGACCTAAAGCTTTTTCTTTTCCCAAAAGATGTGCAGAAAGAAAGTAAAACCACTTATTGATTTAACTAAACGTTTAATCTTTCTTGTGAAGAATATAATAAATGCTACTTCTGAAATGCAAATAAACTCTTCTACTCTGAGAAGAAGAAACAGCCCTTTAATTAATTTATTTTTTAATCAGCAATATTTTCTCAACAGTGGTATAGCTATATTCTGTGAATGAGTTCACATGCATAATTCAATAAAGGTAAGGAAGGAATTCACATGAATAATGTCTTGAAGGGCTAAGCTCATGGGATTTTTTCCATGATTTCTTAATAGACACAAAGCAAAAGGAGAATTTTAATTGAGGAACTTACTTGTACTCTGCAACAAAGAATCAAAAGGACCACATTATTGTGTAGGTATTTTGACTTTAAAATAAAATTGCTGCCAACCTCTACAGAAGTAGAATGGTACAGACTATGGTACAGTAACACTAGCAAAGTTAGCATATGGGTGATACAAACTCCTCAGAAATCTTTGTTGCAGTGTCTAGGAATGGGCAGCATCGTACATGTGCAAATCATCACAGCCCGCTGGAGAGCTATGATCTAGTTCTTACCAGCAGATATTTCACTTGCAGGCTGGTTTGGAATTGGTGAGCTACATGTTCTTCCACAGCCAACTAAAATAAACTTTTGATTATTGGCACAATTTATCCATAATTTTCCAACTTTATCCTCGTTCAAAGAGAGAGGCTGCCAAATAAGCTTTGCCCAATTCCTGAAGGAAACTGCTCAAATAATCTATCTTCCTGTTGCATGTCCTTCCACTTATTTGGTCGCAGTAGGAACTAGACCACTATGTTGGTGGAGTTCTCCATATTGCAAAGCTAATAGAGAATTTGGAGCTCTTCATAGAATGGTTTGGGTTGGAAAGAACCTTTAAGATCATCTATTTCTAATGTCCCTACTATAGGAAGGGACACCTTCTCCTAGATTAGGATGTTCAAAGCTCCACCCAGCCTGGCCTTTAGTGCATCCAGAGAGGGAGCATTCACAACCTTGCTGGACAACCTGTTCCAGTGTCTTACCATCCTCACAGTAAATAACTCCTTCCTGAAAAGAATTTCTATCTAAAGCTACCCTCTTCCTGTTCAAAGCCATTTCCCCTTGTCCTGTCATGACAAAACCTCATCAGAAGTGCCTCCCCAGCTTTCCTGTAGGCCCCCTTCAGGTACTGGAAGGCCACTATAAGGTCACCCTGGAGCCTTCTCTCCTCTAGACTGAAAAGTCCCAACTCTCTCAGCTTGTCTCCATAGGCGAGGTGCTTTAGCCCTCTGATCCTCTTTGTGGTTCTCCTCTGGACCTGCTCCAACAGCTCAATGCCTTTCTTGTGCTGGGGGCCCCAGAACTAGACATGGTATTCCAGATGTTGTCTCATGAGAGCAGAGTAGAGGGGCAGAATCACCCCCCTCAACCTGCTGGCCATGCTTTTCTTGATGCAACCCAGGATATGTAAGTGCACATTGCTGGTTCATGTTGAGACTTTAATCAATGAATAATCCCAAATCCTTCTCCTCAGGACTGCTTTCAAGCCATTCTCCACCCAGCCTGTATTTGTACTTGAGACTGCCTTGACCCAGGTGCAGGACCTTGCACTTGGCCTTGTTGAACTTCTTGAGGATGGCATGGGCACAGCTCTCCAGTTTGTCCAGGTCCCTCTGGATGGCATCCCTTCCATGTCAACTGCACCACTGCAAACTTGCTGAGGGTGCACTCAATTCCACTGTCCATATCGCCCACAAAGATGTTAAATAACATCGATCCCAGCATCAATCCCTGAGGAACACAACTTGTCACTGGTCTTTACTTGGAAACTGAACCAATGACCACAACTCTTCGAGTGCAGCTCTCTTCATGAATGCTATCTATTATTCAATGTTGCAAAACAGAATTGATTTAAAAATAGAGTAAACTGATATCACAGATGCAGAAAGGAATCACTTATCCAAAATAATACAGCGCAGCTCCTTTAAAAATAAAAGTCTAACTTTCATTAGATTTTTAGACAAACATCCCACAGCTTCTATGGGGTTTATTCAAAGGCGGTATTGGCCATGCCATTTCCTATGAAACATTTTGAACAAGGCAGTAAGGATTTCTAATTCTCTAAGACTATTACACATCTGATGTGTTATCATACAAAAAAACAGAAAACTGTACTATGAAAGTCCCCCAGTGTACTATCAGTTAGGCTTGAGTTCAATATATCATTGAGGAATGTGGATTCCCTGGTACTCAAGGGATGATTTTATCAAGGATAACATTTAAATATATAACATGCCAGCATGGATATGTTTAAATTGCAGACACTATAGTAGCTGTGACTCATGTGGGCATCTGTAAGTAAGGTAAGTAGTGTGCTCAGGCATTTCAACCCATGTAGTCATGCAGCACCAAAGGAGAATTAAAAATTCCCAGAAGAGAAGCTGAGTTCAGAGGGAGGCCAAAGATATTTTCTTTCCTTACTCTTTTTGGACACAGCAAAAGATTGAGAAAAAATGAGGTAGAGAGAAAAAGTGAGATAGGAGGCTGAAGGAAAGTAGAAATTGAAAGAGAGAGAGAGACTAAATGACAACAGTTTCCACAGCACTGTGAGGTTTGGCTTCTCTTTCCATGTCACCCCTGGAATAATGTGTAACTTTGCGAGAGTCATGGCATTGCGTCATTTCTCTTTTCCATTGTCTTGCCCAGTATAAGCTCTTTGGAACAGGAAACATTTCTTAATGATTGTAAATAACCTGCCAAAATAGATTATAATTTTCAGTGGATGCCACAACAAAGAATAGAAGGCTAATAACACAGAGAGAAGGCATGTCTCAGAATAGAAGTCAAACGCTGCCTTCTTAAATATAGAAAACAATGGTTATACAAAATGAAAGTAAGCTGTGAGCTTAATATTCTACAAGTAAAAACATAGTTGTACGCTTACTCATTGTGTCAAGATTTTCTTTGTGTCTTGCTTAAAACTCCTCTAATATCTTGCCCTGTCTTTGGTTCACTATACACTAGACCTACATAATCCTTGCACAGTAGTTAATGTATGCTCTGGAAACCTTTCATCCAAGTGCTGGCCCTAAACTTGATGGTATCCCTAAATGAACGTGCATGGTGAACGCAAAAAGACAATTCAGAGATATCATGTGAACCTGACAGTGGAAAATCTTCAGCAATGCTACTCCCAGGCTGACCAAGGAAGAGGTCCAGAATTCCTAACTTAGCCTAGAGTACTTAGCCAAATTCCTCATTTAGCCCTTCTAATCCTCTAGGGAGACATCAGTAAAGAAATTGCATACAATAAAGTAAGAGTAAATGAAGGGATGGGATGTAAAGCAGGGCCAGTTTCTGAAAACTCATCATTGAAAGCATTTTGTGCTTTTTTCTAACAAATCCTTACAAACCCTAAGCTTGATACAAATGCTAATGTACCTGCATATGAAGTCCTGTCCTTGATATACCAATGCAACTAGACCGAATCAATTGTTAGTTACGGCAGTAGGCATCTTTAGAGAACTGTGCATTTGATTTCAGCTAACATAAACCCACTGAACATCTGCTTCCTCTCTGCCTCCATTTACCTCAATTTGCTCCTAACCATCCAGGGAACAGGCAGCACCCATTTTGGCCAGTCACCAAGCCAAAGTTGCTGCTCAACTCATGCTATAGATTTTTCAGTTGTAGATACCTGTTTGAGACTCCTCCATATAAAACTATTTCCCTTTTTTTTTTCTCCCTTTTTTTTATTAGGGAGAAGTCTTAACGAGAAGCTCGTTAAGACTTAAGAATCATCTCTAGTATCTTAGAAATGTCCGCCCCCTAATCCAATTCTGTTAAAGATGGGAAGAAAGGGTGCAGATGAATAAATTAAGGGCAATCTGAAGTCATTAGCTCCATTCCTTTAGAGAACTGAATTGAAAAAGTATATGCCTAGTATTTCCAGTTGCAATCACAACATTCTGTCCAAATAACATGTTCACTAAGTCTTAATGGTACTTTTGCTTCCATGACATACCAGAGAATTCATACTCATTTCTGTGACCAGTTAAACTGGTTTCATTTCAGTGTATATCATATAAGTGGCATGTAGAATTAACTTGACAGCATTTCATCATTGCTATTAATTGTTTGAAAGGAATGTATTTAGTATTAAAATCCATGTAATTGAGACAAAACCTTTCAAAATTTAATCTCAGACTTTAAAGCCACATAATAAACTAACAAATAAATTGAACACAACTCTCAATCACTTATCCTTTCTTTATTTAATTCTGATTACCAGATGGTTTGGGATTTTGTCAAGACTGTGGGAATGAGTTAACAAGTTTAAAACAAGCATTTCCACGGCTGATTTGCAATGCAAGATGTCCTCCATAATTTAACAGAAACATCAACAAAATGAACACTAGCAAAATAGCATTAGAAAATGCATTCCTTCTCAGACTACTGGAGCAGGGAATCTTCAGGCCAAGGGTCCTAGGAGAAATTTAGGCCAAATTAATAGTGCTTCCAAGTGAATCACAAGCAATCTGCATGTTATTCGCTGAACAGAGAATCAAGCCTTTTGAGAGAAAAAGTAAGCCTTACACGGTTTTTCTGGTTTCACAAATAACTATATCATTATGTATCAGTAGGAATTAAAACAGAAAATAATGTTAAATAAAATAAATGTAGTGAGGTTGTTTAGAAATTTCAAACTTTCCGCCACAGCTTCAAAGATCAGCTGTCTCCCCAGCTATCAAACCCTCCCTTTCTTTCATCATTCTCAGTCAGCTGCTTTGAAATTTCCTGTTTTGACCAGAAGACAACACGACTCTTGCATGGATGAGAAGCATGGAGATGTGGTCATACATTATGTGCTGTCATCAGCATCTAAAACTAACTGGGAGATTGATAGACCTAAGAATCTACTTCTTCTAGACAAAGAAGTGAGGTTTATTAGGATGTTATGGATGATTAGAAACAGGACAATGTACTCTTAAACTAGGCCTAATGCATCCAGAAAAGTTTATGCTGCAGCTGAGAGGTTTATGAAAATGTCAGTAGGGCTCTGAAAAAGAATTGAAAACACAAAAAATATTCAATACGTCATTAATTTGAAGTGAGTTTATTGTATATTAAGATGAACTGAGACTAATGAGAAATTTTTATTTTATTCCACCTTTGATACCTTTAAAGAAAAAAAGAAATGTTTTCCTACCTTTTTCTGATTTTTTCTTTATTAGTTCTAAGACTTTTAAATTTTACAAATAGTTAAGTGTATTATATAGGTGCTGACCTCTTGTTAGGAAAGTACTCACCACAAAGAATCACTACATTCTGTGTATTTTTCATGTAAAGAAGCGGTCTCACAGACCTCACTAATTTGTATCCCAGCTCTAAAACTCTTGCCCTTAATCTTTCATCCTGTTGCATAACGCCTTAATACTAACTAATTCTTTATCAAGATAACCACCATTTTCAGTTTGGGGGTTTTCATTCTTCCAGTCATTACTGGACTTTGATAGCAAATCTACAGTGAATGTCAAGAGCAGCAAGACTGGGACCAAAGAGAGTTCTATATACTCGAGACTGCTAGATTGGGTATTCTGTACTTTTCCCCATATCTGTAGCTCAACTTAAAATAAATCTTGCAAGTCTAGTCAATAAATCAGCAAGAGAAGCAGATGGACAACATATCTAACATTTAGAATTTAAGCAGTGAATGACTCCGGGATGTTCACATTCTGCAACTTTGACTCATTGTGTACATTTTCCCTTTTATTTATTTTTAATGTGTAATTGTCATGAAAAAATTCCCACAGGAACTAACGTGATGCAGAGCTCACTGTTGAATGAGTGGTCTATTAATTAGATATCTTTAGAAAAAAAAAGGTTTTTCTATGATCATCAGATTAAGTTGAGCCCTTGAGATATTTGAAGTTTGTTCTGTCACTATCAGATAAATACAACAGAACATGCTGACCTGCAGAGGTTCATGACTAAACTGTTTGCAAGGTTAAAAAGAAAGGGAGAGGAAAAGCCTTGTTAATCTTCTTCATTCCTAATTTTAATAAAAAGTAAATATTTTTGTGAAAACATTTCAAAGGTTTCCACTTTCAGCTATGTGGCAGGTCGAGATTAGAGAAAACCCAAGCAGCTCCTAAGGTTAAACACACTATTTGTCTCTGTCTTTCAAATTACATCTGAGTATATTTTGCAGATAAGTTTAGATAGGGTAGAGCTCAAACTCCTTTCCTTTGACTTTTTACCCAGTAAGTTCAGATAAATATTTTCCTCTCATTGCAGATCCTCAACTCAGTTCTTAGAAGTAAGAAAATATTTATTACACAAAGGGTACAATGATTTGAAGCTCCTATTCCAATATTAATATAATATTTTGCAACTAAAACAATTGCTCTAGTAAATGGCATTTTAGAAAATTGGGAAGACCTAAAAATGCTATTTGATATGTTTTGTGGATTCTGTATTGTTCACCACATTAAATTGTGAAGATATTAACTCATTTATCAGCCTCAGGGACCAGTGGGACATTTTACTTGACTTCTGGTAGATAATTTGCTTAGTGTACTTTAATTCTGAGATAGGTAAACTACTATGATGATTTCCATTATGTTATGGAAATTCAGCTTTTTAACTTTGATTGGGAACACAACATTGTAATGAAGGCAAAGGTCATCTATTCAAAGACTGAAGATAACTGTTTTCACTTCTCAATCTAGTGCTTGACTGGTTCCCCTAAGGTATATATGGTAGCAGTGGAATTTAATATCATTTTCTTTAATAGCACTGTATTTATTTATCAGGTAGGAAGAATCTATAATGACACATAAGGGAAATAGTATTTACTATTTCTAAAGATAAATCTTTTCTAGACAACAGAGGACTACCTCCCTACAACACCTCTTCTACATGATTTTTAACATTCAGAACTCATGATTTTCTATTTTAAAAACTCAGCCTGGGAAAAGACTGTGCAAACATTTGTATTTGTCTTGAGTAGCAGGCTCACATCTCAGCTGCTGTGAACTGACAAAGTGCCAGTATCATAAAAGAAAACACATTTATTTATAATGATTGCCTTTGTGAGCCAGAAAATCTTTGATTTCCTTCACCAGCAAATGAAACTGGACACAGGTGAGGGTGGACAAGTAAGCAGATATTCCTCTTAACAATACAGGGATATGTGCTGGGGAGAGAAGACCCCAACAAAGAGCTTCTTCCATGCAGAGTTGCTAGACTAATGGCCAGCTATCCTCTCTTCCTGGGGGCCCCCAAGAACCACCCAGCCAGAGACTCTCCTGGTGTGGTCACTGCCACCACATCAAAGTGGATTTTAGTTAACAAAATAGAAAACAGCACCAACTACCAAAGACAATGTTTCCCTGTGATGTGAAGAGAATAAATATCTCCTGCAGCCTTCCAGCTTCAAGAAGACCAGTAGCATTTGCTGTCCCTTCTTTCTGCAAGGAAAGGCAGCACAGCCAGCTGGTGGACTTCAGGAAATGATCTGGCCATACAACCCAGGAATGTGGTTAGCAGATGTCTGGGTCTTGAGTGCCCCACAGATGGCTCACACATGTTTTCCACTTCCATGCCCTAGTACTATGCTGTAGTTGGCTTGCCGCTGCATTGTCTGAGCAAATAGAATGAGCAAGGGTTTAAGAAGAAGAAAAAAGAAGGAAATATTGCACTCTACAGGTGCAAACTCTCAGCAAGGGTAAGATCTGAGGAGATTACCAGAGAAATCATGTCAGTTCATTTGGACAGGGTATATGCTGCCACAAAGTCTGTTCTCTGCAAAGATTGTTGTCTGTCCCTGCAGTCAATACAAGGCTTGAAAAGGTGATTCCTTCCCTTTATCCAGTGAAATGTTTCCACTGACAGTATCTAGGTCTGGAGTTTGTGAAGAATGTGTTTGCTACTAACCAGCCCCTGGCAAGAAGACTCACAACTTATTTCCAGTCTTTGCAGAAATCTTTTTTTTTTTTCCTGTTATACTATCGTTCTTCTGGAAAGTGGTATCATTTTTGTTGCTTTGCGCTCATAGATGGAAATCTCAGGTTCAGAAATGCCATTAATCCCAATTGTAGGAGAAAGCAGATTCCTTATCTTGTTTCTTTCCTTTTATTTTTTAGGTAAGATTAATTTAGGAATAGCTCTTTTTTTTTTTTTCCAAAAGTTGGTAAAATGTTATATTCAGTAGTTAACTGACAGTGTATGTGGTTCTCAACTCATAGGATGTACTTATATCCTGCCACAGTGTGGTCAGGAGAGATGTATATTCCTTTCATCCAAAAGTTTAAAATTAAAAGCTATTTGTCACCAACATGACAGCTGTGTCTCTTTCTGAATGGAAAATAAAAGTTGAGTCTGCATTTTTTAAAACTTCATATAAATCTATATGAACTCCTGGCAGGGAAAATAATCCTGTATGTATGTCAGCATTCCACAGCAGGGTTTTAACAAAGATCACATGTTGCACATTGGAAACACAGAAATGCTGCAGTTAAAAACAAAAAGCTCTGCACATCTGAAGAATGTAGCCTAAGAACTATTGATGTAAACATATGTCAGAGGCATGATAGGCAGTAAGGAACAAGCTCACTCAAACAAAGCATAAAATAGAAAACCTGCTACAAGAATATGCTTAACTAAACAGATCTTCATTTTTGCAGTGTTCATTGTTCCTAATCATATCATATAGATTATTCCCTAATTCTAACTTTGCATTTCTAAAGTGGACTCCCAATATTCAACTGCAGGATTAGTATTATCACAAATGACAAAATTACCTATGTAACTTGACTATGGAGAATTTTAGTCTAGTCATTATTTGATTACGATGTACCAGATTTATAGAATACACTTGCCAGAGCATATCACTATGTTCCCATATCACATGTGTAAGAAATGCTATTATTGATTCACAGAATGATAAGGAACTTTCTGAAAGATCAGATGATGTGCTAGGGTGATGCATGAAGAGAACAGTAACTATTTTTTTTTTTTTTTTAACTTTACTGATTGTGAAATTTCTAGAGAGCTTTGGTATCTGAATTTCTGTATTTGTTGACAGGAGAGGAAAAGCAGAGACAATAGCTATGCACGTCTGTTCAAAACGCCCTGCACATACTTTCTTTTTGATGAGCTTTGTCAGTAATTTAGTTTACTGATTCATACTTCTTCAGCCAATTAGTGACTGTTCTGGCAGCAGGGAGGTGTTGCAATGTGCATACCAAACTGTTAGAATGGAATCTCACAACACAGATATTAAGAAAGCAAATTCACACACATGATCAAAATCTAATTCATTCTGTATTCCAGTTTTTCATTATAACACATATACCTATAAAACACAAAAAGCTGAAAGCAGTCAAAATATTTATTATCCTCCCTCCTCAGGATAAAAGATGCAAGTCCACTAACAGACTGGATGATCTGGCAATGCAAGTGACCCACATACTGAAATCTGGCACATTTGTGCCTTGTGACTGCAAACTTCAAGTTTGTGAAAAGCTGCTGGCTTTAATTTCACTGCTTTTAGGAGTTTGTTTATATTCTGTGTGCAATTCTATATAGAGGTACAAAAACTAGCAAAGTTTGCTTAAAAAAAAACAAACAACACAATTATGTAAATAAATAGTTAAATTCTGAAAGCTTTACTCATTGCTTAACCTCAATTAATTAAGAGAGAGTTCTGACTGAATAAAATCTGCATAAGGATTTTGGGATTTAGGTTCTTAGTGTTTTCCCCCAGATTTCTCTGAATATCTTTTCTTCATGTTTGGATATTAAGTGAACATCTGTGTTTGGAGGTTTGTTTTGGTCAAAAGAAGAGTTTTCTTTTTTTTCTTTCTTTCTTTTTTTTTTTTTTAAACACAGTTAAACGTAAGTAGTGTGGAGATAAATAACATTCCTGCTCAGTTAAAATACTCTTCGATTGCTTCTGTACGTGACTTGGCCCAGGGCTGGTAATTCTTCCCTCTGCATCACAGAAGTGTGTAGCAGATATTTTATGGTTGATTAGAACTGGCAAAAAAAGGAAAAGGGTGGGGAATAAAGGACAACAACATCTTTTTGTGACTTGACCCTTGAAAGTTTGCCCTGAGAATCAAGAAGGCTTGGATGTCAAAGAATCACAGAACTGTAGGGGTTGGAAGGGACCTCCAGAGATCATCGAGTCCAATCCCCTGCCAAAGCAGCTCCCTAGACTAGGTTGCACAGGTAGGCGTCCAGGCAGGTCTTGAACATCTCCAGAGAAGGAGGTTCCACTACCATTCTGGGCAGCCTGTGTCAGTGCTCCATCATCTGCACTGTGAAGGAATTCCTATGCACATTTGTGCAGAACTTCCTATGCATCAGTTTGTGGTCATTTCCCCTTGTCCTATCACCACACACTGCTGAGAAGAGTCCAGCCTCATCCTTTTGCCTCCCGCTCCTTAGATAATTACAGACATGGATCAGATCCCCTCTGAGTCTTCTTTTTTCAAGGCTGAATAGACTCAGGTCTCTCAGCCTTTCCTCATAAGAGAGGTGTTCTACACCCTTTATTATCTTTATAGCCCTCCACTGGACTCTTTCCAGGAGATCCCGTCTTTTTTTTACCGGGGAGCCCAGAACTGGACACAATGCTCCAGGTGATGCCTCACAAGGCAGAGTTGAGGGGGAGGATCCACTTCCCTCGACCTGCTGTCCACACTCTTTTTAATGCATCCCAGGCTGCCATTGGCTTTCTTGGCCACCAGGGCACACTGCTGGCTCATGGCCAGCCTGTCATCTACCAGGACACCTGGGTCCCTCTCCTCAGAGGTCCTCTCCAGCAGGTCACCCCACAACCTGAACCGGTGCAAGCAGTTACTCCTCCCTAGGTGCAAGACTCTACACTTGCTCTTGTTAAACCTGATCTGGTTCCTTTCTGCCCAACTCTCCAGCCTGTCCAGGTCTTGCTGAATGGCAGCACAGCCTTCCAGCATGTCAGCCATTCCTTCCAGCTTTGTATCATCAACAAACTTGCTGAGGGTGGACTCTATCCCCTCATCAAGGTCATTGATGAAGATGTTGAACAGGTCCAGCCCCAGCACCAACGCCTGAGGAACACCGCTAATAACACGCCTCCAATTGGACTCTGAGCCACCAATCATAACCCTCTGAGCTCTGCCAGTCAGCCAGTTCTCAACCCACCTCACCCTCCACTCAACTATTCCACACTTCCTCAGCTTTGTGATAAGGATGGTATAAGGAAGCTGTAGGAGACAGTGTCCTTTGAGGGGATCCACACAGCATATTCATATGAAGAAACCCTGTGCTGGTTAGTCATTTTGGGTTTGCCTGTTTGTGAGACACAGAACAAACCTAGATATTGCTACTTGCCCAATATTCATTTTGAAAGAAAAATAATCAGCCTTAATATAAAATTGTGAAGTCAAAGCACAGCAGTTGCAGCTGCTATGCTGACTCCCACAAACAGAAGTCACAGACCCCTGAATTTACTGAGAAAAAAAAAAAAAAAGAGCTGTGTTTTAGTCCTCCACATTAAATCCGTATTTTGGACTGAGGTGCGTTAAAAAAATGCAGTTCAGCAATACTCATCAGCAACCATCTGCACCATTACTATGGATGTGGCCTGATGGTGTATCAGCTCACTTATTCATACCTTTCTCTGTGTCATCTGAAGGGGTTCAGACCTGTGCCTTTCAGGATTAATAGTGACTGAGCTTGAGCTTCCCCATTGGAGACTTCCACATGAGGACTAAACTTGCACAAAACATGTAAAAGCTTTGAAGTCTTTGAAGTGCTATGACCCATCTGTGTGCTACCCACACAGGTAGGGAGTTCAGTGAAGTGCAACTGGGAGGGAGGTGGCACAGAAGTGACAGCACTGCTGTCCTGAACTACTATGTCTACATGGTACAGTGCAAGAAATAGTATGTTTGTCTGAATTATCCTGAATTAATACCATAACTGCTTGGCTACTCTGGAGTAACACCACTGCTGTCTCCTGTGCTGCTTTTTCCTTTCAGCTGATGACGGAAAAGGTTTACTAGCATAGTTAAAATAAATCTACATCAGAAGTAAAAAATATTTCTTGATTAAAGGTGAAGATTTTCTGTTTTAGTGTAAAATAGATAATTCTCCCCAGACTCTTACTTTGTTTCATTCAAAATCTATTCCCTTGCTGCTTTGCATTTATAGTTACAAATTATACAAGTCTTCAAGGTGGTGGGAAACCCTGAAAAAATTGTTGTGGGATGATTTTAGGACAGGCATGAGAAGAACAGTGCAGGGAGAAAGATTTCACAATGGCATATGCTACTTTTTAGAAGTCATTTGGGGTTAAAACAAACTACTGCAATGGATACAGAATGAGTTCCACCACAGTGTCACTCCCATACTTACAAGAAATGAATTTGAGAAATTTAGATTATCATATC
Source organism: Odontophorus gujanensis (assembly GCA_013399175.1). Classification (NCBI taxonomy): domain Eukaryota; kingdom Metazoa; phylum Chordata; class Aves; order Galliformes; family Odontophoridae; genus Odontophorus; species Odontophorus gujanensis. Next base: position 136,604 of record VXAB01000897.1, read on the forward strand.
TTTTCTACCCCTCTGAGTCAGAGCTTCTTTCCTATCCAGAGCACGCAGCTGACATTCCCATGTGAAATCAATTTAAACTCCTAAATGTTTTCTAGTATTCAGTGAACGAAACCAAATGCTGACATTTTATTTTGGCTAATCTTTTCACGTACTTCAGAACTCAGTGTAGCAGCACAGATGAAAACAGGCAAATTGTTCAGGCAATCAATAAGAATTTCTTATTTAGAAACAAGAAAAGCTGAAACATTTCCTATTCACTTCTCTTGGAAACATATACAAATAGATGCGAAATAGCTGAAGTTAGAGTTCGCTAATAAAAATCATGGTTTAGTTTTTATCTAACTAAACAACTCTTGAAGAATAAAGAGACAAACTCTGCAAGCTAAACGAAGCCAACTCTCATTTTCCTGAAGTCTGCAGTGTAACTCTGTGGCTTGGTTGTATCTTAATAGAATGTCTTTCTATAGTGCAAGAGGCCAATACATATTCAAGATGCATACAAAAGCAGAGATTGCTATTAACTAGTATTTTATACTGCAGCTTCTGGAATAAATCCTGTTTCTGATATTCATTCCTTTATTCACTGAGCTTTAAAGTGGGATATGTTCCCGTTGAATGAGATCCTCAGTCATCATCTTTATGGTCATTTTCTTATTTCATGCTTGGCTCTTCCTAGCCACAAAGCTGAAGTCATTTTTTCACAGAGAACAGAAGATGTGGGGCAAAATTCCTTCCTAACTTCAAAGTAGTCAGCTATGGTTTTGAGGGCTACAAACCTGGACAGAATTCTGGTTAGACCTCTTCAGAGCAGGGAAACAAAGCAGCCATTCATGCCCCAGAAAGCCTTTTGTGCCACCAACAGGAAGAGACAGACAGACCATACAGACAAATGATGGAGGCATGATTTGGGTTTGCATGACAGCAGTAAAACTGTGAAAATCAGGCAGGAAACCAGAAGCTTGCAGTAGGGAAATGGTTTGCACCGGTCTTACATCAATTAGTGGAAACCCTGCATTGCTCAGATCATCAGTGTAGATGATCTCTCCTGGATCCCCTACAACAGCCAGAAAGGCAGTGCTTATAAGGAGGCTGTATTTGGCCACCAAACCTCAAATCAGTGCTGCAAGGAGGGGAACACCAACTCAGGAGGTTGTTTCTGGGTCCTTATCTCACTGTTGTAGAAGACAGTTCAGACAGGACTTGCTGTTGTGCTGGCAAACTGACCCTCTGCTAGCTGAGTCTGTCCTTCAGAACATGCCTGTGGCACACTGAACTGTAGGAGCAGAGAAGAATAAATCATTTCAGAGGGAGTCTCTGTAGTCTGATGGAGAGGCTGATAAACAAATCCTGTTCCATTCAGCAGCTTAGTGTGCAGACATACTTTTTGTTTGCCTCAGGTTATGAGACGCATTGTTAATAATCACTTCAAAGTCCTCTATGGACATTTCAAATAATTGTCTGTTTGCATCCCTTTCTTTGGTCTTTTGGACACTTTTGAAGAGCTGACCAGTGGTATGCCAGCAGTGCCAGCAGTAAAACCTATGCTATTGTTGCAAGGCACTGCTACCATGTCCCAGACACTCCAGCCTCCTGTCTTAGCATACCAAGTGTGCTTGTTTGTGTGTGTTTACTGAATCTGAAGTTCCCTTTGCTGATTGGTGTGCCTTGGAAGAACATCCTTGGCAGCAGTTTCTCTAATATAAGCACAGAATGCTTGTGTACCAGACAACTGATTAATGGCCACTTTTGGGAGATGGGGATTGTAATTATGAATACTTTGTTTTGTATCTACTTACATCATCCTTTTTGCCTGGCAGATTATCTTAAAAATGGCTTATGAACAGTCTCAAAGGGAAAGGAGTTATTTGTTTTGTTTATTTGAGAAAGAACATTTTGAAGCATAGATCATATAAAAAAAAAATCCTAGGTTCATCTGACAGGGCTCATAGCTGACGGACAGTAGGTCTCAGATATTACAGTACATTCCAGAATCAACTGTGAAGAACTTTGGAATAGAACTATCAACGTACACTTCAAATATTTTAACTGCAAGGTACATTAATTGTGGATCAGCTTGCAGCGTAGACTTTACTTTGTATAACAGAGGTGCTAAGTAATATATTTACATAGACTACAACAAGAATTATAAAAACGACATGAAGAACAGAAGCATATAGTCCTGCATTATGACAAATACTGCTGCAGATCCACTGGCAGTAGTAATATCATTATTGATATTAATAATATTAATATTGATATTAATAATTAAAAGGCGATATATCATTTGTACTTCTGACATGATGCTTCAACATCTCACACGTGCTCATGTCCTAAACATTTTTTTTTCTACCTGTGTAGAGGCAGTTATGGTTTCTTGGCCATTTAAAGCTGACATAAATGAGATCTGGACCAAAATGTTGCCTCCTTCCTCTGCTTTCCATCCCCACCTATGTACTCCCATTCCTGCCTTTGTTCTTCCACAGAAGTGCACAAGGCCACACAATGACTTGGATCAGGAATCACTAGGGCTGAAAAATAATCTGCTAACAAACAAATAAACAAAAAGCCAAATCAACTCTGCCTCCAAAGATCTGCACCAATTTTCACTGAACTCATTTGCCTTCTTCCGCTTTTAGCACTTGGCAGCACAAACACTGCAGCAGCACAAAGGCAGGAATGGGAAGGATGCAGGCTTTGATTTCCCACTGTTACTAATCTTCCAAGTCAATGGACTCTGAAGAAGGACAGCACGTCAATTCTGGGGTGAATTATAGGCCGTTTCTTCACTTTCCTGCTCCTCCAGCTAACATTAACCAAGAAAGCATGTGAATTTACAGCAGTAAAACTGCCCTGGATTATGTATATCAGCTAAGATCTTTAACCACTTCTGCATATCTGTTTGCTGGTAAAATGATCTACTTATCCTCCCCACACTGTCTTAGAATTTTAGAAATACATCTTTCCTCTTTCTGTCATGAAAGGTTTCTTGATGCACATAGAGATGTAAGATTCTCCTTTCTCTTCCCTCCTTCTCTAAGCTAACATCTCTTCTTCTGTTACAAAAGCTATCTCCATATGACATTTGTCACTAGGATGTATTAGGATGTAATTCAAGAGACTGCCATTGTGCTCCCCTTTTGCTTAAACATTCTTGATTAATATTTTTAATTTATATGCGTATCTATCTATCCCTGACTTTCTAGTTTGTTTTACATCTCCTTTAAGAAGTAGTCATTAAATTCCCTCAAAAACCTTTATTTTGTAATATCATAGATTTCTCAAAGAGCCACACTCAAATAAAGCATAAAATACTGTATCTTATAAGAATGCCCTCCATCATTACGGTATTTATCGTAGATCTAACAAAATAAGAATCTGTTGGTAATGTGAAAGCCTCTGTCATAAAATATACAAACATGTGCCTCTTTGTTATCGGCCAACATCTTTCAAGATCAAGCAGTCTGATTTCATACCAGCTGCTTCCACTAGTATCTCCTCTCACCCGCAGATGGGACCAGGAAGTGTCTTGGCTGTGGTTCAGGCAGGTGGCTTACCTGCACAACAACATATGTGCGCTGGTGTACCATTTTCAGCTGCCACATCTGGCCCTACCATCTAAGTTCATTCAGCAGAAATAACAGTTACTAATCTGTGCTGAAGGGAGGAGTATACAAATATGCAGGCAGGCTTTTAGGAAGAAAAGGATAAGGAAAAATTAGGCAAAACTGGTCATTCTGACTAGTCAGCTGAAGCAGTTGGTACTTATTAAAGGAAATATTTTAAAGGAAAAGTCAAAATCTGGTTATGTGAAACAAAACAAGTGTAGCAGAAATAATAAACAGATTAGCAGAAAAAATAAAAACACACAGCTGAATTTGCTGGATTACTTTTGAGCCCACATTTGACAACCTGACAGAATTTTTTAGTAAACTTTGGTGTGAAATGTTCTAATTCTTCCTGAAATTATGAGATACAACTCAACAAAGAATTAATAATAACACGATAATAAAGATAAAAAATATATATTAAGAAAAGAGTTCTTGAGACCAGAAACTGCAAGCACTGAGGAAAACAGTTAAAAAAGTTATAGTTGCAATAAGATGGGTGGGTGGGTTTGGGAACAGACATTTGGTAACTCAGAGATGCTGAATACAAATGAAGAGAAACATCTCCAAGTTCTAGGGGGCAAACCTCACAAATGGGACAGAGATGATCCTTTGGAGGAGTGTCTCTGCTTCTCTACTGAGTAGGGTGCACTAAGGGTACCAGCTTTGTAAGTTAGCGGATTGAACAACCCGAAGATGTGTGAGGTGAGTAATCACCTTGTTCCAAATCCTTGCTTCCTGCTGTCCTAGTTTTTTGTGTTTTATGTGCATTATTTTCTCAAAGCTCTCAAGACAAATAATAATACCAGGATTTGATCAATATAACACTGAAGCATGTAACGTCTTATTTCTTCTGTTTGTACTGAAATAATCAAATATAGTAAATGTTCAGATTTGCAGTTGTGCATTGGCAATTTCTAGGCACCTCCAAAATCAGAAACACCTCTCAGTACCATTGTACAGAATTTCTGAAGTTTCAATATTCTTCACTTTTTTTTCCAATAGAAATGATACAGGAAAGGCATCCTGCATACTTTAAATAGGTTATTTAATTTATGAGTAATTCAATATGAACATTGCATTCAGGTATGAGTTTTCCAATCAACTTTGAATTGACTATATTACTAAATTTCTTTCTAAAATTCAGAAAGGCTTAAAATAATCATTCAAAAGGACAGATAGTGGTGTCTGCTAATAATTCTCAAGCTGGTCAGTGAGGCTGGGACATGCGAGAATGCAGTTGCTGACTGACATTCAAGTGACTGCAAGGAAGGTGTGACGGAGAGAGTCAGCAAGACCAAAAAGAAGTTGAGTGATGAAATGCAAAAACATGTGGGAAGGTGATGGCTGATTACAGTGTAAGCATAATAGAGAACACTGTATCAGGGCAGAAATGCTACAGGAGAAACTGAAGTGAGTATCTTTTTTTTCTTTTTTTTTTTTCAGTCCCACACATGAAGAATGGGAACAGAAGGTGTTTCAAAATAGCTTAAATGTTCAGCATTCTGGCATAAAGAAAGACCCCTAAAGCACAGGTCTTTTTAAAACCATTAATTCTTCTTATAAGGCACTTTGAAAAATAAAATTATATTTTGCGAACCTATGATGGTGTAGGTATGGTCAGATCTGGTCAAAAGAAGCTGTTTTCAGAGAAATGTATTAAAAATTCTGAAAATCATTCAAACTTTCCAAGCACTAATTTCAAACAAATCATGCATTAATCACCTGTTCTATCTACAGAAGGAATATGCAGCTTTCTGTGAAAAAAAAAATAACAAAAATCAATAATCAGGAATTATAAAGGGACTCATCAGACTCTGTAGTCAGATCTTCTATAAAATGTAGACCAAAACCTTATCCAATAATTTCTGAAACATGCCTAAGTTCCAGTAATTTGTTTAGACAAAAGTTGTGCCCTCTCCTTAAGTAGATGGTACGGCTGTGGAAAGCTCACTATGTATTCTGTTGACCCACGGTAAAAATCAGTACCACATCCTAAAGGAGTTCTTCAGACTAGTTTTTTCCTGACTGTTTATTGTCAGGGACAGCTATGATATAGGTTTAAAGCTGGTTCTCTCTTTTCTAACCAAAACTGAAGAAATTGTATATTTGACTCTTAGCTGAAATACTAAGGGCACAATGGCATAGGCTGTTTGTTTTTGTGCTTTCCTTTACTACTTCATCTCCCTTTGGATCACATTCTTATTTGGATCCCAAGTTCACATTTTATATTTCCTTGGGTGTTCTTATGTGTGAGAGAAGAATAAGTCTCAATTATAAATTCAACTTGTTTCAAAAAAGGGATATTTTCCAGCTTTCACATAATATGTTATCTATTTGAACTTATCTTTAACATACAACTGTTCAAGAAGAATATAAAATGTGTTTTCTCTTTTCTTACTTTTGCAAGCTATGTTTAAGCTATTTTGTTTGTAGTTTTTTTGTTTTTCTTTTTTCATTTCAGATATGATCATCAATGTGGACCATATCCAGTTTTGTGAGGTACTTTTGTTCAATTTGAGCTGAACTTGCAACAGCATACAGACTTAGGACACAACTTTGCCTATAGGTTAAGATCGAGGGCCAATGGGAAGACGCTTAGTGATTTTTCTTATCATTTAAACCAGACCTTACGTGATATGTAATTAAAGCTGAGTTGCCATTGCGTGACTACTGGTNTTGTATTGTATTGTATTGTATTATATATATGCATATTTACATATATGCATATGGACAGAAAATAGAAAAAATCCTGTAAAAAGTTGAGACTGTCTGAAGAAATCAGCTCTACCAAGAAGATGCTCTTCATGTAGTATGATCAAGAAGGATTTTTTTTTTTTTNATAATCAGGAATTATAAAGGGACTCATCAGACTCTGTAGTCAGATCTTCTATAAAATGTAGACCAAAACCTTATCCAATAATTTCTGAAACATGCCTAAGTTCCAGTAATTTGTTTAGACAAAAGTTGTGCCCTCTCCTTAAGTAGATGGTACGGCTGTGGAAAGCTCACTATGTATTCTGTTGACCCACGGTAAAAATCAGTACCACATCCTAAAGGAGTTCTTCAGACTAGTTTTTTCCTGACTGTTTATTGTCAGGGACAGCTATGATATAGGTTTAAAGCTGGTTCTCTCTTTTCTAACCAAAACTGAAGAAATTGTATATTTGACTCTTAGCTGAAATACTAAGGGCACAATGGCATAGGCTGTTTGTTTTTGTGCTTTCCTTTACTACTTCATCTCCCTTTGGATCACATTCTTATTTGGATCCCAAGTTCACATTTTATATTTCCTTGGGTGTTCTTATGTGTGAGAGAAGAATAAGTCTCAATTATAAATTCAACTTGTTTCAAAAAAGGGATATTTTCCAGCTTTCACATAATATGTTATCTATTTGAACTTATCTTTAACATACAACTGTTCAAGAAGAATATAAAATGTGTTTTCTCTTTTCTTACTTTTGCAAGCTATGTTTAAGCTATTTTGTTTGTAGTTTTTTTGTTTTTCTTTTTTCATTTCAGATATGATCATCAATGTGGACCATATCCAGTTTTGTGAGGTACTTTTGTTCAATTTGAGCTGAACTTGCAACAGCATACAGACTTAGGACACAACTTTGCCTATAGGTTAAGATCGAGGGCCAATGGGAAGACGCTTAGTGATTTTTCTTATCATTTAAACCAGACCTTACGTGATATGTAATTAAAGCTGAGTTGCCATTGCGTGACTACTGGTAGAAAGTTTCTGAAGACATTGCAAGTTTTACTACTAAAAATCACAGCCATTTGAATATATAATAATACACTCCTGCTGAAATCCAGAATATTTACTGAATAATTGCTGAAAAATTTATACTCAGTGAATCACTATGCATCATAAAAGAAGTCATAAATTAGGGTTTAGTTTATGTGACTGAACTCCAGTTCCAAACACCTATATGAACTGACACCTTGAGCATCCATTCTGTCCTTTTAAAGCCTTTTTCAATTGTTTGCTAAATCACTTTGTAAAAACCTTTTTTTATATTGTTCTTTTCATACGAACCCAAATTATTGAAAATGATGCCATACACTTGTAGATTCTGTATCATATAAAGATATCAAATACTTACTGTAGGTAAAATGTTAATACTCATTATGCAAAATCTGCAACTTTTTAAATTTTTCCAACCATTTCAGAATATTTCAGACTACGTCTGTTCTTTCTGTAGACATAGCTTGTTCTTTATTATATAAATATACAAATATATTTATTATATTATATTATATTATANCTGTTTTATCTTAAATTTCCACGATCTGATTAGGCACTATTTGGAATGGCTGCAGGCTGTGAAGGCTTCGGATACATGAAAACTACCTTGTGTTACAAACATACTGCGGAGTGTGAAGGCAGACCATTCACAGAGACCAAGGGAAGAATTACTTTCAGAAATTGTTTTAAATCTACTAAAATACATTTTTTATAAAAATATCATATGTTTGTAGAAGAGAGATTTAAAATGGAGAAGAGTTTTTGTCTTAGTAGATGAGAAGCTAACTAAATAAATCAGTTTTGCTTCCCACGCTTTGGCTTTTGTGCCTAGATCTCCTCCTTGTGTTTAGAAAATACTGTCCATGAAACTGTCATTTACAATCCTAACTGCAGGGAATATTTTTTTCTTATTGACGAATGTGACATTCTTTTCAAATTAGAAACAAATGGTGCAGATTTATCTGCTTAATAAGGACTGGCAATCTGAAGGGAGTCTAAGAATGTTGCAAATACTATTGCATTTTAGAAGTGTATTTTTAGTGCAAACTGAGGGGTCCTTGATGTATTTTGTTGAGGGATATTGGTATTATGATGGTAACATGGTGCGGTTTAGGTTAATGCTATACTTGGAATTTTTTTGGTTTGTTTTCCGCATTCACTTGCTTCCTTCCTCAGTGAAGCTATTTCCTTCCAAATGGTGTTTAAATTGGTATAGACTAGCCAGAGCACAGTTGGGCTGGTTATCAGCAGGCCTCACAACTGGAACGAGTGTCTCTAGATTTCCTTATCCACCTCCCCAGCAGTTACTGTCATCAAAGCAACTGATCCTAGGACACAGATGAATAGTTGCTCTTAGAATAGAACTGTGCAGCAAGGTCAATGGTGTTCAAAACAATCTGACCAACAGCAGGAAATTCCCTCCAAGATTGCTAAATCTTGTTTACAAGAGAAGTCTTTCTGCAGGATATACCTGACCCAACACTCTGCTAAGAATGTCATCTGACATAGCACTTTTTCATGAGTATTCTCAGAAAGCAGATAGGAAGAAGTCCTGGCAAAATTCCCACTTCCTTCAGTGCAACAGGGTTTCAAAGTGTTTCATTAGAGTAAGGAAAAAAAAAATCAGTACTGAAAATCAGTGCTGTCAGGTGGTGTAAAGGCTGGTAGATGTGCAGAAGCAGAAGGTGGCATACAGAGATTCCTTTGATGAGAATGGGCTGTAATGAAACCACACTGGGCAGACAGATATGAAATCCTGAACTAAACTATGTTGGAATAATATTTCTCAGAGAAGGCTGTGTGAGGACTAGAGCACTGGAACAGACACATCCCACTACAGATGCTTTTGTAGGAAGGCCAGCACAATGGTCACTCATTTCTTGTTGGAAAGTAATTACTTATTCACAAGTTACGAGACCAACAACCTGGAGGATACTTGTCAGTGGTTTACAGGTGGGTTCAGACCAGTTCTGTGACTAATGGAGCAGGGGGACACACAGACCTGTGCCCCGAGACAGGAAAAGGAGAAAAAAGGGAAAGGGTAGGGAGATGGGCCTAGCTGGCTCATAACTCTTAACTCTTTAACTCCCAGGGCCTTACGTGATGTTATGATGTGGAATACCGGTAACAAAAATCATAAAACCATTTCTGTCGAAAACCTTCCAGAAATAATTATCTTTCAGAAACTTATTATTTAATCATTACTATTTTACATATAAAAACAAAGGCAAAAATCAACAGATGATTTATCAGTTATACGTATTCACCATATCTCATATACTGGCCATAAGTTTCATTTACTAAAAAAAGTAATTATGTTTTAAGAGGCAGTGAATAAAACCTTTTCTTTTTTATATATCCAGTATGTACAATCACATTTCAACTCTCCAAAATCCAATCAATAGTTCTGAATTCCCACAGCTCGGTTAAGTCACCTACACTTTTCATGTTCTCAAATGCCATCGAAATATCTATCAGAAAGCACTGACAGGTATGCTCTCTATATAACCACCAACATACACTTTAGCAAGTCATAAATTCTTGACACAGTTTTCTCCTTGCCTGAGGATGTGCTGTTCACATCCCTTTAACGTAGGTGTTAAAGCTCTGGAAGTTAGTGTGACAATGTCGGTAAGAAGTTACTTAATGTCTGAAATCTATTAAATGAAATATAATCAAATCCTTCTCTGCCATAACCACTATATATACTCAATATTTGGTTTATGTCCTCAGCAAAAGCCTGTAAGAATTATCCTTTATTTTATGGGATAAACACATTGAGGTTCAATGAATCAAGTGGAAAGAGGACCACAGGTCAGGACTGCTCAGCTGATACTTTTTCATTACTCTTTCTCAAAACATTCATGCAGTCACCAAATTTATAAGTACATGGCTTAGGATCCTCCTTAGATTTGATTCTTGTTTTGCAATTACATCAGTATCATAAGAAGAAAGGAAATCAAAACAGGTATTCCTAAGCTGCACCCTAACTACCAACACTAGAATGCAAACTCTTTAGAGTAATATTCAAGTTCTACACCAGAAAGTTGCACACATCTTTTTGCACTTGTGGCTCTGCAGTATGGTTTTAGGAAAAATTAATTTGGTGGCATTTGCTAAGTTCTATTCTATCATGAACATGTAGCATTCTTTTTATTTGTAACAACAAGAGCTACAAGCTTTAATACTATAGACTGCAACTAACAGAGGAGTTGTGAGTTGCCAAAGGTCAGTCTGACTTCACCTTTTGTTTCTCATTTATGACTATATTGCTCGCCAGCATACACTGCTAATCTGTCATGGAGATTAGCAGCTTAAATTGCATAAAAAACAATGACATCAAAAGCTTCATGACAAGAATATCTTGCTATTTGTTAGTCTAAGGACAAGAAGTTCATTAGTGCTACTTTATAAGTTTAAATAAGAATGATCAGTTTTGAAAAGAAAATGTAGATTACAGAAATATTATGGTCTTAATGTAAAACTCATTATATATCTGAAAAGAAACATCTTGGGTGAAATAGATTGTTAAGTGTATACTTTCAACATATAGATGACCAATTGACTTCCTCTCATGCCCTCAGTTTCTGGCTTGATTTTGCCAACAAATTTAATTTCACTGTTTATGATCAGCATTTACATGTAGGGCATGCTCAAATTTATTTGTAGGACAAGCTTTGTGCTTGTAGTAAATTACTCTAAATTCCATATTCAGACTCACATAGCCCAGCCCCTTCTGTACAGACACAAAATGAGGTACAGTTAGAGTCACTGCTTCCAAAATGTAAGCTTTCATACTTGTAGCTTCAATTCTTCATTTGTATTGTGAAGGATAAATTCTCTAAGAGTTACAGTTTTCCTTCAGAAAAGTCTTTGGGTATTATTTCTGTCTTTGGAAGGAAAATTCAACTTGATGTATACACAGTCACTCTGCTAACCAGAGTTGGAATTAATCAAATGACTGTGTAGTCTTCTTCAATGTGTGAAATTATGCATATATGAACAAAAGAGAGTGAAATAAACAAACGAGCATTCTTCATGCATCCATTTCCCTGGAACATTTCAATAAATGCTTATGCTATTTCTTGACTGTTCAGTTTGTACTTATGGCATACAATATGTAGCATTTGCTATTGGTCTAAAGCCCTTAACTTGTCTTGTGTCCTTTGTAACTGAATTGGATGACCTGACCTTCATAAATAAGAACGAATAAGGATATCTTTCAAACAAGGATAGGGTGGAGAACACTTCAGGGAGTGATATGGACAAGAGGAAACAAGGCTACCTATTTAAAGTCACTGCTTGTCCTCTTTAGCTGAAATATTAAGTTACAAATAGAAACACTAGAATTAAAATTATCTGTTTTCCTTCCTGAGTAGAAAGAAAGGTTTCTTGACATGTTTTAGACAGAGATCTATTTTTCTCAAGATATGAAGATTTCTTCTGTATTCTCAGAAGTAAGTAAGAGTATTTTTTTGGTGAGTGCTGCAATTATTCATAAATCAATACACTGCAAAGCCTGACCATGAGATCCTGGAGCAGTGCTGATGCAAAGAATTGCAACATTTCACCATTCTGTAAGTACCATTGAACCCATCAGTTGGACTGCAGCAAGCACTGGGTGACACCACCATCAGGCACTGAGCACTGTCATTAATCACAAATGTGCAGCACTATGCAAAAATATATAGCACTTTTCATTGCATTTCACTTACTGCCTCAGTTCTGCATACCAGATGGGAGGTGAGAAAAGAGTTTAAAGGACCCCTGTTACTGTTCTCTCAGGCAGTTTTGCTTCATGCATCGTGAGCTGAGCTGCTCTCTCATTTCCCATCACTGCTCATTACAACCAGAAGTGGTCTTACAGTTCTGATGGCATGCTCAGCCACAGGCATGCAGCCACTTTCAGTACTAAGAAATTTGCCCACAGACTATCTTCTGGTACCTTGCCTAGTTACCAGCCTACTACCATGTGGAAGTATTTGCTAATGGCATACGGGCAATACGTGCTGAGGCAAGGATTCCTCCTCTGTTGAAACATCTTCCTGCTCTAGTTCCTTCCTATTGATACCCATGGCAATGCTGTATCTATATAGACAGATATGTGAGACTCTGATTTAGCTTTTCAAAACATCATTTTCCATGCATCTGGGTGCACACTCACAGAAGCCACCTTAATGCAATTAATGTAATATCATAGGAGTTGTCTTGAGTAAAACCCAAACTAACACACTTAAAGGAGAAAAAAAAATCTATTACAAAATTTAATGTGCAAAAATACATACAAAAGTAAGAATGCTGCTAAATAAGCAGTTTTAATTCAGCACCATAAAGCTTTTCCTACTTGAAAATACAAAGCTAGGAAAAAAAATGTTTAAAACATTTTTAAAATATGTCCTTTACAATTCAGTTTTCTTTTTTAAAAGTGATAGCAAACCTACTGTTGTAATAGCAGATCTGTTCCTGGGCTTGTTTGCAGCTGGGCATAGCTGTGAAAAACACCAGCTTTTGGTGCTATTTTGAGGAAAGTTAACTCTAGAGCAGTGTTATCTGATCTTTCTATTTACCTCTAGTATAGGCAGATAAGGAGCATTCCATCTCTCAACATCCTGGTTAAACTTAGACACAGTTTATATCAGTCAGACTTTTCAGGTTGAAAACTGAAGTCAGCATGTGTTAGGAAAATAATAATAGCAAGAAATCTTTTTTGTTGTTAACCAGAAAGCTCAATCACACATTCGATATAAAGAAAACAGATGTGCAGACTCTGCTCAAGGAAATGGGGCACCTTTGATCTGCTGCCTTCTGCTGCTGGCTCACAAAGGACAGTTGCTTCCATTAATGAGGCTTTTCTAGTTTGTTAGGTTCACTGATTTCACGTGCCCAGTGCAGGAGGGAAATAGCACTACTCTGTAAGAAAGCACTTTGATATCTTGTAAATAGAGTCATAAAGCACTCATGTCACTTAATGCTATAAGTAGAACACATTTGTAAATAGCTGGTATGAATGCTTGGTGGTATTTAAAGCCTGTGAATGGTGAGAAGGAACAAAGGCAATGCACTGTTTGATGAATTGATATTTATCTGTAAGGAATGAACTCAGGTGAAAGAAGAAAGAAAGAATTGTTTGGAGAAAACTAAGCATAATTTGAGTATGATTTCTGGTATAAATAATTAAAAAAATCAGAAAAGATGGCTAAATAATGATGTCTTATTTGTAGAAGTCAAGAGGTTCCTATACACTCCTATTACATGTACAAGATCAGTACAACATGCATTTAGCTCACTTGATTATACAGTTCAAGATCTATACTGTTTGCACACAGTGTCTCATACTTGTGACAGTATGGACATCCATAAAAAATGCTTTTTGGAGAAAAAGTGCCTAAATACTGCTAATTTTAGAATCCAGAATTCAGAAAGATGCTTGCAGAGCTTTAAAGGCCACTTTTTCATGTGTGCTATTTTCTGTAGTAGCTGGTAAGAATCTATGAACAGATGTGATAAAAAACAGGTAAAATAAAATTAATTTGCATTGCTTTTTTGCCTAATTTATTAGCCATTGCTGAAATACTCTATTTAGATTCTAAGTTTCCTTGTTGATTCACAAAGCTTTACGGACATTAAGAATTTAAAGTGAGCTCTTTTCATTGTCTTCCAATAAATGCCACACTTTATCACTTTGTTAAAGTGCCTTGCATACCTGCGCATACAATTTTCAGCTTCTCCCTTTAATTTCCCTCTACATTCCCATGTACCTGTCTGCTAAATACAGACCCAGTTTGTATGTTTCTTTATTTACCTGTAGTGACATTTCAATTTGCTATAATTTTTCTGACACAACAAAAATGTCTAAAGCATGCCCTTAGTTCACATTAATCCACAAATGTCAAAGGGGATATATAACTCAGAAAACTGATCTTAAATCTCCTGCAAGTTTATTGTGTTGTCATGTAAGAGAATTCAGACCAGATTTTTGGCCCTGCTTTACCTTTTCAAGTAAGACTGTTTCCCACCCTTCATTTCTCATCTGTACTCACATGCAATAGAATGTGAATGTACACATTTGGGTGTAGGAAATTCAGTGCTCTGCTCATGCTGAGTTTGTGGGGTAAAACTTGAAAATCCCACCTTCAAAAAGATGTAGGCCATAAAATGAGAGCTAAGTTTGCTGCAGTGCTTGCTGCCAGCCGGGCAAACCTATGGATGGCTGGGCAGGTTTCAAGTTGCTCTCCCTGAAAGCAGCCACCCTGTCCAAAGTGTGGTGTTTAGCAGTATGTCCCTGCCCACAGCTACCACTGCAGAACTTGGCACCACCTTGGGCAAAGTGATTTCTAGAGCTGCATGTAGTTTTACTGCTATTTATATCATCCCATTGAAGTTAAAAGGACTTCAAATGAGCCAAATCTTACCAATGCACTGTTAGAAGACTCAACTGCAAGTGAGAATAATGTCAGAAACCTTTCACTACCATAACCCGCCTCCCCCCTCCGATACACACACATGTATATATATATATAACACCAAAAATTTATCAGAATCAGCTTGTGTAATTGCCACTAAGGATTGAGTTAGAGAGAGGCATTAAGAAAATTTCCTCTGCTTCCATCTGAGAACGTGCTCAGATACTGCGCACAGCCACCAAGAGCTGGGAGAACTTTACTGGGATGACATTACTGCACATGCATGTTGCTGAAAAGCAGGAAGAAAGGAGATCCTGCTGTCCTACATGAGCATCACGGCTCATGATTTTTTCAGAGCTCATTTCTTCTTTCCAGAAAGGGCAGTTTGATGTTAGCTTTAAGAGGACAAAACTGCTGTCTGAGCAGATTTTTCTCCTTTGCCTTTTCATGGACAGCTGCATATCAAAGTTGGGATTGTTTTTTCTGTGCACATATGCAGAGTGCTGGAACAGCAGCAGAAAAACACATGGAGCTTCACATAAGAAAGGATTTTCTATTTTTGATTCTGAAACAGGGACAAGGAGAACTTCTCTCGTATTTCCTGATGTTATTAGCTCTTTACCAATGAATATTTGGTGCAACTCCACTAAATTGAATGATGCTCTTTGCTGAAGATTTCAGTTTATTCAATATGGCATATGGCATACTGACCACGTGTGAGAGCAAATGAAAAGTATTTTGGAATAAGACATCTCTGCAACATCCTGTACAACATATTAGGATGCTTGATATTCTCACCCTTAGTTAAATTGTGAATTATACTAATATCACCTTATTTTTGAAGAAAATTCAAATATGATTGAAATTTCAGTCTTGTTTATGAAAAGGCTGTTTTAATCTTATTTTCTGCCAACTATAACTCATGAGTTTCAGGTACACATTGTCCTATGTTCATAAAACCGTTACCTTGATATAATGTATTAGGGCTTTTGACAGAATAAAAAAATACATCTAGTAAATAAAGTTAACACTAAAAAGAGAGAAAATAAATAGTGGGAATACTTTCTGGTTAAAAATTACTTTTCAGTACACTGCTTTAGTTTGGTCAGAAACAGTGTTTGCAGGATGACAATTTCCTCTAGGAGCAGTTTTCTGCGAGGTTGCAAATGCTTCTTGAGAATTGTTTTGAAAAGTTTTGCTTAAATGTGAGAGTATATCTCACTCAGACAGATGAGAACCAGTTTCAGTGTAGGAATTTTATTTCTCATATATATTTTTTTCGGAGAGAGTCCTTGGTCTTATGTTGTTCTTCTGGCTTCCTTCATAAAGTTGTGCTGAGTCACCTTCCCTCCAAAGCATCAAGCTTTTGCCACAGCCCAGCAGTTTTTTATGCAGTCAGAAGACTTTCAATGCACTGTAAGAGACAGCTGATGGCAATTAACAACCTGACGTTTCCAAATAGAGTTTTATGGAATTTCCTGTAAGAGTGATCACAAGCCTCCTCTCTTTTTGCTTCAAGAGCAAGTGCTCCGAAGTGTGTGTTCTCATATTGCTTTTAAGTTGACTATATGCCAGTGTTCACACAAATGCATAGAGTGTGAACAAATCTAAGTGGACACTATTTCTGTTGCCTAATGTATGGGAGAAGCCGAAAACCAGGTCTGATGGTGATTTACAGAAGCAGAAAGAAACAGAAGACAAAAACACTCACTTATTGGGTGTAAAATGTAGGCTGTTCTTCAAGAACTGGAGTAAATTTGTTCTGGCTCTAAGAAGTAATTCCTGGTTGTTTTTTGTTTGTTTGTTGGTTGTTTTTTTATTTTTCTCCTGTTTTTGGTTTTTTTTTCCTGAGTAATATCTTATTATGGTGATTCATGCTTTCTAGTAAGCATTTAAGAGAAAACCAGCAGGTACACTATTTCTCCTATTCAGGAAAAATGTTATCTGCTCATTGGTATGAATCCACTCTCCTCAAATAAGCCCTCATCTTAGCAGCACTGTCACTGCATGCAGAGCCATGTTAGAGTGTGCTCAGCACCTGTTCCAGGCACTGTACGAACATATGGCTGTCGCCAGCACTTGTCTTGAATAATTTTGTGCCTAATATTGTGAATTGGCTGCTAGCAGCAAACAAAAATGACAGGAATGAAATGGTGTAATGCACTGAGGACAAAAGGAGCACTGGAGGGAATGATCTTAAATACAAGGGGCAGAGAAGAGTTAAATCCCTGTGGAGATTTCCCCAGGTGGTGGATACTGAAACCTCATGTTTGAAATTACATCTTGCTGTGGTAGCTCCAAAGAAATGGAACCAGATGTGCTCGTCATTACCCATCAGGCCACCAAGGCAAGCTAATTTTGCCAAATAGCCAAAATATACACAAAGCTCTAATGACCTTTAATTCCTAACAGCTTCAGTAGATCTTATTAAAAGCAATGGTGGGCTCAGGGATCAGAAACTACTCATTTCAACTTCCAAACGGGCTGTCTGAGGATGCTAACCCCGGTGACATTAAAATATAAGATGTCACGTGAGCAAAATAAGTATTATATATAGTATTAACTAAAATATGGAAGAAGAATATACACTTATGAAAAGAGAATTAAAGCTTCTTGTTAATCATTTTTGCTTTTAACAGCCTGAGAAAAAAATGATGAAAAATGTTGTTATTTCTATTTTTAAACACACAGTTCTGATGGAGTAGATAGTGAGAACAATATAGGAATTCAGATGATGGGATACCAGGCAAAGAATTAGTATTTTATGGTCACCCATAAACTTCACAGTGACACTTCAGTGCAATAGTACAAGTTACAAGCTTTTTATGTAGGCTTGCTGAATGTTTCTACTTCTCATGGTAGTTGCACAGACTGAGAAATGTGGGCTCTTTTTATCGACCTTTGAGATCTCATGAAAATGCCTATCTTCAACTTGTTCAGATTCTGCTGGACAACATTCTTTCCTCGGTAAAGTTTTTACTAGTTTCACATCAGCGAAATTCTTTCCTTGTTGTAAGACATGAGCTATTTAAATTTGCTGCAGTTAAAAAATATTTCCATTTAAGATCATCTAATTTTTTTACTTCATGTCCAGTAGAATGTTACAAAATAATTAGAATATTTCCCAAGCTAATTTCAAGTTAACAGTATCTATTATTCAAGAAAAAAATCAAGGTGGTTCATTTCTAACCTCCCACTTTTTTTTTTTTTTTTTTNGGCTAAAATTGATTATAATAATCTTTTGGCATTAGTAAAGGAACCATAGTCGTTCCATTAAATCTGAGAGGAAAAAGACAAACTTGCAGTCCACCATCAAAGAGCTTTCAGTGGACTCAGGACTGACCTCCAAATTAAATCTAAAGGTAAAGAAAGAGTCAGCAGTAGAAAACCTTAAAAGTTCCAACAACAGGATTACTTTTGCTCAAGAATGCTTCTAATCATATTCACTTCAATTTATTTTCAAAAGATAAAGTCTGATAGATGGAGCATACCTATATTTGTGTAAGTTTATTGTATATACTAATATATATAATAATATATATTAGATTAAGAAAAAAATTCACACAGAAAAATCATCTTCCCTTTCTTAACTGATACAGCTTAAAGAAAGAACTCTGATGCTAGCTACAGGACTGAATGTCAGGATTTTATCAATAGTGTAAATCTCATTACGTTCTTAGGTTTCTAAAATATGAGGTATATGTCGCCAGCACTTTCATATTAAAGAACTAGAATGTCAATATATCCATTCAGCAAATTTTTACAGCACGAAAACAAACAAGTTCATCAACATAAATGCCTGATTGCAGTCTGGTTCCTTCTGGTTCTGCAGAAAAAGAGACTTAGGAATAAGATTACAGTTTTTCTTCCTCAGATCTGTTATGTGAATCTCAATTACTGCTTTACTGGTCAAAAGCAGCAGGAGACAAAATAATGTTCTGACTGACATCTGCAACTGCCCTCAAAATCTCTGTCAGAGGCATCTTCACTGTTTCTGAAACCTGAAAACTTTCAATCGGTTCTGTCCTCTATTCCTTTCTGCCAGATCACTCAAAATTCTTTCTTTATTTATTTTTTTCCTCCAAATTATTGATTACTCTTCATCAGCTTAGTTGAGGACAAAACAAAGCACTCCCTGTCACCATGCTCAGGAAAAAAATAAAATAAAAAAAGATGTTTTTATTTGCACTAAAAACATCCTGCTACCTAGCTACTTCAGTACATAGTTGTGTATGCCAGAACTCACTGGGGTTCAACTCTGCCGTTCAACAGAAACAAAAAAAACTTACTTAACTACTAATCAGCAGCAACATCATGGTAGATGAATCTCACATGCTTGAAGCTTTAATTTATCATCTTCTAATGAAAAAGTTCAGGGTGAACAGAAGGAGGCATGGCTCAAGCTGTTATGCTATGGCAAACACAATGGACCAGGAAGCTGTGTGCATGTCTGACGATAAAATGTTTGACAAATTATAGATATTCAGAGTAAACAAAGATCGAGGCCAGGTTCGATTTGAGAATACTTCGCACTCATGCCTCTGTCCCCTCTGAACAATAACTGCAAAGATGTGCAAATAGCACTGCATGGCATAGGTGTGTATAAGAAAACATGTCAAGAAAAAACTATGTCTGGAGCAAAACTCCTTGACCTAGCTTTTCAAANTTCAGTTTCACTGACTGTTTCAACAGTTTTGTCTATCTGTTGGTCAAAGAAAAAAGTCTTCAGATGATTCTATCATCTATGATTAGCTTCAATAAGGTTAAAACATCATGAAACGGAACCATGTATATACTTTGTGACACTTCCAAATTTCTTATAGGTACTAAAGACATATACTTCTGTAACGAGAAAGAGGAGATATTCAATGTTTTACTATGTCAGCATACAGATGATAAAATGGAGCCTTAAGAAATGGAACATATTTTACCAAATACTTTCAAAAAAATCAAATTGAAAAGTGGCTTCAAGTTCTCCTTAAACTGCCATGGTTGGGAAATAAGCCAAGGCGTCTGTGTTTCTATAATACTTGTGCTGATGCCAGTGATAAATATTTGTGCAGTCCGGCTTGAAATATCTGAGTGCTTGCTTGAGGGTCCCAGCTGACCACAGAAAATTTTATCTTCCAATGAACAAAATACTTGAAAAAATCAGATTATAGAAGCTATTACTGGTGTACGAATATTCAGAAAACAGATATCTTAACTCTTTAAATAAAAATTAAATATACAGATTTCTTAAAAAATATGGAAGTCTTTGCATGAGTTTTTAGGACATTTAAAATGCAGAAGGCTAAAATTGATTATAATAATCTTTTGGCATTAGTAAAGGAACCATAGTCGTTCCATTAAATCTGAGAGGAAAAAGACAAACTTGCAGTCCACCATCAAAGAGCTTTCAGTGGACTCAGGACTGACCTCCAAATTAAATCTAAAGGTAAAGAAAGAGTCAGCAGTAGAAAACCTTAAAAGTTCCAACAACAGGATTACTTTTGCTCAAGAATGCTTCTAATCATATTCACTTCAATTTATTTTCAAAAGATAAAGTCTGATCGATGGAGCATACCTGTATTTGTGTAAGTTTATTGTATATACTAATATATATAATAATATATATTAGATTAAGAAAAAAATTCACACAGAAAAATCATCTTCCCTTTCTTAACTGATACAGCTTAAAGAAAGAACTCTGATGCTAGCTACAGGACTGAATGTCAGGATTTTATCAATAGTGTAAATCTCATTACGTTCTTAGGTTTCTAAAATATGAGGTATATGTCGCCAGCACTTTCATATTAAAGAACTAGAATGTCAATATATCCATTCAGCAAATTTTTACAGCACGAAAACAAACAAGTTCATCAACATAAATGCCTGATTGCAGTCTGGTTCCTTCTGGTTCTGCAGAAAAAGAGACTTAGGAATAAGATTACAGTTTTTCTTCCTCAGATCTGTTATGTGAATCTCAATTACTGCTTTACTGGTCAAAAGCAGCAGGAGACAAAATAATGTTCTGACTGACATCTGCAACTGCCCTCAAAATCTCTGTCAGAGGCATCTTCACTGTTTCTGAAACCTGAAAACTTTCAATCGGTTCTGTCCTCTATTCCTTTCTGCCAGATCACTCAAAATTCTTTCTTTATTTATTTTTTTCCTCCAAATTATTGATTACTCTTCATCAGCTTAGTTGAGGACAAAACAAAGCACTCCCTGTCACCATGCTCAGGAAAAAAATAAAATAAAAAAAGATGTTTTTATTTGCACTAAAAACATCCTGCTACCTAGCTACTTCAGTACATAGTTGTGTATGCCAGAACTCACTGGGGTTCAACTCTGCCGTTCAACAGAAACAAAAAAAACTTACTTAACTACTAATCAGCAGCAACATCATGGTAGATGAATCTCACATGCTTGAAGCTTTAATTTATCATCTTCTAATGAAAAAGTTCAGGGTGAACAGAAGGAGGCATGGCTCAAGCTGTTATGCTATGGCAAACACAATGGACCAGGAAGCTGTGTGCACGTCTGACGGTAAAATGTTTGACAAATTATAGATATTCAGAGTAAACAAAGATCGAGGCCAGGTTCGATTTGAGAATACTTCGCACTCATGCCTCTGTCCCCTCTGAACAATAACTGCAAAGATGTGCAAATAGCACTGCATGGCATAGGTGTGTATAAGAAAACATGTCAAGAAAAAACTATGTCTGGAGCAAAACTCCTTGACCTAGCTTTTCAAAGTGAAAGTATTTTATAAATATCAAGGATTCAGCTGCCCTAAAGAACATCAGATTAATGAAGCAAATAAAAGTCAACAGGAGTATATCCTACATTTAATGTTATACAAAGCATACACTGGGTGACAAAAATTTCCATTCTCCTCAGTACTACAGACTAGAGTTGATTCAATGCCTGGAGATTTTCTGCTGTGATTGGCAGCAACACGCAATGGCATGTGCCAAACCCTTCTTGTCTGTGGCTTACCAAGGCAGGCCAGTTGTTACTTCAACTTGGGTGGCAGGTACTTTGCCTTCTTAGGCCAGCTGCCAAAGTACAGCTTCAGAGCATCAGGTAGCAAGAATAATATGTCACAAACTCTGAAAGGATGCTGTCACATTTTAACATGAGTTTCTCTAAATAGAGACTAGAAGCCTTTGAGAGCATCCTCAGAGAGAAAGAGACAACATACAGAGTATGGCGTTGGATCTCTTATCTCCTCTACCAATGAAGCTGCATTGGTACCCAATAGAGACTTTAAAAAGTGTAAGCACAAGAGAAACACAGAATGTAGATTTTCCTTAGTCTCTTTACATTTTCATTGGGTAAGTTCCCTCAAAGTATTGTGCAAAACTCATACTTCCTGCCAGAAACTGCAAAATATAAAATGCTCTAATTTATATTACATTGCAATTCAAGAGCTCCAACAGTGGATGGGCTCTACTCTATTATAATGCAGAAGAATATGAGATGCAACTAAAGTCAAACCGCATGAAAGATACGGAATGAAGAAGTAGAACAAATGCAGAAAAGTAATTTTTACGCACATTTGGCCACAACTTAGTAACACATTATAGTGCAAACTTCTTCTCAGATCTTACTTCCCACTAGTGCTGCACTAGTATTTTTTTCTGCTAACTGACTGGCTAGCTGCTTTCCATTACTTTGTTCATTTCTTTTTGGATGCTTGATTTAACATTTGGAAGCAGAATCTGTCTAAATATTCCTCTCCTGTTATTCTTACAAGATGCCTTTGTTTAAGATTGACACATTGAGCATGCTCAAACACAACCATAATTCAAGAATTAGCTATACTTGCTAAATAAACTTCTCACACTCTGGAGATACTCATACCAACAAGCAGCACTGGTAGCAGGAGTTGTTTGCTGAGTAAGGAGGATTTGGCCCATTTTGTCTCTCCTCTATTCCTACCAGAACCCCAGTCCCCTTGGGCCCTGTCAAAATGATAAACTGGGCACTGCTGGAGGAACTTGAGGTCTGGTGAGTTCTCTGCCTGTGCTGATCTGAGTCACCACAGCATGTTTCACATACATAAAAAATACATTTGTATAGGTTCTGAATTTATCTCCTCCCACTGAGCTCTAACACTGATTGTTCTATGGATTATATTGCCTTCAAAATAGGACTTTCTTGATCTCATTTTCTTACCCAATGCTAAACATGCTGCAAGGTTTAGTGCATAATAGTGTCAGTCAATATGCTTTGATGTGTCTCACCCTTCCTCCCCTTCCACCAGAACTGAACTATGCAGCTACATAAAATGCAAAACGCATGTTTAGTCACAGGTTTTAAAAATCTGATTCAGCCTCTTAATGAGACGTAGACTATCAGGGAAGCTGTTCTGCCAGTAAGAAGTCTGTTTTCAGTGGGAAAAAGCTGATGAAACTAACCTTTGGAAATTGTTGAAATTCTTAAAAGTGGAATTCTATCACATAAAATTAGCAAGCATATAAAACATTTATTGCCATAGAGATGCTATACAGATGGTTGGTTGTGTACTTTTTTTGTACTCTGTTTATTGCAAACATTTCCTTTAAAAGAAGTATTCAGCTATTTCCTAATATGCAACCGACACTATAACTGGGCTCCCCCCTGTGTCTATTGCAATAGTGGCATTCCTTCAGAGTAATAAATATTCTCTACATGGCAATTAGGTTTAGGCATGATTGTAAACGTAAAGTTCAGGAGGTTGCCATTAATGTTATCTTATGTTCTTATTTCCTGTTGTCTTCATAGCTTAACATGTTTACTGCCAAATTGGAACATAATTAGCAAATCATATAGCTCATTTTTTACTGAAAATAGCAACTCGGCAAAATGTTTCCTATCGTCTGGGGCTGACCTTCCCACAGGCTGCATATCCTGGAACAGCACATGGTAATAAGAGAAATCAGTTACCTTGGGTCTCTGCCAAGCACTAATTTCATTTTTGTGGCTGCTCCCCTCCATTCTAGCTCTTCTCCCTGCTCTCTCCCCTGTAATGCTTACATATGTGAGCTGGAGTCATGAAGTTGCAGTTGGTAAACAAAACAAAGACAAAACTGCTAAGAAGTTAATGAAAACATCAGTAAGTCATGGCATCTGGATCTCATCATCCCCCTCTGACGTCAGGAAGATGTCCAGATGCTAGCAAAACTAGAGCAGTTGAAATATTTCTTGAGCAAAGCTCTTCCAAACAGTCAGATGCAAAGCAGTTCAGCACTTTCAGCAGTTTTTAAGGAATGTTTCGAATATATAATGATCTTTCAGATGTGTGAAATGTCTGCTTGGTGCTGAAAGAAGATAGTTTGGGAAGCTGTGTGTGGGACTCAGAAGCACCCAGTTTTGGAAGCTGGAGAGCAGGCAGCTGCTCGGTCGTCTGCCACCAGGAGACACTTCTAGCAGGGACACAGCACTTGTCCCACAACACACAACGTTTAACAGCAGAACTTAACAGTATCCACAATGATGAATTATGGAACTGGGCCCTGAGAGAGCAGGTCATAATTTTAATCTTTCTCACTCATTTTTAATCCCTGTCTGACAATCTATACCTCATGCAAGCCTTGCATGCTGAAAGGTATAAATGATGAGGCTGGTCTCATAACAGGTGGCTACCAGGTGTATTGCTTTTTGCTTTCCCCTCATGTTAAGCAGACTGCTGACATTTTCCACATTTGGATACTGCTCTGCTTACAGAACGGTGTTGCTGCTCAGTTCCCCTCACACGTTTTGTGGGCTGCTCGGGCTGTGCTCCCTGCTCCTTGTTCAGTGCTTAGAAGTTTCTGAGAAAATAGTAAAGTTATTTCTAAAAATTCTTAATTGCTTAAGTGTCCTGGGACTGAATTCCTCCTTTACACATTCCTAACATCTCCAGCACAGGACAGGATACAGAGTTGCTGTGTTACAAAGATGACTGTGGAAAAGCAGAATGCTGAGAACCAGTGTATTTCCCCAATCCCCTCCAGCTGTTGCAACTTGAATGCATGAGGATTTTGTAGCAACCACTTTTACAATAAGCTTTACGTGCTGTGTACTTATTGTAAACTTGGACAAAATAGTGCTATTGTTGCATTCTAATTCCAGAAATGACAGTGGAACCCCATGAAACAAATGCTTTAAGTTTCACTAATGGAAGTGAAATGTGAAAGTCATAAATAAAACTTTCTGATTGCCCAGCCCATCACTGCTGTAACTGTGTGGTGCCATAAGGAAATGTCCATTAAAAATACAAAACAATATACAAATGTATGCTATATACGAAGGTTATTATTTCACGTTATATTTCCATGTCTTCATGTGAAAGAAATATTTTCTTCAAAACTTGCCTATACTAAAAGCTTGTTAAGTAGTTCCATGGATAACAACAAAGCTTTTGAGTACCATCAAAGGGAGGAAATTTTACCATGATAAAAATTATTTAACCATTTAATCAAAATTAATGATTACTGTGTTTTGCACTGTATATGCTATGCTTGCTTTATTATACAAATAGCTTCTTCTGTTATAACTCCTGTATACTGCTTTTCTGTTCACTTTCTGAAAATTACAACCTATTTACAAGAAATCACATCTATATACAGTCATTGTCTACTTCATAGCAAGGGGCTGTTTTGAATATTTATACAATAGCCTGAATGAAACATCAGACCTATACGAACCTATCTCCAGATAAGGCATCAGTCCTTTTCTAAAAATATTCATACAGCCAAAATATCTCATCTAAGGCTCTTTATCAAGTGGTCTCAGGTTTTTCAATATATAAATCTATCAAATTTATTTCTCTTACACACGCTGTAAACAAGTTTCTCCATTCTTAGAACCAAACACTTAAAGCAGTAACTTCTCTTCTTGGTGAGTATCAATTTTATTGATACATGGAATGCAGTGCAGAAAAAAGTGATTGAGATAGCAGCTTTAATAGTTTCCCTCAGCTGAAATCTCCCTTATTTACTTCCTTTACCTCCTATGTACATTTGTACGTCATAGAATCATAGAATGGTCTGGGTTGAAAAGAACCTAAAATAACATCTAGTTTCAACCCTCCCTGCCGTGGGCAGGGTTGCCAACCACTAGAGCAGGCTGCCCAGAGCCACATTCAGCCTTGCCTTGAATGCCTCCAGGGACGGAGCATGTGCTTGTGAACATACATACATATATATATATATGTATAAGCCTGGAGTATAAGCAATAGTCTTATGGATTATAAGTACAGTAAACAATAGAAATTGTTTAAGAATGAGGAAGTTCTATTCTCATAGATTTTGCAACCCAGAAAAAGGCATATTTTAAGGTATCATAGTTATCAGGAAAGTATAAGTGAAAGCAGTAAGTAAGTACTAAAAAAATCTAAGTACAGAAATACTTTGTAATGAAGAACAAATTATGTAATGGAGAGAAGGAGAAGATAGTGTATCAGGTGATGCCAATGAACCTAAAAAGATCATGCAAAGAATGCTATGGCCAGTAATAGGAAAAACTGTATAATGATATAATACTAAGCAATTATCATAAATTAAAAAATAAAAAGTCTACTCAAAGGAGCCTGCCAACAAGATCTTCATAAGTAGATTCAGAAGTAAGCCAGTCTTTATTAAATGCATGAAGCTTACATGAAAGCTGTCTGATGGCCTTCTGAAAGGAATCTAAATGGAGTATGATTTAATGGTATTACTTTTCTGTAGTCCCAGAATTCCTTCTATTTCTATCTTTAGCAAGAACTTGCAAGGACATATATAATCTTTCCAGATGATTAAAACTCTGTTAAAGTAGGCATAATGAGAAGTGGTCTGTAACAGATCTTCACAAATGACTGAATTTTCATTTTTTTTGGCACTTAACACAAAACAAAACAAATTAAAAGAATGGCAAAACCTCACTTCACATTTATTTTAGTCTAAAATTAAAATATTCTAGAGAATGAAAATAAGAAAACTAAAATTAATTCTGAGGTTAATGACACATTGTGAACTTTCATTGAAATTTAAGAAAAGAATGACATAAAAAGTATAACCAGTGAGTAGCTAAATAAATAATTTCAAATAGAAAAGTTGCAGCCTTACTTTTTAAAACGACAGATACGTTTTTTTTGTTGTTTGTTTGTTTTTTCGGAGGGGGCGGACTTGTACTGACTAAGTTAATACTGGCAATAATTCACAAAACACTACTCTATTAATACATTATATTTGTCTGTAATATTGGATGTTTCAGAAGACAATTCAGCTTTCTCATTAAGAAAAGTATAGAATTAATAATCAGTTGTACTCAGTTTCTGATTTCGATTGCTAAAAATTGCTAGTGAAAATGCAAAAAATCGAGGATCATGTCTTAAGTTAGACATAATAAGTCTTAGTAAAATGCAGAGAAATGTCATATCAGGTGACCTACAATCTATCATGCAGATAATTCAGCCAACAGTGGAGGCACTGGGAGAAGTGACTACAACATTTTGAAGCTATGTATGATTCTGAGCTGAGAGTTCTGGGGAAGTTCACCCAATACTGCTTTCCTTCTTGTACATCCAGTCCTGGTCCGTACTGGGAGGTCTGTCTGCTAAATGAACCAGCGTGCTTCCCTTCCCTGCTGAGAATGTGGTCTGACATCAGTAAGGGAAATGAGCTGCATTTGGAATTCCCAAGGACATGTTTCTATTTCTCATGTATATAGTAACGCTGTGATTTTTGTATCATCCATTTAGAGAACCTAGCAACTTGATCTCATTCTGTCCTCTTATTCTTTGCTGCTCATCCAATTGCCCCAAATTATATCCCAACTCTACTGAGCATTTTTTATTTTGCTGCAATAGAAATGCTTCCACTGTGTTTAGTGATTTATTTAATATTCATTTTCCACATTTTAAGATCACCAGACATGACTGTAAACACGTGTCTAGATTCTTGTCTGCGCAAACTAAGGAGAACAAAAGATGCTGAGTGTAAAACCATGAGCTGACCTTAAAAGCCTAACCATAATGTGACCATACTGAACTGCAACTCACTGCTGCTCAGGAAAGGTATTTTGCATGCTACTCCACTACAACACCTTACGTTTATACAAGTGTTCTTGGTTGGCCATGCCCTGCTGGGCCAGAGGCCATTATGCCACATGAAGAGAGGAACATGCAGCTTCTAAGCCTTTATATTAGGGTTCAGCACCAATGTGAGAGTGTTGCACTGTATTACTCCATCATGGCCACAGTGGGACAGCATGCAGAGGACCTGAGAAGACAGTCCCTGTTAATTTGCATTCTTTTACCACATCAGTTCAAAAACCAAGAGGCCTTCAGCTAAAGTCCTTTGGTTTCATTCAACATTAATAGCCCTTTGAATATTTTTTCTTCAATAATAATGCTCTTTCACTTCGTTGTTCAGACTACACAGACTACTGCAAAAGACATACCAGAAAAATTTTGGTGATATTTTCCCGGAGTATTTATAGAGGCTACCTGCCTCTATATAAATTATCAAACTGCTTGTTTGATGATTATATCAGACTATATTGCATGATTTGCTATCTTTTTGTGCAGACTAACTGGTTGTTTTTAAAGGCAACACATTTATTTAATTACTTTATCTAGAATATTCCACAAAGGTTGCATACTTTACATTTTCTTATTTCTTTTGCTCATATCTAGTTCTTTCTTTAAAGGCGTGTCCTGATAACACAAATTGCTGATCTAAGTGGATTTCTTAATTCAGAGTCATGACACTTTCCCATTTTTCAGTTGTCAGCAGTTTAAACTGCTGATATTCTGGAGAGTAAACAGCAACATGGTTTATTGCTGTTTTGTTTCTCTTCCTGAATCTCTGTTGTTTATGAAGTACTTTCAGGAATACATTCTGATATCTGTACTCTAATTGCCCTACTGCACTGCTTATTGGGTGTTCAGCATGATTTTCTGACTTTCTGACTAACAGAAGCCCAAATACACTAAGTGCCTGACAACACTACATCACCGGCAGAGCCTGGAAAATAGAACTGTCACTACTCTTAGAGTCCTCTAACATCTAAGTCTTGTTTTGATAAAAACTGTAAAGGCTCATAACCATCTGCCAAGCAGAATAAAAACATGCCAACCCTTATCAGCACAGTTAAAGGGTTCATGTTCACTCCTCATTTCTAGGAATGTGACAGTCTCAAGAAATATAATTAGCTGTTGTCTATCCCCCAAATACTGAAGGTTAAATATATACGTTTATCAAAGACTTTTTATATCCTGATAAAACCTACATATTTCCATATATAGGTCACGTATAGTGGGTATAAATATGGTATACATATCATTGTGTGCTTCTGTATGTGAGCCAACGAAAGGAAAACAACTTTACAGAAGACGGTGGTAGTAGTTGTCTCCTCTGGACACAGGTCAGAGGCACTTGGAGTCTGTTGATACCAATGCCATCCTGAATTTAACCATAAATTAAAAAAGTTTACTTGAAAGCACTCACACAAACATCTCAAGCAGGTGGAATGGAAGCACATACCAGAGCAAACAAGTGTCCAGTTGACCAGACAACACACAGATCAGACAAGGGCTCAAGTGGCCCTACCAGTTTCCATTTTATAGATTTGTGCAACATCCATGCCTTTTTATAAAACTTAATTTCTTCTCACTGCTCCTTCTGTTGAAGGTTCAGCAACATCCCAATCATCAGGGCCTGTGCTTTGACTGCTGTTCCATGTCATGCAGATTTTGAGCTACCAAAGATCCTCATTTTTTAACTTTAAAACACCTCTGAAATATGAAACATCTGTCCAGTTCAGTTTGTCATGGAAGAGATTAATGTCTGGCACTTTCACAGCACTGGCACCTTGGTGATGAACTGCTGAGACTGAAGTAAATATGCTGTCCTCATCTCTGACACGTGATCATGAGGTCTTACTGTAAGAGCATGAGGTCTTACTGTCAGAGCAGTAAAGCTGAGGTCCTCAGTTCAGAAAAGTCATTATCCCTGACTAGGAACAAAAAGTATCTTTCCTCTGGAACACTGCACAGAGCAAATTCCACTGATTTGAAGCATGTTTCTGACTCTGCTTCTCTTTATTGGTCATGGTCACTAAGTCTAACTACCTCCTGTAACCGGTTCTGTAATCAGCACACTATTACCAGTACCGGTGACATATCTAGCTGCTCTCATTCCTCTAAAATGTAAAGTGCAAGAGAATGACATAAAAGTTCAGTTTATATTTGTGAGCCACAAGATCTGCTCTCAGTCATCTCATCTTGATCTTATCATTGCTCACATTTCTCCTCCCTCCTCCCCCGCTGTAAGTAAACAAACAAACCACAGCAGTCCCTCTGGCAGGTCACACCCATTGTGCAGCTCCACTGCCTTGCTCTGAAACCTCTCAATGCCTTGACAATAAAAGTAACAGCCCCAGCAGGGTGAACGAGAAGTACTGGATCTAACACCCAGACAACAACAGTAGAGGAAAATCAAATGAGTTAAATTATCCCCTCCTCCAGCCCTCTGCTAGTTTGCCTCAGGCTTTCGGGTCAAAATAAAAATGTGAACTGTGACCATGTCGTTGGTGCTTAATTTCTGTCTCAGCAGCTCATCTCTGGCATATCTGAGGCTCACTTGGAGCTTGCAGCACTAGCAGCCTGGCCAGAGGAAATACCAGCCATGGCTCAGTGCGTGGCCCCACTACCCTGACTGACACACTGCTTGGCTCCGGAATGGAACGCGCTGAGGTACAGCAGAGCCTCAGAGTGCTGGCTCTGACCTAGCAGCAAAATAAAACGCTTCGGCATTCTTCAGCTCTGGAAATCACAACAGCAGATTCATATTCTTTTCTTTTAGCTGCTGTTTATGTTGCCTAGTTAGAGCACCGCACGCAGCTCCCACTGTAGGCGTAGCACCGAAGTAACATGACACAGAAGCAAAACACTGGAGAAATACTTAGAAGCGTCACCAATTCATTATGCAAATGATACGGCTAATTACCATTAGTGATTACACTGCCTTGTGAATCTTAAAGCATGCTTATTTCAATGCCTCTCTCACCTGCCAGACGTCTGTCTCGCGTGTTTTTCCAGATAACATCCAAGGCTCTAGCAGTGGAGTCCCTGATATGATCACTGAATGATCTCCTCAGAGGGGCTTTTGCGGGGTGATTCATAATGCAGATCGATCACTCATCCACAGGTGAACAGCTGCAGCTTGGCCCTAGGAGAAAGGGCATCCTTTGCCCTGGGGTCTGTCTGAATTTCTCTCCAGTAGGCAT
This sequence comes from Odontophorus gujanensis, assembly GCA_013399175.1. Taxonomy (NCBI): domain Eukaryota; kingdom Metazoa; phylum Chordata; class Aves; order Galliformes; family Odontophoridae; genus Odontophorus; species Odontophorus gujanensis. Next base: position 167,590 of record VXAB01000897.1, read on the forward strand.
GCAGGTTACTTCATGGAATTTGTCGTCAGCCCTACGGAGCTTTCCCTTGAAGAGTCAGGCATTGCAGTTCTCACTGCGGATGCAGGAAAGCTCAGACTGCAGCCAGCCTACTGGAAAGCTGCCAAAATCTTACATCTGGAACAGTTTACAAATGAGCTAACGATACAGTCATTTAGATTTTGAGCTTTATTTGTGGATATCTATAGGATTCTAGCTTCCTGTTTAATCAAATAACTTACTGGACACATACTTGCATGGTCATTTATTAGGATAATATTTCCCTGCTTAACTGATATTTCAGGTAATCTTTCATGTTTTGACATGAAAAAGGTAAATTATAGGAAAGAGCTACAGTTATGTTAAATACCTGTGGTTCAGGCATTTTATATTTTAATCAGACTTTTTCCTGCATATCACCCTATTTGTGGCACTGAATTGGGCCTGATTCTGATTATGTAGTACTTTATGTAGTAATGAAGGGATAAAAATACAAAAACTGGAGGAAAATTTGGAAGGCAAAAAGGAAGAGGGAACTAGGCATCTGCATATCTGTCAGAGATAAAATTCTGTTTGTAATTTTATGCATGTAAATCAGATGAATGGACACAGTAAAAAGCCATTTGCCCTTCCTTATTTTGACCTTTTTAATTGATTACCGTGTCTTGTGACTTCCCTGAGGGAAGAAGAAAGGAACAAGAGGGTAGAAGAGACTCTTTTTTTCCATCCTAATATGTGTGAGGTGCCTGTCCTAACGTGTGAAGAGGTGAGAGGTCCCACTCTGAAAACCTAAATTCCATTTGACATCAGTGAGAGAAAGGATTGTAGAAAAAAGTTGTTCTCATGTTAATTCAAGGTGGAGTCCTTTATTCTTGCTGCAGTAACTGCAGTTTAAAGTCAGATACTGTTATTTTATTGAGAAGGGTTATGTTTTCATTAAATTGATTGATTAGCTTCTCACAAGGTTGTCAAACACAGATTGAACTTCAGAATAGCAAGTTTCAGCCTGTGGATTTACATTCCCTATCAACTCATTCTTAATAACAAAAGTGTTTTCTTACTGCAGCTTTTCTTGTGCTTTCTCAGTTCCGTGTGTTTTTGCTAGTCCTCATTTCCTTTAAGACAAATCATTATCTCTTTTTGCCACTGCAAAGAAATGTACAGGATCTGAAGCAGTGTAACTGAGGAAAGAACCCTCTCACCATCTACTTAATGCAAATCATAATTTTTTCCCATCTAGATCTTTGTATTTTATCTTTATGGAATGTCTTTGAACACAACCAATAGCAGCAAGGGATCTCCAGAGTTTCCAATTACTTTCCCCATTATGCCCCTCCTACTTTTCAAGGCCCGATGGGGAAAGAAGCAGCCAACTCTCTGGAGAAATTACACAGTCTTGAAATACATTTTGATTTTATTTTTTCTATTCTGGCAAAATTTCCCTGTGAAATGTGACAATGCTTTCATAAGCAAATAAAGACATCATGGCTGCACTGTAATCTGTCTACTTGGAAACTTAGAAAACACAGACACCATGCTCCATTGACATCTGTCATTGTTCCTGTCAGTGACTAGATCAGAAAAGCACTAGTTCATTTTTAAATGAGGTTTCAATAAGCTGGAAGAAAAGCATGATCTAAATCTGGAACTCAATAGGTATAACTGCATTTCAGCTGAATACCACTGTCAGAGGCTAACAGAAGGCAATGTGGAGCAACTAAAAGCCTGCTGAGAAGCCTTTCTACGTCTACATAACCACAAAGAGTGAATTTATACAGTGAAAAAATTGTACCCAGTTTGTGACAAATCTTGAGGAGGGTTACCTTGAACAAAATCTCCCTGGGTCTTATATAGTGAGTGAATCCTCCCTAAGAGCTCACTGGTGCAGTAGCAGGTTACATCTTCTGACTCAGCTTCATCTGAAAGCAGCTGAGCTCCCTGTGCTCTGAGATTGCTTGGAGATTTGAACCAAAGGGAATTATTGGAAGATTCTTGTCAAAGGCATACTCCTGGTCCAGATTAAAATGCCAATAAAAACACATTCAAGAATATTCATTTTAGCAGCTAAGCCCACTGAAGAGCTGCTCTGAAAGTAATGCCTCGTATTTCATATTGCAGATGTGGAAGCTGATGGTATGAGTATAGAGGTTGATCTTTCCCTCCAGTATTTCATTACATTTTGTTGCCATGTGACAGATGGCAGCAGATGGGCAGTCTGACACAATAGCATCTGACATGGAACTGTGTGTGAAACAAAGGTCTGGAACTGAATTCCTTCATGGGGAAAAACTGGCACTCACTGACATTCATCAATGCTTGCTGAATGTTCACGGAGACCAAACAGTGGACATGAGCACAGTGAGGTGGTGTGCTCCTGCACTGGTGACAGCAGTGTGAAAGACAAGCCACATTCTGGACAGCCATGCATGGCTGTCAAACCATGAAATGAAGAGCATCTTAATCAGCTCATCTGCACGAATCAGTGGATTACAACCAGGTAACTGTGTACGGAGTTTAACATTGGCTCAACGCACTGGAAATAATGGTGGCAATATTGGAATCTCACACAGTTTGTGCCAAGTGAGTCTCATGAATGTTCACATAGGGGCAGAAAGAACCAATGTGAGCCTGAAGGTTGCAGTTTTCTGGATTACATCTGAATTCCCCATCAAAGAAAAAGTTAAAGATGCAGCCCTCAACAGGTAAAGTGATATGCACTGTCTTTTGGGACAGGAGCGGGGTAATCCTCCTAGATTTCCTGAAACCTAGTAAAACAAGCAACTGTGACTGCTACACTGTGATGCTGACTAAGCTGAAAGCTCAAACTGCCAGGCTGGGGGTGAGAAGAACATCTTTGTCTTGCAACACCATAATGTTCAGCCCCATATCGGTTTGAAGACCTTGGAACACATTGCAAATCTTGGCTGCACTGTCTTACTACACCCGATGTATAGTCCAGATTTGGTGCTTTCTAACTTCAATCTGTACAGTCCAATTAAAGACGGACTGTGTGAGCAACATTTTCCTAGCAATGATGCCTTCATAGCAGCTGTAAGAGTGTGTCAGCTTCACTCTCAGATGCAGATATTTATGAGCGGGCCATGCAGGCTCTTTTTCATTGCTGTTGAAAATGCATGGATAATGGTGGTGACTATGCTGAAAAACAGTTTAATAGCAGAGAATTCCCTCCATCAAACAGTATTGCTGTGTTATTTGTATATGGTGTAGTTTCCACGGAAATAAATAGGAGGCATTACTTTCAGAACAATCTACATATATTGCAGATCAGTGTTTAATTCTTTGAGTACTTTTGTGGGTTCTGTTACATATATAGGAATGTTGTAGCTCAAAATATTTAAAATTGTCTATGCAATCTGTTCAGTGAAATGAACTGGAAAATGTCAGAATTACCCAACAAAGGGAAAAGGGGAGTAAAGATAAACTATAACAAATCAGAGGAAGATGGCTAAGGGAATCTGAGAAGTTTGTTGCTACTTCACATGCATATGGATCTAAGAATTTAATTATATGTCAGAAAATACTTAATGAACCATATGCATGAAAACAATTAGATGTAAACAGACTAAAAATTTAGGTAGAAAATAAAAGGGCATTCATTTTAGAAGAGAGTAGAATGATAGATGTATCAGGGAAAATAGCTAAAAGGATATTTGTACAATCAAAGAAGGAAATTTGAGATGCATGACATTCACTGTGGTCATAAAATAAGCTGAGTTCTCTGTGAAATATGAAAACCTAAAATGACTTTTAAATCCTGTTAGAAGGATGCATCAGAGCAGAGCTGCATCTCAAGCTGTATTGTTGCATTATTTAAGGAACACACCTTGTGGAACAATACAGTCAGTTCTGGTCTGGACTTCTTGATACCCAAAAGATGCTGAAATGAAACCCACAAAACTACATATGCTTGGGTACCAGCACTTTGTGGTAGCGTGTCCACAACGGCAGAGAGTCTTAGTTCTACACTGGGAAACACGTGCATTTAGAGGAAAGCTGATGAGCTACCCCTGCTGCTGTGCTGCTATCCAACAAGACCTTCCACACTGCAAATGTGGTTCTGTCTTCGGAGAAAAGCAACTGAAACTTCACAATGACAGATCCTGTGCAAACGATAACCGCCGATGTAGAGCTTTTTTCCCTTTAGCTCAGAAATATTCTCTCTCCTCACAAATACAGCTGTTTGTGAGAAGACATCTGCCCAAATCACACGCCTGTAATAAACTTAGGGTTGTTTGGGTGGAAAAGCTTACCCCATTACTCTTGTGATCTTGTACTAATAGCCTCAACTAAGAGAAGATGCCTCTGGTGCCAAGTGCATGTGTAGAGAACTTGGCTAGTGAATCTCTGATGGAGGTCAACATGAACTTACTAATTTATGATGAAAACTGTTAATATAAGCAGTTACACTTAATATGAGCAGTTACACTGAAGCACTAGGAATGACATGAAAGAAGAAAGGTTTTAATGGTGAAACTGACGGAGTGGCAAAGAAAAAGTTTTCAGAGGGAACGGCAAAATGTTTGGCTGGGGAACATGCTGGGGAATATTTGGAAAGCAAATATCCTCCTTTAACTGGGAAATGGCTTGTGCACCCTGATACGTCACTTCCACAATTCAATTATCTATACACAAGTACAACAACAAAATGCATGCAAAAATAAGCAAGGTCCTAATTACACAACCACCATCTATGCAAAATGTATGATGAAGCTCAATCTTTTTGTTTGAAAGTTCAAACAAGACCAACAGCAGACACAGATTTTTTAACTGAGTAGTGCTCATGGTGATCACAGTACAGTCAGTACTCCAACTATCCTAGAGAATTTCTTTTTACTTGATGAAATAACATGTAAAATATAAAGAAACAGTCAAAAGGTATTTGGATGGGCCAGAAAACACAAGTGCTGGATTGAAAAAAATATGAAGGGAATCTAAAGGAGAGTGGTCTGTTGCTGACAAGATAGAAGTGCGTTAGCCAGTGTTTGGGTGAGTAAGGCTACAGTAGGCCTGGTGGAGGAAGAAGGCAGAACGCACAAGCAGAGCAGCATGCATGCCTAAGAACAGCTTCTGTAGAATTCCAGAGGCAAATATTTATACAGACAGAACTCTACCTGCTTTCTGACTCTCCAGCCAGGACAGCCACACTACTGTTTCCAGAACAGCATCCTCTTCTCACCCAGCCCAGTCTGCCTCTAGTCTGCAGCTACCAGGATGCTTCCACTTTTCAGGAATCTTTTTGGAAATGGGTTTGTAATAAAAACAATGTTGTGCCTCTCTAATGTCGTTCTTCAGGCTGGATCTTACTTGTAAAATGCTGCTCATTGTTCTTAAACACATAATCCATAAACCAGCTGAGGCCACATCCTTTCTACTCCTTAAGGCAAAGAGCAAATGAAGATGCATCAGGTACTGGGGATGGACTGGGATGGTGATCTCATTTTTGAGTTCTGGCAACATCCAGCTTCTAGGAAGTAAGCAATTATGCAAGCCTCACTCTCTTCAGGTTTGTTCAGAGTGCATCAACTTCCCCTTCCATGTGTTTATGAATGGGCAGATTCCTATGTTTATCTCTGGTTTATCTATGCAGTTCTGGCCTCTCAAGTCTGGAAGGATGTATGCTTCCAAAATATGCATAGCCAGAGACATGTCATTTTTTAAACCTGTTGCCAGTTTGAACTTTTCTGTAACGTCAGCATTGCCTGCAACAAATGACACGGCAAATGCAGACTTGTTTGTGGAGCTTCCCTGATCTGATGCAGGAAACAGCTTTTCTTATGTTACAGAATCAAAAAGGTAAAGCCATAACTCTCTAAAAGTATCACGAAGCAAGAGGGATCAACAGGTCTAATAAAAATACCTGCTGGGCACATGTCATTGTTTCATTTCTCAGCAGATGTCTCCAAATGCTACCTAGGAGATCAGACTGAGAATGGAGCCCTCTGAATCTGGGTTCTTCTTTTCACCTTGTACATTTCTTTTTCTCCTTTCCAAGCACCCTTACAAGATAATCCTCACTGCTGTTTTTCTCTTCTGCCTTCTAAATTCTGCTCTGCCATGATTTGTACAGTTTCCTCCCCATCCCTGTCCTGGCAATGGCCCTCTGCATCGTCTCTCCACTGGTCCCTATTGATGGCTGCTCTGCTCTGTGTTGCTCCCTTGATTCCTCCCTGATGGGATGGGTGAGTGTTTCCTACCAGTGTAGCACTGGATGTGACAGGTGGGAGCTGCTCAGTGTCCTGAACTCACTTGGAACTGCACCTGACATAACAACAAATGTTTGGGTGGTGCTTATCGCAAAGGTGCTGACAATGGGAGAGCCCAGCTCACCCTTATCACGTGACCAACAGAAATATTTAGCTCTCAGAACAGTGCTCTGTGCCATGTGTCACCCTGTAGTTAACCCCTGAGCAGCCTAGGAGCTAAATGGATGCAGTCTGGAGAAGAGAGAAGAAACCACACAACTGTTAAAGTTTCCTGAGCTGTCTGTCTGGATGGGACCACACACTGCTTGCTTCTCCAGGGCAGCAGAGGTGTGGGGAAGCCCTCAGGCAACTTGCCTTTCTCCAGGTGGCTGTCATCTGTACACACTGCTCTTGTAAGTTATCCAGGTTTTGTACCCTCATACCATGGCCCAAATCTGTATTTTTGAACAACAGATAATGTTTGAGTAGTTGGGAAGGAAATGCCCAAATCAAGCTACACCAGCAGCAGTCCATGATGCTGACCATGACTGTCATCAGTCTTGCCATCATGGATTTTTCAGTGTCTAAACAATTAGACTTATTTTGGTGAAACATTGAGATCTTGTCAAAATATCCAACATCATTGCCTTTTGTTGTCCTACAAGTACACGCTGGTAGTTCTATGAAAACTAGAGTAGCTTAAGTCTTCTATACTTATACTTTTACAAGTTTCAAATTGAATGTGATCCCAAATAATCACTATTAAAGAGGGCTGCTCTCTTAAATAGTTTTACTGTGCTTTTTGTTGTAGTTTCTGTGGAAATGAATATAAGGAATTACTTTTGGAGCAAACAGTGTGATTAGGGCCCTGCTTTACAAAGAACCCTGTAAGCTAAAGTGGACTTCAAAGTGTAAGCTTATCTGGTAATTTCTGGACTGTGGTTTCACGATCACTGTATGCTCCAAAAATAGTAAACAGTCCAGTGCAGGAGAACAGGAAACATTTCTAACCACAGAAATAAATACAAAATAATTTGAAATTACTGAGTAACATGAAAGAAGATACAGATATACATTGTACATAGTTCCATATTATTCTGTTTGTTTTTTTTTTAATGTAACTAGTTATGATCTACCCTTACGTTATAGAAAATCCACCCCTGTCCCTGATGCCAACTGTTTTCTAAAAAACTGCATATTATTGAGAAAAAATGGTACACTTAGTGACTACTGGTGCCATAGTTTAAGATTCAGATCAGAAAGAAAGTGTTAAAGCCTTACTGTGTTTAGCCATGTGAGGCATCTGCCTCAGGACATTCACAGAAGTATTAATCTATAGGGGTACCCAAACACCTCCAGTTACCTGATTATATGTGCCAATGCAGAATAATAGATAGCAGTAGGTTGTGAACAAGGACAAGTTTTCAGCATTATCCATCAGTTATGCCTTACCAAAGCAAAATAGTATCAAATAGCATTGTTCTTCCTCCATCACAGTGATCTGATACACAAATGGGCCATACCATGATGCCTTTTTACCAGCTGATTAACACAGTACAGCTTGAGTGGTCTCATAGTTGGGTTAGGACAGGGTGATAAAGTCTCACAGAACAAGATACATGGTCTGTGGTACTTCTTTCCTTCCAGTGGAAATGAAAATGTATCAGTATGCAAAACTGCAATAATATCAAATCACAGATTCCACAGAAGTAATGAAAAAAATAAATAAATAAAGAGTCCAAACAGCTCAATACTTCCCAAACAAATCCCTATTGTTATTCCCTATTATAATTGGCCTCTATAATCTTCTTTCACAATTAGCTGTTTTTGTTCCTTATCTTATGTTTTTGTTTCTCTTTCCTGTTCACATCTACTGCGTCATACAAAGACAGTGAGCTCCCTGGGTTAAACGATTACCTGTTTAGAGATCCCTTGTACAAAATGATACAATATAAAAAAGATGTAAAAGTAATAAAATAAATTAGCTGGTCAGCAGCAACCAACACAAACACTGATTGTGAATCAAGTCAATTTTCTTGTAAAACATGGTTCAATGAGTTTAAAATGTCATAGCAGAAGCGACTGGCTGGTGTCCGGGTGCATAGCGCAGTGTGTTATGCAAGCCAGATTCATCTCAGCCAGGGGGTAAACAGGGAGGTGATTCAGGCTGCAGATGGGGATCACCCTGAACAGAGAGATCAAAGAGCAGAAAGAAACTTTAAACCAAAGAAAAAGTTCCAGTGCTTGCAGGATAAGATGGAAAAGACTCATTCTTGAGAGGATTTAGTGAGGTTTAGGGGACTCATGGAAATCTTCTTCCCTAGTATTGCCCTGTGTAATGTGTGTTTTGTTAAGTGATATAAAGAAGCTGAGCTGTCCTCCTCACTTCTCATTTCTGCTGCTGCCTCAGCAACACTGTGAAACACGATCTCTGTAGAAACTCGGTTTGTCACGTGAAGACAGGCAGAATCTATCCCTGCCTGAACATTTGTGGCTTATAGTTCAGAGGAAATGGGAGAGAAATCAGAGATCTTCATAGGAAGTGATGACATTTGCATGAGGAAGTAGGATCCCTACTGAATCTAAGCTTTATGATGTGCACTCTAGCAGACTCTCAGTAGATTTTGAGATTTCACTAATTAAAGCACCGAGGAACAGTTTGTGAATGGTAATATCTCTTTGCTCAATTTTTTTTATGCAAGATAGATAATTTATTTTTGACACTGTTCCAATTCCTCAGACTCCTTAGTTCAGCTTCTATGCCACGCTTTCTTTGTGGCATAACTTCCTTGACATACTTTATTTATGTGTTTAGAGGTTCTTAGAGGAAAATGAAAGAAGATGCTAGTTTCCCAATTAGTACCTGATTATGATTTGGTACAGGAATTTGCTCTTTTGCAGAGGTAGTCCTTTTTTCTCCTATCTGAAAGTCTATTTAGCAAGGCTATTGACAAGCCACTGAGAAACTATTTCACAGCAGCTTAGTAGCATTGGATGTTAGCTGCCAGCAAGGCAGATGTTTTTCTTACCTGGGGTACGTGCAGCCTAGGAACTCTTTGCAATAACAGTCCTGGGCTGCTGCTGCTAGCCCTACACCAGGTGTTACAAGTAAGAGAACTCATCCCATCTGTGCTTTTACCAACCCCAGTGCTTCATTTCACTGCAGGGTGGAAGATGGTCTCTCATCAAACTTAATAAGGCCTGAGAAAATTTTGCTTAGGTTGGTGTGAAGCAGAAGCAGGAAGAGGCAGAGAGAGGCAATGGGAGGAGAGGGCAAATGCGTCTGTTATCTACTGTAGCTGTACTTGGGTAGACTCGTTTTGACAATTAAAATTCTGCTGCTATGTAGCTAACTAGAGCTTGTCTTCTGTAATACTCTGGTGGATTTGAACAGACTGCTTTAAGTGGTTGTCCTCTTTACTCTGAACAGAATATAATGCATTCTTGAGGGTCTTTTCTACTGTAGATGTTCTTTTCAGGGTACTGGCTGCAATTTTATTATTATTTAAAGAATAATAGATACCTCTATGCCTATACAAAAATGAAGTGTTGCATGTTACTTTGTAGGACATTTTTCTTCTGGGGTTTGTTATGTCTTGCAGTAACTGCTGATTGCAAATTCTAATACCTAATCTTTCAGAGATAAAGAATCTAGTGTTTCGCTTCACCTTTTGTAAGCTTAATGTATCACAGACACAGGTTAAAGCTTTATGGGTAGTGTCAAAAATAATTACCCTGAAGATTAAAGCAGTCATCACATCTACAGAAAGATACACTTTGCTATCCATAATAAAGCTTTTGTGAATAATGAATGTACACAGTATACCTCAAATACTTGCAGAGGAAATCTAAAACTGCAGCTAATGTTCTTATTAGATGTGAATGCTTCCTATTTAGTCCATAAAGTTAACAACACTATTAAATGGGGTTTTAATGACATGATCTGGTTTGCTATTCCAGGAATTGGATTTCTTCATAACTTTCCTTAATTTACTTCACAGCTAATCAGCTAAATTTGCTTCTGCATGCACTTCGTTGTTCCTGCTGGCATCTGGTTTCAGACAAGGCATATCTACCCTCCAAAGCATCACAAATGCTCCATGGAAAATCCTCACTTAGGTTTAAGTTACTGCATCAGTACTGTGGGCTGTCTAAGGAAGATGGTAGGTTTGGAGTGATTCATTTTGGGACACAGGATTGTTTTGCCTAACTTTTAGGTCCCTCAGTACTGGCAGGCAAGTTCCCCTAATTTATTTGATATTCATTATTTGATATTCAGCTAATTGTACATTCCAGGGACTGAAGAGCATTGTGTCTTCAGGACTGACCCCCTGACCTTTGTTTTACTATGGCTCTATATCTGACCTAATAATGTTTTACAGTCAATTCAAGTAAATTTTTTCAAAGGTAAGAAGAGATATATGGTGGTTTTTGCATATTAACTAGTTTTGAAATGAGGATTATCTATTCATATCTACTTCAGTCTAAAAGTACGTTAGTAATCTGTTGTTAAAGAGATGTCTAGATGATGAGGTGAGTCACATAGAAAAGCTTAATGTTCTTTTTATAAGTGACATTGATTTCATGAATTTAAATGTTCAGTTTTCAGAGCCATCATTACACTAAGCTTATAGTGATCTTAGAGAAAAAAAAAAAAGAACAACGAACAACCAAGCCTCACCTTCAGTTTCAATGCAAAACAGTATTGTTTTTGGATTAATACATATTAGGCCTTGAAAAAACTAATATCTAAAGTAACCTCAGCAATCACATACATGGAAAAACTACTTAAAAATCTCTTTATGTGCACTAGAAGCAAGGTAAGTATTAATGTCTCTCTAACAAAAAGGGTGAGAGAAACAAATTGCTGATGAAATAGTGGAGAAGGTATTTCATATTTACCAGTAGATGATGCAGAAAATATATGTTAATTGGATGAAGGGAATAAAGCACTCCCCAAAGAAGACAATGAAGAAATAAAACAGAAGATGACAAAGTTTACATCTAAGATTGATAATTTAAAGTAATGTTTTAAATGTATATTTATTTCAAGTACTTTATTATTGATGAAAGGTATATATCTTAAATATTTGACAGGGAAGATAAGTGTGGTAGAAATGTAAAGTATTTCTTCTTAACTATTCCTGATATATTAATCATAATACTATTTTTTCATCTATTACTAGAAAGAAAAAGAATTTACATTCTCAGTATGTCCATAAGAAACAAGTAGATATATTCCATTTGGCATAAATGAATCCTTTCACAAATGCAGCACGTAGTTTTAGGCTTTCCAGTACCACAAAGATGTCAACAAGCTTTGACGGAATTCAGGTAACAGCAACATAAATGATTACGGGTCAGGAGAGTTTGATTTATGAAGAAAGATTAAAACGTGTTCTACTTAGCCAAATGACAGCTTATAATACAAGGGTAGAGTAACGATTATAGCCTACAAATATTTAAAGGGTAAGCATACCAAGAAAAGGGTGGAAGTGTTAAAGTTTCAAAATACTGAACTTAATTGAAGAGTGTTGTTTTTACTTCACTTTTCCTCCGAAGTAGGAGGACTAACTCATTGTAGAGTTTATTTAAGGAAAAAATAAAATACAACTCATTGTAGAGCTTATATAAGGAAAAAATAAAATACATGACTACAAGATCAAGGAGAAAAAAAGGCCAAAAGTGAAACAGAAGGATTCACGTATCAGCTATGACACGTCTTCAACTTGAATGTTTAAATACTTTCTAAGTTATCAAGATTAAAATTGAAAGAGCAAGATATAATAGGTTAAACAAGCAGAAAATAGTACTACAGAAAGCACATGCAACAGTTCATTCTACCTTTAGAAAGAACTGACCCTGAAAGTAAGTTTGCTTTGTTCAGTAAATTTCACAACTGCTTGATGACCTTTTACCCCTTTACATACTATCTCAGCCTGTGGAAAATGACCTGTTATTCAGATGACAAATTCGTCACACAGAAACTTCAGGTTTACAGCTGAAATAGGGTTAGATAGGGTATGCTCTGTACTAAATCTCAGTCTCATATAGTGTATTTATAGGCCAGTGTGTTTATGGTTAAACACAGATATCATTCCTTGTGCAAAATAAACTATGGAAAAAGACAGGAGATACCCACTGCATGCTTTTTCATGGATTGAATGAGCTCAGCTCTATTTGCACATGGTGGTAGCTTTCTGAAAGCACTACAATGGAATGAGTATGTCTTTAGGTGACATCTGCAGGAAAAGCCAGGAGATTTTTCGTTAGTCAGAGATGTTCTTCAATATTTTTTTTTCATAAGGAATCAAATTAAAGGGAAATATTAAAGTTATTTTAAAAGGATGGTATTTTTACAAAGATAATGAAAAGTTTATTTTACTCCAAGCATATATTTAGTCAAATACAAGAAAAGATTACATACATAAGCCAAAATAAAATACTTCTTTACGTTCAGTGAAAACTTCCACCATAGTTTANTTTCATTTTTTATCTGTCATTCTTTTAATATAACTAAATAAAATTCCCTTTGCTAAAGATTTTAATCTAGATCTACTTTAAAAAAAAAAAANTTAAAGGGAAATATTAAAGTTATTTTAAAAGGATGGTATTTTTACAAAGATAATGAAAAGTTCATTTTACTCCAAGCATATATTTAGTCAAATACAAGAAAAGATTACATACATAAGCCAAAATAAAATACTTCTTTACGTTCAGTGAAAACTTCCACCATAGTTTATATGAGAAAAAGTACACTCATACAAGTATACTCCTGTGCTCATGTACAGTTCTTAAAAGATGACTGATCCTAAGTTGCTTTTTTGTAGTTTGTACAGACAATGAATCAGAACTTGGCTAACTGGTCCTAAAATTCATTAACGAAATGGAAATATATTTTTAAAGGTCAAAACTTAAATCTGTACTGTATATGAAAACACATATGGAAAGCTAGGCTTTAATGTATGTTCTTTGAAGTTGAAAATGATTCGAAAGACTCTGTCCCCACAAAGTCGTGACAGCTTTGAGTTTCAATTAACGGAATTAGAGTCAGCTACATAATTAACCTAATTTCAGCTGGAATAACCTAATTCTTTGATGTTGAAAACTAAAAAAAAAAAAGTGTTTCTTATTCCTCTTAGTTTGTCTATGTATGTATGCCACATACATTCCCTCGCTGGAAATGTCTTTGAAATGTACTGCAAAAGCTAATATATTAGCAACTTCTGAGTCTAGAGCTTTTTCTTGGTTAGTTTTTCTAACTACCAGCTATACTTCCACATCAAAGCCAAAATTATACCAAAATTTTGCTTGCAACTGCAATAAATACATTTTTACACTTGTTAGTATAGCTCTTGGTTGTATTTGTGTTTTTATGTTCATATGAGAAATGCTATTTTATTTTTTTCCTTTTGCTGTTTATTTTTCTTGGGAATTGCCTCTATTTCCTGCACTCTGGTCTTGGATTGATATCTGCAAATTTTGAGGTACCTCCAACTACTGCTAGAAAGTTATAGGACTTCTGCTGTTGCTGTGTAAGTTATCAAGTATCTAAATTTGTTGATGGATGACTGATACTTTTATCTGCAGGAAAATATATGCCTTTTACAAAATAGAAGAAATACTCGCATAGCAAATTACAGTCACTAAAACTACTTGGGCTGAATATTCAGTACATTTTCACAACCAAAAACACACCCGATACATTACAAATAATGCAATTTGGATAGCATCTTATCTGTTGAAGATGCTACAGTACTAATATGACTCTTTGGGCAAGGTTTGAATTGGTGTGTTAGAGTGTTCCCTGACCTGTGAAAATCAATGGTAGGGCTGTCATTAATTTCAGCAATGAAAGGATTTTACTGATCAATTTCTTTGTCACTAATTTGCCTAGATGACTACGGAACTCCTATGAACCTTTACCATCCACAATATCCTCAGGAAAGGAACCCCATAGTGTAGCTCTAGAAACACCTCAGTATTCTAATTTTGAACTCACTACCTTCATTTGATTTCCTCTATGTGAAGAGACAAGTAATTGTATCTAAACAAGAGGTTATCAGCATAGAGTAATCAAGCATGGAAAACTACTGTGGAGAGATGATAAAAANAGTCCTCTCTCTGGAAAGTTTCAGTATCTAGACAGTAACATGAGTAAATACTAAATTTGGGCAGATATAATTAATAATGATGACTTTTAATTGAACTTTCAAAGAAGATATCAGTTATGGTCTTGTCAGATTCTTAAGATTAATTTAGAAACACAGGAGTTAAATCAAGGGTTTTCATTAGTCTTCACCTAAGGAATACAAACTCCTTTTTTAATGCTTACCAAGTGTTGAAAACAGTAAGAAAATTACTTAAAAGTCAATCAGAGATCTTTAAAGGCATCTACACACACGTCCTTGTTATGCTTTCTTCAGTAAAGTACTACTAATTTCCAACCAAAACATGGAACATATATTGTTCTCATATATAACTGTGAAATACTAAACACATATCTCACAAAAATCTTTATATTTTGATCCTTAGTAGTCATATTGTTTTTTCTAAGAGGCAACGCAAAGTAAAATTAAATACATCTCACATCAAATCTTTGCTATTTTAACAAGAAATTCCGGGTTATTTTCTGTTTTCTGAATATCATAATATCTTAAAATCCTTCCATACACAGTCATGTTCACTAGTCATGTCTATTTTCACGCTTGTTGCCATGTTTCATATTCCATGGAAGGTTAGGTGATTTTGTATCATTTTAAGGAAAAGGGACTTTTTCTAACTTTCACACTGTTACCCATGTGTAAATGTAAGAAGGAATGTGTATAATGCCATGAGAACCATGGATGCATTTGAAGTTGCGGTATTTATCAACAAAAATCCCATGAAAGGAGCTCTCAGAAAAAATAGTGGGAATACTATGGGCAGGAAGAAGCTGGAATTGTGTACGCCCACAAACACCACTGTGCTAGCAGCAAGTTAGTGATGACCTCAGGCTCATTCTGCTTACCCTTGCCAAAAATACCAACATTCCGGATCCCTCTTTGGCAAAAAACAATAACTGAAAATGGTGTTCTGCATTACTGTAAACATGTGCTGCTCTTACAGTTAAAGCAGGGCTCTCTCTTTACTGAGATTACATGATCTTTATTCTTCAGGTAGGAAATAAAAGATGGTAACAGCGGGGACTTCTGTTAGGAACAATGGCCCTTAGCAAGAGGAAGGACTAGATCATGTTATCAACAGTCTTTGTAAAGATAAGGTTTGCATAGTGCTCATGTGACATATTTTTGAAAATGACAAACAATCTGCAGAAAATTTAGTCTAGCCAGAAAGGCTCAGGGTACTCATATAATGGACACTGTACAGCTGGGAGAGCCCCAAACTGAAGCAGAAATGAGGTGAGTCACGTGTCTTGAATCAGAGAAGTCCAGATGGGAACAGCTATGTGAAGGATACCTCATGAGGATGCTACCATGAGAGTGCAAAAGTAGCTGCTTAGTCTGTAAATGGACAGTCTGTAACAGTCTCAATCTCTGGAGGGAGTCCATAGTTGCTCTTAAATATCAAAAACTGTTGTAGCAGCTTTTGAACAGCTATGTGGTTACTTCAAGATTTAATTCTAGGTCCGTTAGAATTATACCTTCTTAGCATTTATGCACATTTTCTATGCCAAATTCTCTATGCCTGTCTGCATAAGTGTAGTTTTCATAAGTGATTTATTTCTTAAGATACTAGGAGCAGAAAGTTGCTGCAAGCTGTGTCTTGCTTTTTTCTCCTTGTAGTTTTTTTTGGCTGTGTCCCTTACTGCACTTCACTACTTTCTCATTTTGTAATGGGGTAATTGTTTGCACAGTTCACTGAAAGCCAGCTTGCTAAAAATACATAGGTTAAAAAATAGATGGACTTGGTGTGAATAATTTCAGTGATCCAGTTTACAGCAAACCCTTAAATTGCTGAACTTGGAAGGCAGTGAACAGCAATTTGGAAAGCTTGATGTAGCAACACAAAGGCTCACCTTCAACACAGGGTTCTCTCAGGTAATTCCAGCCCTCAATCTATCTGTGCAAATATGAATCTCAAGCTGGCCCACAGAATACGTAAAGAAGATAAATTTTCAAACGTAGCAGATTCATGCTAAGGGAAAACAGGAATTATCACCTGAAAGCCTGGCTATAAATCACATTTAAAAATTGATGTCATGTATTTAAACACAAATCCACCCTGAGGTCTCCAGCTAAACAATTTCTAAAACTTTCAGGGATTCACACTGCTCTCTCAATTGACATCTCACAATGCTGTAATGCAGTCAGAAATGAAAAAAGAAGTATAGACAATAAAAATGTGGTGAAAGTACTCCATTTCCATTGAAGATCTGCTTTGTTCTGCAAGTGGGTAGCTTTTCTTTATGAAATGTGAGACAGTTGATCATTTTCCCCTACTTAAACAGAAATGCTAAAAGAAGAATGAAAAAATGTCATAAAGGGAGTAGATGAGAAAGATGAGGTATGTGGGTATACAGCACTAAGACATGCAGTTTACAAGAAACAGTATAATCTACTAGCTGGTATATATGCTAACAGAAGAATTTGCACATGGCTTGTGGGACCTGTAGATGTTACTGAATAAGGCAGTTTGATTGCAGTTGCTGACTCAGATTGTAATTGCTTTTTGTTCAGTACCTGTGGTTTGGATAGTTTGAAAAATATCTCTGCAAGAACTAGATTTCCTTCCTGTTTATGAGGAAAAGGCTTAAGAAATAGAAGTTATCTAAAAAGAACAATGAAGGAAACTAATTATTGGAGTCAAGGAAGATTTAGGAGGAGATGGTAGCTATAGACGTGGTATGACAGCTCGCTGTGGACTGAATCATCACATTTTGTGATCATGCTAGTGAATAGGAAAATGCTGGATGGACTCCCCCATTCAAGTAACATCAAATGACCTACAGTAAGATCTTATGGCATCCAAAACCAAATGACAAGACTTGGGGCAAAACTATATACTAGAACATTGAAGAACCTGATGCATGAAGAACAGTGCTGTATTAGTTATTTTTGTATTATGTAATTAAACAAAACATTATTTAAAAAAAGTCCAGATTCTACATAAAACTGCTCAGTTAAAAAACAACAACAACAATAGTGCCTTAGAAGCTTAGAGGAAAGGCAAGATTTGATGGCTGTTTCTTTAGTGTTAAGACCAGAACACACCTTGCTATACATTATGCAATTCCTTAAAATGCTGAAATGTTTTAAAAATTGTAAAGGAAGGTACATACAAGGAAAGAGGACATTTTATATTTCGATGATAAAACTGTACTCTGAAATTTGTGCTATTTATACCATAAACCAGAATTGCTCAGTTCCACACTTTACTTGTTTCTTCAAGGGCTGTCTTACTAATGAGTTAAGTGTCTAATGGCTGCAGGCTCAGGAAAGCATTAGGACTGAATCAATGAAATCTGTTGCTCCTTATCAACCCAATATGCTGCTCAAAGTCCATTGGCATTAAAAGTAAATGCTGTCTCCTGATGCGTAAGTACACTGGTAGAACAATGCTTGCTCACCATGGGTAGGTTTGGGATGCTAATTCAAGAGAAAACAAGTTCTGTTTAATGTGAAGTCTAGCTCCTGAGATTCTTTATTCTGTCACATAGATGTGTGGTTTTCTCCAGTTCCATCAGTTTGTAGTTAGGTTGCTTATAAGTAAGAATGAGTATAGATAACTTAGTGATCATGCTACAGTTATGGTTACAGTGACTACCATTTACCCGTACTAACAACTTGACCATCCAAAACACATTAGCAGCAAAATATTAGTAGTAGCTTGGCATTGTTCTGCCTATTCCAAAGGCTGGTCCCAGAGAAGGAGGAGATCCAATGAAACAGTATGTGGTACAAGCAGCTGCTATGCCAAGCACAAGGAGCTGCTCCTCAGGGAGAATAAGCTGGGCCCAGCCCTTCTTGTCTAACAGAGAATGGTCTGCCACACTTCTGCTCTACAGCTATGACCAGAGATTGCCTAGCTGAGGGATTTAAGGAAGCATCAAAACATCTGAATGTCATTAATATCGCATGCCCCAGCTATACACATAATAGGGCAGCTGGAGAACTAATTTTTTGTCTATTTTTCCTTTTTCCTCCAGCATTAATTACTGCTGGATGGCAGCTAAATAACTAAATGGAAAAAGCTCATATTAACTGGGCCCATTTGTTTGTAACCAAAAGAATTTCCAGAATCTCCTTATTAGTAAAGCTTGAAGTAACCTGAAATTTGTCATTTAGAAGAAAAGTGGAAGAAAGAATTACGTGAAAGCAGTACAAATATTTGTGCTAGAATGCTTAGTGGGCCAATTTTCCACGTACAGAGTATATTGTCTTTCCCAAACTTTATCAAGAAGAAACTAGGCTAAAGTTTTTGCCACTGAGAAAGTGATTTGCTTCATAAATCCATATTTGAGTCCTTCAAGCAAGGATGAACACTGAAAAAAACAGTGATAAGCAAAATATATGAAAATGAATTAATGTGATTGATCCTTTTGGTCAAGATTGTGCAATGGCAGCAACTCATTATAACTTCTTCCACTCCTTCAAATAGTCCCTGATCTGTGCTATCTCCCTGAGTGTTAAGAAGGGCTGTTTAGAGAAGCATGGGGAGTCCTGGGATAAAACTTCAACAGCATGTCTGCACTTAAGCCCACGTCCTGCCTTGTTCTAATGCTGCTGTGTGACTTGAGGGCATCTTCAACCCAGATGCCCCTTTGTCTTTATAACTCACTGCTGGACGTATGAACTCCAATCAGATCATTACTTAACTCATACATTCCTCAGGTAATCCAAATGAAATGGATCTATGTGACTCAAACACTTTTTTAAGAATGGAAATTCCCAGTTTTAGGAAATAGTTTTTTTTATCCATCTCCTGGATTTCCAAATGGAGAAGGAAACAGCATTAGTAAATAAATGAATAGCTCTATATAGGAAGCAAATATAAAGGAATATCAGAGGTCAACCTCTCCTGGTTGTCTTCACTGCTCTGTGTGTACACAGCTTGGCTGATAGAGTTCAGATTTCTAGCAATGCTGCTGCTGCATGACAAAGAAGGAGTTTTGGTGCTGGAGTTTCTTTCTCAAGCAGCAGCACTGTACTTGCTGCTGCTCACTGAACACAGCTGGAAGCCTACGATAACAATATATTTCCTTGCCTGTTATTTTTGACAATTACAATTCTCCATCTCACTTTAATCAATTAAAACCTTAGTCCATATGGCAAAATACTCCATGGGAACTTATTCTGTCTTATTTTATATGCTTTATTTTTAAGGTGTTTTGTTAAAGGAAAGCAGGTAAGGAGGTTTAAATAAGCTTTTCCCCCTCTCTCCCCCTCCCCCCCCCCCCCCCAGGAAAAGAAGTGATCTATGTCTTTAGTTGAACTGGAATGCACTTAAACAACACAGTTTTCTGTTAAGAAAATAAGACAGATGTCTAAGTTAGAGTCATGGGAACTGGTGAACAAAGCACCAAAAAGCATGAAACCTGAACACAGATGTAGGAAAGGTTTTCCAGATGTGAAACTCTTTCTATAGATCGGTAGCTAGCTTAACTTACATAAGCTATAAAGACTATTCCAGGGAAAACAAACAAACAAACAAANAAGAAATACTCGCATAGCAAATTACAGTCACTAAAACTACTTGGGCTGAATATTCAGTACATTTTCACAACCAAAAACACACCCGATACATTACAAATAATGCAATTTGGATAGCATCTTATCTGTTGAAGATGCTACAGTACTAATATGACTCTTTGGGCAAGGTTTGAATTGGTGTGTTAGAGTGTTCCCTGACCTGTGAAAATCAATGGTAGGGCTGTCATTAATTTCAGCAATGAAAGGATTTTACTGATCAATTTCTTTGTCACTAATTTGCCTAGATGACTACGGAACTCCTATGAACCTTTACCATCCACAATATCCTCAGGAAAGGAACCCCATAGTGTAGCTCTAGAAACACCTCAGTATTCTAATTTTGAACTCACTACCTTCATTTGATTTCCTCTATGTGAAGAGACAAGTAATTGTATCTAAACAAGAGGTTATCAGCATAGAGTAATCAGGCATGGAAAACTACTGAGGAGAGATGATAAAATAAAAAAAACCTGCACAAACTTCTGTTAATCTAAAGAATCAGCATTTGATTTATTACCTCTTGAGAGTTGCAAAAAAATATTTCAAAAATATATAATTTTACATGACTATTTGCAAAAGTGATGATAATACATAAAGATGATGACAAGATGACGAAGTATTTCAAAATCTACAAGATAATAGTAACACTTTTAATGAGATGTATAGTGTGTTTGAATTCATAGACAATAAAAGACCTAGTTCCTTAGAGTGGTCATACTACTACATCTGCATAGAATTCCCACAGGCTTTACTTACTATACTAGAAGCCATTCAGAGCACAAATCAACAACTCTCAACAAAAAAAATAAGCATTAGCAGCCTGTGCTTCTACTGTTGCGTACATCCATATATATCATTGCACTACTTGGGATGGTTCCACATCAAGAAAACACTGACTCCAGGCACACCTAATCTGAATAATGCTTTTTGGTGCCACACCTGAGTTTTCAGCATGTCAGAGGAATGTAAATAAGTGTGACTCTCATCCAACATCAAAGAGCTCTTTCTTTCCTCTAAGGACTTGTGGAATTAAGCTTTTTATTCTAGTAAGACAAGAGTTTCAAGTGTGCACGTAAATCCCAAAAATATAAACACCACCACTTGATGCTGGCTTTGTGGAGTAAATAAAGCTCATGTTCCAGCTGAAAGTGTTTCCTAACTTATCCCTTCTAGCATCAGTTAAAGCTGAAGGATATCTTGTTGAACTTCCTTAAGTACTTTAAGATCTACATATTAAAGATGATTTAAAATTGTCCAGCTCTAGAATTCATCTTCAACTACTCTAAAAAAAACCTCTGAATCTTGAGTCAAGTGGGACCAAAGTATGATCTGAGGAATATTTTGAACGTTGTCTAGGAACCCAGGGAGATAAATGATTAATATTTATTTTATGATTATAAATATTTCAAATTAATTAATTTATTAATCATTATTAATATTTATTTTATGGTTATCGATATTACAGAAATTACTACCTATCTTCTATAATTGTGCTGTTTACGGATTTTATTGCCTGTAGGTAATCTCTACAGCAAACCTGTGTCCAATAACAGGTGTGATAACAGAAAGCCTGTTTTTCATTTTCATGTCCTTGAATAACTATGACAGTGTAGTTAATGGTTCATCTTAAAATTTGCTTCTAGGCATCTCAGCTGTTCAGAACAGTCTTTTTGGACACTGAAAAAAAATCAAGCTTATCGTTTGATTCCAAATCAGGGATGTGACCAGTGATTTGGCAAACAATGACCTAATGATTACTTGTCAGTATCAGTTAGGTTGCAGTGAACTGGTTTATGTTTTATAAGAATCAACACAACTCAGTCAGAACAAAATTAAGGCTAAAAATAACTTGATTAACAAATTATCACCTTTCTCTGCTATTCTAACTGAAATCCAAAAAAGGAAAGGAAGAGCAAATTTTTCCTGTTCCCTTTATTTTTAAGCTATTTTTAGCCAAGGACTCTTAGTGTTCAATACAATAAGAAACCACAATTTGAGCTGGATAACAAAACTGAACCACTGTGGAATGGATAACTCTATGCAGAACGGCAACTTAATTAAGATTAAACACACTACGCTAACCAGAATACAGTGTATGTCAGTTTGCAGTCTGCATGATGGTGCCCTAATTGTAATGTGCTCAGGATTTTGTTCAATATAAAATTTAAAGTGACTACTGAAGGTAGCAAATTCAGAATTCTGTTATATTTTCCACTGTAACAATTCTCAATCACAAAACACTATTTTTTCCCAATATTTTTGCTTGCAAGTTGGGATTTTACAGTCTGGAATGGTGAATAAGCAAGTGAAAAAAAAAAATCTGCTGGAGAGCAGCTCTGTGGAAAAGGCCCTGGAGTCTTGGCAGACTGTAAGCTGAATGCAAATCAGCAGCATGTCCTGGCAGCAAAGAGAGGTAGCAGCATCCTGGGCTGCATCAAAAGAAACAGGGCCCGCAGAAGGAAGAAATCATACCCCTCAGTGCTTGTTAAACCATATCTGCAATTCTGAGACTGGTTTGGGGATCTCCCTAAAATAACAAACTCATTAAAAGGGAACAAGCCCAGAGCTGCTATGCTGGACAGGAGCTGAGTGCCTTGGCTAGTGAACTGAGGCTGCAAGCGTTCAGGCTGAGTGGAGCTTCATGGGTCTATCAGCAGCCCCCAGAACCTCACAGGAATGTAAAAAATTGGAACCAGCACTTTGCACATGTAAAGAGTACAAGAGACAACAGGTATAAACTGAAACCAGGGAGGATCAGATCAGACATAAAGTAAACCTTCATGTCAGCAGTTCAGCAGTGGAGCAGATTGCCTACAGAGGATTCTCAGGATCCATCCTTAGAGTCTTTCAAGACCAGACCAGACAAAGCTCTGAGCAGCCTGGTCCCACCTCACAGCTGGCTCTGTGGTCAGGTTGGATGACAGACATCCGAAGGTCTCTTTCAAGAGATTTGGCCTGGGTTATCCCTTGTTTATCTGTACTTAAGTAATAGGTGACACAGTGTATTACAACATTCTTACAGGCTATCAGTCTGTGATAAAACTGATATTTATTGATAAATATGCATAAAAGACTCCAATGTCAATACTTGTTTTTTTTCCTATGAATTTTCTAGGAAAATTTCCTAGGAATTTCTAGGAAAAAATAACTCATGATGACAAGGGAAGTATGCATTGCCTTAAAAACACATGGAATTGTATGACAAAAAGAGCTGAAAGATTCAGTACAATGGCTGACTGCAGTGATCACTCAGCTAGTGATCACTCCCTGTTCTTCTTTATTCCTAGCAGGAAAATATTTTGATTAGAATAAGATAGTTATCTGATAGAGCTTAAACAAACAAACAAACAAAAAAGGAAAAATAACAACCAAAAACCTGGGAAAATAATAAAGAAATCAACAGGAATATAAGAATATAAGGCACTGAGGCACTCCTTAATTTCTCTAAAGTAAATACCCACATTTGAGTATTTTTAGATAAATATTTAATTTTTTCCAGAGTTAAACAATATCAACCATCAGAGAATCTAGAAAAATAGCACAGCTATAAGGGCTAAAACTCTTGTCCATTCAGGACTGGGCTCTTAGTATATGCCCCTCTCCTGAGTGGGTTCACAGCCATCTTTAATGCTGGGTTCCCCTTAAAGGGTCATCATGTCACGTGAGCCTACACTTCGCTTCTTATGATTCAAACAAATAATATGTAACAGACAATCCCGAGGAGTTTTAGGGCCCACACTATTTCCATTGCCTTTAGCATGGTTTTAAATTGACTTTTAGATTAAAGACATGTTCCTAGATCTAAAATTCCCTTCCTGTCCTAGTTTCAGGACACTGGTACATGCATTTTAACATTTATGTGCTTATATCCACATGCATACAGTTAACAGGACAAGCACATCCTAGAAGTGAAGTAACTGATTCAGAATAACAACCATAGTAGTATGCAACTAATAAACCACTAAAAATCAACTTCTGAAGATAATGACATCAGCTATTTTGCTGTAAACAGAAAAAGAAAATTCAACTAAATTTGATCAGGAATCTGAGAAGGAAATGTCAACTTTCTGTATCCATTGGTACCATTAACCTCTTTCTAGTAATGAAATAAGGGTCCGTTGAATAGAGTTATATCTACTGGCATTTGTTAGTGTTTGGCAGACGCCCATGCATATTCTGGCAGCATTTCTGTAGCTGTTTTTCAGCATGACAGATTGAAGTGTGAGTGCTCACCTGACATTATTATTTAGAAAGCAAACACTCAGCTAAAGCAATTCATATAACTGTTTTAACATCAACAATAAAAGAATGATCACCTAGCAGGAACAGGTACTTCATGCTAAGGTCTCACAAGAACAGTAATTAATAAAAGACTGATACAATACTTATGAAAAGGAAAAACATACTTCATTTTGTGTATTTTTTTCTAAGGATATTGTCTGGAGATATTTTAAAGTAACCAGAAGACTAATAACTATACCAGCTGACTTGTGTGTCTCCCTGTTTATATGGAAACTGGCATCCCACTGGCAATAAGTTTGATCTAAGTTTGAAGTAAGTTATGTAAAGATGAAACAATGACTTTATGAAAACAGAGCATCCAGTGGGTATTGCTAATAAGAGAGAATTTGGTGCACATTAGGAAAGAAACACAAAAGTACTGTTAAAAACCTCATCTGTGGATAGGAGGAGGCAAATACATAAAACAAAATTTTACTCTCCATCACAACCAACTGCAAGTGAGGAAAAACAGTCTCTGTATATCGAGTGTTTATAAAATCTAGTGGAGATTTTAGTTTTTTCTTTTTCAATTAGAGTTGTAATTAAATTAAATATCTCTACTAGTATACCAAGCAGTTGGTCCTTTACAAGCTTTGTTTACTAACAGTGAACCTGTTGCTACTGTATTTTCCAGGTCCTCCTGCTGCGAGTTCTCACATACAGGCCTAAGCTATCTTGTCATCACTCCATCATGCTGTGCTCTGCAGCTCCTCTCACTACGTGATCAACACCAAGTGTCCACTGCTGCCTGACACTATTAGAATCTGTCAGAGGAAACACCCTGCAGTTAAAGGCCTATTTATCATCTGTGTATTTTTCTTCCTTGTAAATCAAAGGCAACAAGGGAAATGAGCACCAAAAGACACCAGGCCTATACTTTATTAAATAGGATCGTTACCAGAAATCTAAAGGAGATGCAGAAAAAGAAATGAATCTTCACCGCTAGGCCCATATTGAAACACTAACCAATAAACTTTCAAACTCTTCACATCAGCCAGAGATTTGATGTAGCTGCTGTCTTTTGTTAATACTTTATCCTCGTTTGCTTGTTGACCATAGAATGGATTATTTGCTAATTAACCTCAAAGACTGATGCCTTTATTTTTGCCAAAGTAGACCTCCCTATGCTACAAGTACTGAGGTGAAAGGTGAATCACCTGAACAGCAAGTGCACTTTTTCCAAAAACAATTTAAAAGAAAGGGAATACATTAGTAGGATCAGTAAAACTCCTAATAATCTCTTGCTTTTCTGCTATGGGCTATTTACTGCTACAAATGAGTAGTGTCAATTGCATATTCATGAAAGTTTTCTATTCTGCATTCTTATACCAATCTAATTTTGTATTTAAGAGCTAAAATTCAATGCCTTCAAAAAGCTTATTTTGTTTTAATCTACTAAAAATCTGTTCCACGAGAATAACACAGGGCACTTGTATTATGCACAGGAAAATTTTGTTATAATACTGAACATTATGGACCTACGGTGTTAATATTTATTTAGGGCTAGACTAAACCTTCTCTCTTGTTTATGTGATAGCACATAGTTTTACTACCTCAAGAGAAATAAGCTGTGTTAAGTCTCTAACCAGATGTGAATATTCACCCTGTGCCTCCCACTGGCTCTGTTGGAACAGTTATGTTTGTAAGTCACAAACAGAGTTCATTATTCCCTTCAAATATTTGAGGATAAATTGGGAAATCATGAAGTAGGTCTGCTAAGAGACACAGACAAGGCAACACTTATAGTCAGCTCACCTTTGTCTGGGAACATGGCTCCAGAAAGTGAAGTTAGCCCTAAGAAGGGCCTCACAGTGGATTCATTGTTAACTACTATTGGTGTCTGTTATACAATCCATCCTGACTATCCTGCTAGCAGAGAACCAGCAGATACCACTCACATAGTCTAAGGTGTGAGTCACATCAGCGGAGCAAATGCTAACATACAGCCAGGTGAACCAAAGGTTGACTTGATTATTTTTATAGGTTACAAATCAAGCCAAGACCACTACCAGAGATTCAGACACCTTAATTTTAGGCAATGACACCTTCAATTCTCAAATTTCATTATAGCCCATGGACAGAATTTGAGAATAAAAATTACAACAGTAATTTGTAAACAAGGTAAGTAAAGGCATGGTAATACATAAATTATCCAAAATAGAGATGCACCAGAAAGAAATAGTGTTTTGAACCTCGTTGCTGGCCCACAACTTTGATTTAGGTGCTAATAGTCCCAGCCCTGAGTCATCTTTTGGCTTCAACCATCATTTTCCCTGACTGTGCTTGTCTCTTGATCTTAATTTCTACTTTAAAAGAGTTGTTTTGAAAGATTTATTTTTTCCACCATCGCCAGAAGTGTTATAATATTGAGACTTCTTAAAAAAGCGTTTCTGAAAAATGTCTGTTGTACATAATTTGCAGTGCCCTAATTCACACAACATGTCGCAATAACGTCAGGCATGACTGATGTTCTGCTCAATACTCTGGTCATTTATAGATTTTTGCCAAGGGGACTCTGCAATTCCAGGTTTTACTGCACTTTCCATGGGGGAAAAAATGCCAGTTAACTCATGCAACTCTTGAATTACTACTTGACAAAAGTAGCAAAGTTGCTGGTTTATGAGATTTCCCCCCTCCCAGAAATTTGCATTTGATGTAGCCTAAATTTAGAGCAGGGTGGAAAGTGCATAATAGTGAGAAAATACTTTATTTCAAGAATTAAAAATTACTATAAAGCAGTTAGTAATGTGTGAAGTAAGTTGCTTAAGCAGCTTGGTCCACTTAAGGGTCGAAAGGTTTGGTTGCCTATTGGAAAAGCATTCAAAACCATCTGCAATTTATAGAAAAGGAAGCCTTTTGAAAACAGGTTTTTATTTATATATCTAGAATTTCTGAACCAGAAAAAATTGAGATAATTTCTACTTTCTACAGCCTTTCTACTTCTTTGAATTTCTTATTCCAGTCCTAGATGAAACTGAATAGCATTAAGTAGGAAAAAGGAAACAAGTAATTACTAACTACATTAAATCCTCAAAATCATAAAAGATGTTCAACTTGACATTTTGAGTGCATTTTAAAGCCAATCTAATAATCCACAATCCAATTTCATTGCCTTCAAGGTCTTAGCATTGCCAGTAGTAAAACAAAAAACAAACAAGAAGCCCTTTTTGTTCTGCAAGTTTTTTTAGTTGGTTTGTAATAATGTTAGCTTAAAAGAGTACAATTGCTCATGCTTCCAAATACCAAAATAAGTACTTGTTCTTTTTCATTGCAGAAATGCAAATGAGTCATTTTTTTGTGAACGCCTTCACACCTTACTTATGGCTTTGTATTTCGCAAACTCTGTGTCATGTCATTTATCTGGTGAACTATAAGCAGCAGCGATCAAAGGCTATTTAGATCACAAAACACGAGATGCAATCAGATCAAGACTCAGATGTTCACATTTGACAAAAATAGTGTAAGAGCTACCACTAGACATGTGACTTCAGTCTATAGATCTGATCTAAATAACTACCTCCCTAAAGCATGCTCAATATTTCCAAAAAACATGATAATATCAAAAACTCTAGAGCTGCAAAGAGTTTCCAGGGGTGGGGGAGAAAGCAAAAACTGAGTAAAAAAGAAAAGGCAATCACATCCCCATTCAAAGTGCAGTTTATGCTCAAGTGCAAGAAAATGTCAACAACATGATTCCACATGACATGATGTTCGATTTCATGTTTGCAATATTCAATATAACAAAAACATTTTAGCACTGAAGTAAAAAAAAATAAATTCTGTGAAATCTATATAGAGAATACTTCCTGAACACTGATCACAGTTTGGGAACTCTTTATGAATTTCAACAGCTAAAATGGCAATATCCCAACCAGACAGCTCCATAACTTTTACAGTAAAATTCTCCCTGAAACATTTTTTTAGCCTATTCCTCCCATTTCATAGGCCAATGATAATAAATAATCTGTACCAGGATAACACAAGAAAACATAATGAACAAAAGTTAAAAAAAAATTAGAAAAGAAAACAAAACCAAAACACCAGAATGAGGGGTGGTTTTTGACTATTCTGTGGTACTTTTGCAACTCCAGTAGCAAATTGTCAATTAAAATGCATGGTGAAGAAACCAGCAGAGACTAAAGAGGTCCATAGAACTTAAAGCTGTAGTGCTCTTGAACATTCATCAAAACATCACATCCATTCAACAATATCTGCTTATATTTTTCACTAAGCTCACTAATATATTTCACATAAAAACACCAAAGTACAGCATTTGTAGAACACATATAACACACAAGATTAGAAAGCCAGCCTTTTAACATCACAAAAAAATTTGCAAAAATAGAAATGCTTTTCTCCAGTGAAGTACTTCAGAAAAACAAAATCTCATTCCATACTTGACAGACGACAAAATTCAAAATAATTAAATCCCACTAACTTGAACCAACACACTGTTATCTGTGTTTGCTAAACAAGACACCAAATAAGTCAGAATAGCATCTGGAGTATGACTACCATGTGAGGTACAGCTGCAGTTCAATAAGGCGCTTTGCAGGATAACATAAAACACAGTTTTTTTTATATCTCACAGAAAGCTGAACAGTGTTCAGAAAGAGAAATGCCCTATTCAAGAAACAATAATAACATTTACAACTACTTATCAGATCTCTAAACTTATACACTCAAAATCCCATAGATTAAAAAAAAGTATTTTACCACTTAGTTAAATAGTGCTATATTTCAGAAAGCAAGTACAAGAATATTAAGAAAAGTAAAGGAAACATTTACTCACCAGCCTTCTCCTTCTCTGAAATAGCTGGCATAGACTGAAGAGAAAAAAGGAAAAAATAATAGTGTCACTGTTAAAAAAAAATAGGAAATTCAGGGAAAACATAACATAGCAATGTAGAATTTATGAGTGTCCAGAAAGTCTGAGAAGATCACAAGTCTCAATGTGAGAAACATTTAAAAACATACAGTTGTCATTTGAATAACTTTCCATTATGACACTGCTTACAAAATAAATAAATGGATGAGGACAGGAGGGAGGAGATGTGATATTTCAGTGATTTCATTGTGAAATATTCATTCTAGAAAACATGCCTACAAAATTCCAGAGGGAACTTACTGAATAATTCTGAAGGAGTGAAGGTAGAAAATGTAGTTGAAGATGAGACAAAATACAAAATCTTTCTACTGAAGAAGCCCAGAATAATTCTACAACTGAAATCATGAAATCAGGGCTTACGCTCAAACATACTTTCATAGCATGCTGATTTTATATATTTTTTTCAAAGGAAAGTAATAGAAATATTTTCACATTGCTGTAATTGCTTTTGGCATTATACTTTCTTTGTGCTAAAAGAAAAGCATGTCGTATTTTTCTTAAAACAGTTTATAGGCTGATTAATAGCACAATGGAATTTCTATGGTACACAAACAATTATAGAATGCACAGCTGTGATAAAAGAAATATGGGATTGGGTGTGCAATGTTCACAGAACTGCCATGTGAATTAAAGTATTATGAAGGTTGCTCTGAAAGTAATGCCTCCTAGTTTGCTATGTTGGCCCACAACATCAGAGGTGGATTTTAGTCGTATGGCAGTAGAGGTTGAATCTTCCTCCAGTACTGCGTTACATTTTGTTTCTGTGTGACAGATGACAGCTGTGGGATGGCCTGACAAAACAACATCTGACACAGAAGCGCACAGGGAATAAAGACACATCACAGAATGCATGTGGAAAAACGATGGCAGCCACTGACATTCATTGATGCCTGGTTTACGGAGCCTGAACAGTAGATGTCAGCACAGTGAGGTGGAGGGCTTCAGCAGTAATGAGAGTGATGCAAAAGACAAGCCACATTCCAGATGGCCATGCAGATTTTTTTTTGTGTGACACACAAGCTTTTTTACTGCTGATGAAAATGCATAGTTAACAGTGATAACTACATTAAAAAGTAATATTTTGTAGCTGAGAATTTGTTCTATCAAATAACAGTATTGTGTTTTTTGTATCTGTTGAATTTTCTATGGAAACTAATGAGGCATTACTTCCAAAGAGACCTATGTAATTTCACATCCCTTTTGCTCATGGCATTTTTAAATCCAGTAAAATTTTCCTGCTGCGGACTCCAGAGTGAGTGATGGATAGAAATCACAAGAGTTTGTTTCAGACTTCTTGAAGTAGTTTTTGAAAATTTCATTATAAGAGCTGTTTTATTCCACTCTATAGAATATCTTACAACAATTCCTGGATGACATTTTGAAAAAAAAAATTCTTAGACAATATGTATTAATAAATAATTCACAAAGAGAAGTGATGTGGCAATAAGAAGTATCAGCATGGAAAGAGGCAACAGACTGAATGGGGAGGACTTTCTAAGGTCAGGATGAAAGGCTTTAATTCAGTGGACTTAAGTGAAGCAGGTATAGGACTCAACAAAGCCCTGAAAGAGTGATGATTCAGAAGGATAGTTTTTTTGGTAGCTTTATGGCAAACTTATTTGCTTTTAATAATGTTGTCCGTAGTTGTAATGCAAGTCACTGTCAGTGTCTTTGGTCTGAACCAGCACTTCTGAATTGCTATAGCCACAAAAAAGGAAGTAGATAAAGTAATAATCTCCATGATTATTCATGTTATCATGTAGTAAACTTTGATTTTAAAACATAGTTAGCCTCGTCATTTGTTACTTTTCCCCAAAACATTTTAATTGATGATTGCCAAAACACTGATTTACAGCCAAACAAATTACAGTAAATATGTTAGATGGTAGGCCTGGTAGCTGGAAAGATACAGAATTATCATGGCTCAGAACAATTGTGTCTGTCACAAAATTAGTATTTCTTTTACTGAGAATGAAGAAACACTACATGCCACAAGTAATGTAAAGACATTAACATAGTAATTACTTTCATGTGCAAATCTTAACTACAGTAAGCCTGTAGCAATTTATTAAGACTTATTTATTAAGTACAGAGATAAATATGGAATACGCATACTAACAAAAGCAAAACTTTTAAAGTAGAGTCATATGAGTGGACAGAAAAAAATATATTAGAACACAAATAAATATTCAAAATGGTACCATTGTGAAGTATGTTTTCCATAAAATAATTATGAGAAGGACCTCATACAGTAGAGACAACTTACAGCTACCATTTTTCACTACTCCAGGTCCACAATACTGCATTACTTATATACACATAAAAATGTATTGCCTCATTTTTTTTTCTTGGTATCAGATTTGCCCCTTTTTTTCAGCCAAACATGGTTCCAATTCCTTTAAGTGCTTTTAAAGTCAGAACTCACAATATGGTTTGGGTTGGAGGGAACCTCGAGGATCATCAGGATCCAGCCTCCCTGCCACAGGCAGTGTTGCCAACCTCTAGATAAGTACTAGATCAGATTGCCCAGGGCCACATCCAACCTGGTCTTGAACACTTCCCAGGGAGGGGGCATCCACAGCCTCTTTGAGCAACCTATTCCAGCACCTCACAACCCTGTCAGTGAAAAACTTCCCTCTAACATCTGATCTCAATCTTTCCACCTTTAGTTTAAAACCATTCCCCCTTTTTTTAATCATCTACAATCGAAAAAATTGATTTATCCTGTTTACAATCCCTTTTTTAATATTGAAAGGCCAGCAAACTTGTTTGTTCTCTGATTTAGTCTTACTGACCAAGGAAGTGATCCAAATATATTCTCCAATTCATGTGAACATAAAAAACAAAACAAAAACAAACAACAACAAACAAAAACAACAAAAAAACACAACCACCATCAAGAATGCCACTACCAAAAAAGAAGAAAAACCTTAAAAAATTTATTCCAACAGCAGAAGTAAAAGAATATGTTTAGAACAGACTAGAAAGCAATTTTTTCCAAAGAATATCAGCATTCTTTTAATAGTAAAGACTGCAAGTAACAGGATCATTCGTCTTTGATCATGGTACTGTGGTAAACTTATAAATTCTGGATGCATTAAAACAGTTATGAAAGATGAAAAATTTTCTCCTAAACTCAGGACTATAAATAATCAAGTCTTACTCATTAATTCTTTAGAATTTAAGAACTGTGTCATGGTTTTAGTCAAGAGTTTATATTTAAGGGTTTTCTTAGTCAAACTTCTAGATTTGCTTAGTGGAAAATTGTAAATCTTCCTATTTTATTAAAATGTAGAGTAAACAAAGGCCCTGATTTTTTTAAAACTTCATTTAAGCTACTTTCAAATATGTATGGTTTCTAAACAGAGTGTAAATCTACTAAATCAAGATGCATCCTATTTTATTTCTTTTATTCTTGGCAAAGAAATAAAGCTAGCTAAGAACTGTCCAAATGGTCTATTGTTACTTAAAAGCTTGAAACCTTTAAATAATGTAAACAGTAAGGAGGACTTGTTCAGTATCATCACAGACAGCACTATTATTGATTTTTTGTTAGTATGGCTACACATACTGTTTACATGCAGCCCAGTGGGAAAACATGGTTGTTACTTATGAGAAGTATTCCCATCTCCAGTACAGATTTGAATTCATTTGGGACCTTCTTCCAATGAGTTCCATATGGTCCAAATGAACTGCATTCCCAGGGAGTGATTTAATATTTCTGGCAATAGAACAACTAAGCCAGATTTTCTTGCTTGGCCAGATGGGTTCACTATAACTTCACCCTATTTCTCACTCCTCACATGAAGGAAGAACTCAACTAACAATTTCTACGTGACTGGATCATTTAAATAAGACACCAAAAAAACAAAAACAAACCAACAAAGCTTTTTCCCACTCCAAAACAAAAAGTCAAGGCATACAACCTTTTTACATCTCCTCACAGATATCAATACTTCCTAATGACAGACTTTTTAACAGTATGTGCCCTTAACAGTTGGCGGAGAAATCCCTCTGGAAGGGTAACCAGGTATGACTTGCCTATCAGATAATTGCTGAAACATTCCATAGACTTGTATACACATATTTTACACTAAAAAGCAGGATTTTAGCCTAAGAAAAGATCACTTCAAATGTCATATCTAATATTTCTGTATTCACCCTTGCTGTATTACAACTACAAATACATTGCAAATCTGATTGTAAAGTGCACATAAACTACTATATTGATGGGACATTTTTCTTTTAAGTAGCAGTTGGTCTGCTCAGATATAAATAATTACATGCAATACTGGGTCAAATAAGCATTTCCTGTGGATTTTATTAGAAGCTAGGTAGATGATGGTCCTCTGATTAGAAAAAAAAAAAAGGTGAAAATTTCTGGTAGATCAAAATTTAAAAGTTTATGGTCAAATAAAAATTTTGTTTTTCTGAAGCAAGAATGTCTAAACTTCTGAAGCTTTTATGAGTATTTTAACAGGAAAGAGATGTAAATACATTAAGAAGAAAAAAAAAAAAAGCCCAAAATGTCAAGTGGGCATGTCGAAACAAAATATTCTTTTCATATGTTTTCAGAGAGGAGAGAAGACCAGAGATACTGAATACTTGAGCAAACAGTTCTGTGTAGTAGCACAAACTGCACCCAATATTTACTTACTGAGAAAGGAAAGAAAAATTCCTGCCACATTGACTACATTAAAGAAGGAAGCTAAATTTAAGATAGCTTATCTTTGAGTTGGGCAAAATAATTAGCATTATAGCTTTCCTGAACAGGAACAGTACAGCTAGTTACTCAGTGGATATAGTGCATTGGTTATTAATGAGGCATACATTATCAACAAAGAGCAAGCATATTTAGGAGCAACTTATCTCTCCCTGTAGTACAAAAATACATTTTTTCATAATCATCCCAAACCTACAGATAAAGCTGTTATGGAAGCTTTCTTTTTGTTTCTTTGCACTCACAAAACATGAACAGCTCTGACTAATTCTTCTGTAAAAGGTCATAATAGATAGGAAACTACTGTATAACCTGGAAAAGTTACTGAAGAGGAGTATGCAACATATAATTTTTGAAATAAGGATCTACTGACATCTTTTTGTTTTTGGTATTATCTGATAAACCAATTGGAATGAGTCCGTACTTCAGTTTTACAAACAAGATATCTGACCTTTATTTTCCAAACAATAAACGTGCACTTCTCCCCTCATCTTTGTTTTAGAGCCAACAATCACACATTTTTTCCCCAGAATAATATTTCTTAGGCTTTTTTTAATTTTATGTTTTATTGAAGAAGATAAAGTACATCTGTGACTACATGAATCATATTTTCAGTGCTGCCAAACTTTCATGATGAACATTTGACAATACCTTTCCCTTACAGAATGCTGTCAGCTCTACAGCCTTTCAGGTGTGCATATGAATAGACATGCTGGGAAGATCAGACACATCTTGATCTAAAACCATTTCTGTAATTAATTCAGCATTAAGAAGTATTGTTCAGGTTTTCTTTTTTTTTTTTTCTTATTTTGTTGGTGAATGCAAATTGCTGCTACAGTCTCACATTTTCCATTAGTTTCTGATACACTTTTTCATTTTATACTGTGGTAATATAACTAAACTAAGAAAAGTTACAATTAAGTAGAACTCAATGATCTCCTTCCTGACAACTAATCAACAGTCAGTGAAAAGTTTAGGTTCAAAAATGACCTCAAAGATTTATCGATTTCTCTCAAATAAGACACATGTAGGCAATGGATGCAAACAGTTTTGTCTATGGAAGAAATGTATTCTGCTGCTCAGAGTGAAAGGAAGACTCCAGGGTAACCATTAGGATACTAGAATTTGACTAAGAAGGGAAAACTCAGACTTTGTATAAATGTGGGCAGGTTTCTTTTGCTGAGCTCAGCCTCTTTTAAATCCTGCACCTCATCTTTTGGAATCACTTCTATGTTAATCACCTTTTACTGCTGCAATTAAAAATCAAGGTCTAAATTTTTACCTTACCAGACGCTTAATTTATACAAAAGTTTTAAACAGAACCGTATTTTTCACTGAAATACTTTACTTTAAATACAAATAACCATTTCAATTTCCAGAAAAAAATCTGTAATTTTATATACAATATACAAGACCAGCCTCCAAATTCTGTAATCAGAAATGACTTCTATTTAGCATTTAAATAGGATTATTGATTCTGAGACCAGAAATCACTGTGCATATTGAATTACATCTGTTATCTTCCTTCTGCCCAAATAACCAATTCACTAGCATCTAGCCAGAGTGAGATGCTTGGCAGTTCTCTCCTATTGAGTCACTTGTCAAAAGCGTGCTCTAGGACTTGGTTTGGTAGCTTCCTACATCTTTATCACTCAGCTACCAAACTGCTACACTTGTGAGACTGGAAGTACAAAAACAAATATTTAGGATCACTGTCAAGTACTGCATTGGTGTTACTATGGACTTGCCATAGATCAGGGTAAGCTTTCAATGCCCTGAATTCTGTCAGCATCCCCCTGGCTTATATGACAGATT
The DNA here is from genome assembly GCA_013399175.1 of Odontophorus gujanensis. Classification (NCBI taxonomy): domain Eukaryota; kingdom Metazoa; phylum Chordata; class Aves; order Galliformes; family Odontophoridae; genus Odontophorus; species Odontophorus gujanensis. Next base: position 203,185 of record VXAB01000897.1, read on the forward strand.
ATGGCAACAGTTCATTTGCAGCTTCTTCTCAATTAAGGAAAAATTGTCTGTATAATTAATTCCTTGTTCTTAGTGTGTATTTCTAGAGACTCTAGCCTTCAGAGCAGCAGCTGTGAGCAGCTCAGAAACCAGAGAGTTGCCATCACACTTTCTGGGAAATATAATTAATAATAGCTATGATTCTTTTTGAGCAGCAGTTATTAGACCTCTCATTATTTGTAGATCAGGACTTGGAATAAAAACAAATACATAAAATAACCTTGGTTCTGATACTTCAAGGAGTTCCCCAGATAAAGAATTCTGTTTCCATTTATGCCACTCTTTAATTGCTAGACAGGATGTACATCATTGAAAGATAGGTCAGCTAAATTTTAATTTAATGTTAAGGAATGCTTATACAGCTTACGATAGTAACATGATGCATGCTTCATCCAGTTCCACCAAACATATGCATCTCTTCCCTAAAGGGAGCATAAATGAAATATTAACCCCAAAGCAGAGATGTGACACTACCTAGAGCTGGAACAACTCCAAGAGCACTCATTCTTTTCATCAGTTAGCAGAGGTTCTATTAGGGTTCCTTTACACACACACAGCTTTTTTTCCAAGCGTAGAAGTCATTTATTTAGCTAATATTTATCTTATAAAACCTTTTACAATAAACACATAAAACCTTGAAGCATAGGCAAATCTGAACTGTGAACCAAAGAGTACTTCAGCTCTAACGCAACTGTAAGAAATTAAGGTCTTATGTTTCTTATTTGTTTCCACATCATGTAATGTGTACAAATGTGATTTTTGCCTTAAAGCTCTTAAATCTATGGATGACTTCTGCACGGCTGACAGAAATCCCAGGTGACCTCAGTCCTCTCATCTCTTTATATACAAAGCTAGCAACCTTAGAATCACTCTATGTGTCATGTAAATAATAAAAAAAAAAATTAATCATGTAAAGATAGAAAATCAATTACATGGCAACTATAAGTTACCTAATACCTTTGAGCATCTACTCCAGAGTAAAAGGGGAAATTAAAAACAACAGAACAGCGCTATCATTCATGGCCTCCTCCAAGGAAACAAAGAAGCAATTTCTACCCATTATCCCAAGAAAAGCAAGTCATTCTTACTAATTTTGAAGGCTGGAGATATGAAAAATCATGAAGCTTGTCTCATTCCTGCAAGCGCCAATCTACTAGAATGCAGAAGCTCTCTATTAACAAGCTGAGAAAGGTTAGCAATATAAATCATCATATATGTAAATGAGCTATCTGATTCTAATGCTCTTTCCATGAGGTCAATCCAAATTGCTAATTGATTGCTATCTACAGTTTTAAACTATGCTAGTATTCATCACTTGGATCTCTCTGGGGTGAGGAGGAATTAAATTATATTCAAGTTTCTTGAATATTAGATAGACAGGATTGGTATTCATGCTATTTGAGGAAGATCTTACTGTGTTCAGCTTTATAATATAAAAAAAAGTAAAGAATTGCTACAACTGACTGATACTGAGAGAGAAGCAAGTTGTTGAAACCTACCCACACTCCTCCTACATGAATTTACTCCCAAATATCTGCAGGTAACCCCAGCTGCTTAGAATTGATTCCCCCCAATAAAAAAGTAAAACCCAATAAACTAGATTTTAAAACATACACATGCATTGGCACAAATCTTTATTCTCACATTCTCATACAAATTCATCAATCATGATTTTTTGGAAAGAATCACAAGCAGATCCCCACAAGGGCTTCTTGAGGCATAGAAGAACAGATTACTACAAATGCTGCACCTCTTTTATGATGGCTAAACTCCTGCTTTCTAGAGAATATCACAGTTCTTCACTCAAGGAGATGAAGAGTCACATAATAATTACAATAATAATGAAATGGAAATAATAGGGGGATAGTATACCAGACAGAATCAGTGATAGGTTTGGGAGAATCATTGGGATGTTTCATTGTGAAATAAAGAGCATCTGGTTTTGACAGATATCAGAGGAGATCAGAAGATTGTAAGTGCAAAATTAATACATTTCAGTTACCTCTGAGTGATGTGTTACCAGTTATCTTGATGTGATGATTATCACATCTTCCTGGTTCACTAAAGCATAAAGCTAAATAGATTAATATAAATTACCATATTTGCTTTTACAAGGAGAAAATAAATGACCAGAAGCACACAAGACAGTAGCTTTGTCTTGGGAAAGAGGAAGAGAGTAAATGCTAAAATATGCTAACTGGATCTTGTTTGGCTACATGATCATATTCTTGGTATGTTTGTGCTTCAACTCATGATGAGTGTGAATTTTAAAAAAAATTAATAAATCACCGAACAATACTACTGTGACTTTACAGTATTTCTCTAAGTCCTACAAGAGAAGTAGTAAAATGGATGGCTTTTTTGGGTACTGCATCAGCAGTGTGCAAATTTTTAAGTACTTGTGGAGGTTGTATCTCACAGGCAGAAATAGGAAAAAAGAAGGTTAGAAAGAAAACTTCATTCTTAATCCATTCAAGAACTTTTCTTTAAGAAATTTATTTTTTTTTTTTTAAGTAGGAAAGATATTGTTCATATGAAGAAAATCCTCCCGTTTGTCCATTAAGGATAGGGCAGAAAAAAAAAGCAGAAATACGTAACAAGGAAAGATGAGATGTTCTTTACCACTGAGAAAAGAAACAGGAGCTTTGCTTCCTAAAAGAGATGAAGCAGATGATGCACAGAAGTATTTTTAATCCAACTATAATAAAGGTTCTAAAAAGTACCCAAAGCCCTTGAAAAACCTCTTTGGAAAACAAAACATTCATCTGCACAGCTATTTTATGTTGAAGTGTTTGTAACCAACTTCCCATTTTTTGTTTCAGAAAATGGGAAAATTCCTACTTTAATAGCTTAACTCCAGTCAAATTGAGTGTCAAACTTCTTATGCTCATGTAGCCAAAAGCTTGGTTCCCCTATTAACAAACCAGACAAATACATATTTCATCTGCCATACAGTTTCTTCATCTGGAAGTATTGTCAGTATGAGCCCTACTCCAGCTCTGGTGTACATTTCTTCTCCTATTACACTTTAAGATCTTTCAGCTCCTTGCTTAACTTGGTATCACATAAGCTAACTTTCTGTAGTATATACCACATGAATAGACATGGAGAACATTCACACATGATTTCCATCTCCGTGAAGTAACGCTATCTGTCAAGCTAGGATCTTTAATGTCGTAAAAATCCAGAAACAATCAGAAATAAGTATCTGCCAGGTTTCTCATGCTGCTGACATTTTACACCTGGGAGATGTTTTGCAGCTGACATCAGTGAACTCTAGGTTCCATTCACCACCTTAAGCTTCATCAACAGAAATTACACTGTATTTTTTTTCTTAATTACCAGGTATGATCTTTTTCTACTCAGAAAACAGTTAACAACAGCTTGTAAAGGATATATTCTCTGTGTAAATCTTTTCTTATAAACTTCTACAGGACACTTAAAAGTTGGGGTATTCATTACTGGAATTAATTCATCTAATATAAATTCCAAACATCATCATTTTCTATAGAATTCCATTTTGATGATATATTTTTAATGGAAAAAAAAAAAATGGTACTAATACAGAGTAGAATTCTACTGAAATCAGTTGAATGTTTGCCAAGTACTCCAGTAAGCAAAGGCTCAACACAGCACCATCTGACTCAGAACCTTCACATTTATACTGTGCCCATTTCCTTCTACGAGAGACAGTTCTGTATATGTATATTCTATGTGCTATAATTAAAAACCAGAAATTTCAAATGTCTTATTAATTGCTACATCTACTACTTAGAGTAGTTAAGATCCTTCCTTTTCCAGAAGTTTCAAAATTGGTCCTCTTTCAAGGTTGTTTTTTTTTTAATTTATTTTGTTTTGAATTTTATTTCTGGTTTCTGCAGGCATTCAGCAAAGAAGTGTCTCCTCAAAGTTTGTGTTCCCACGCTACTCCCATAAAAACCTCATCCAGGCTTACAAACAGATGTACCACAGATCCTCAGAGTAGTAAGTGGGTCCAATTCTGTGAAGTGCTGGGCATCTGTTGCATTTCCGCAGGATCATGCCCTAATAGAACAAATTTTCTGAACTGTTACGACCTTCCCAAACTTTGTGTGGCATATTACAAAAATACAGTTCATGGTTTCTGAGCTTTCAAAAGTTTCCTTCAGGAAACAGCACACAAGAGTCCAAATATACTCTTGGCTTTCATACCAATGCCAGTCCCCTGGGAATAGTTTGACTTATTCCATATTTTATTTAATAGGGACTATTACAAGTATGAAACATTTTCTGCAGCAACAGTTTCGACTGAATCTCATGTTCACACTCAATTCTCCGAAAACCAGTATTTCACAAGCATTTAAAAATATTCCTCTCCATGAAGTGTTGTGCAGAGTATTCTAGAAAGCCACAAATCCTACAAAAGTAGGTGGTTTTTTTTGAAAGCAGTCTTCAGAGTGGCAAAGCAGATTTCTAGCAAAACAGTTGCTGTTTGAACAAAAAAAAGATTTTTGAATATAACTATACGAGTAGAATAAAGTTTAAATTACTCCCTGGTTTCACATGTAAATTTAAATCAGAAAATTGCCACAGGAAGGGTAGGTTTTGTTTTTTTTTATTTTTTTATGAATTAGTTTCTTCTGTCTTGAAAGGTAAGCAAACAGAAATACAGCTTAGTAAAAAAAAAAAAAATCAACAAAGTAACACTGTAGCAATCCTAGCCGAAAACTGGTGATTTTTTTTTTTTTTTCCCCATTGGAAACAACACAACAACCCCGGACCACCCATGCACTTCAGACTTTCTAACTGGAATGACTGCATGCTGAACTTCATGAGGAAAGGATATACCCCATTAACAGAAAGTTACAGAAATGTCTCTCGCGACAAAAGTTTAGAATTGAAGTTCTATTTTACATTTCCTGTGTTTTGATTGGAGAATAAAAGTAATGATAAGAATAGAGGGTAGTCATTACCTTGTGTCCACTGAAAGAGAAAACATTAGCTGGTGCCAAGGAGAGCAAAAATTAAAAAATAAAAAATAAAATAAATAAATAAATAAAAAAATCAGCCAAGCTACAAGAAGATTAGATCAATAATTTTCAGTCTGCCTTTTTATGTTCATTTCTTTACTTATTTTGCACTTCTAGTCTGGTCAAAATCAAGATCATCTGATTCACTTTTGATAGGCAAATCCTACTCCCCACTATTTGAGTTTAGCAAAATTTAGAAAGAGAGGGAATGGAGAAGTGGGAACTCAACAGGCTAGAAACTACTAATAGAAGCTGGATGTCCTCCATCCTGTGAGGCTAAATGAAATCTGCCCAAGCATGCTGAGATGACTGATGTGATAGCAAGGCTGCTAACATCCATGAAAAAATCAGGACACTGATGGCTGGAGCAAGACTGCAGCACAGGAGGTTCCGCACGAATACGCACAAGAACTTCTTTATGGTGAGGGGGACGGAGCACTGGCACAGGCTGCCCAGGGGGGTTGTGGAATCTCCTTCTCTGGAGGTATTCAAGACCCACCTGGATGCCTATCTGTGTGACCTGGTGTAGGGAACCTGCTTTGGCAGGGCATTGGACTCAATGGCCTCTTGAGGTCCCTTCCAACCCCTATGACTCTATGAAGACACACCCCATATTCAAATGGGGCAAAGTTGAAAAGATTTTTAAGCTTGCCAGATCACATCTTTCCAAGAAAGACCATGGAGCACACCTTGGGGTCAGTTTCCAAACACAAGTAACAGGAAGACAATCACCTTCCTGTTCATATAGCTTCTCATATGAAACTATATAAAGTCTGTTGAAACAACAATTTCTATCTGCTGTTGAAAATCTCAATGCTATAATCACAACTAAAATCAATTAAGACCTCTGCTAGTTACACAATACTGAAGATTATTTCTTACTCTTGTTCCTATTGCAAGATGTCTAGTATACTTAAGTACTCTAAGACTTAGAAAAATTACTGGTTATTTTGTTGTATTTTTTTCCTGTTAATAAAAAAATGCTGAAAATCATAACTTCCACCTGTATATATATATATAATGTGAATAAACCCAATATCACAGAAATTACATGGATCAAAGTAAAGCAGAACAGCAAGTCTGATTTCTGCATTTTATAGGCTACTATATATCATCTTCAAATAAGTAATCATCAGGAGTCTGAACTGTACAGAAGAGAGTCATGCTACAGGTTTTAGGTGTTCCGGAAGTAAATTAAGTTAGTAAATTATCTGAAATAACCCAGGTAGAAAAAAAGAGGCATATTTTGTTGGGTGCATTGTGAAGAAGGGAAAAAAATATCAGTATCTTTGCTGGTTGTGCATAGAGATTCATCCTGAAAATTGGTTTACCATATATATATGTAATATATACCATATATATATATATGATAAACAGCAGAGAAGAGGTGCCATGCCACCACTGGTAATCTCCATTCTACATGCTATCTTCAAATGAGATACATGCTTAAAAAAAGAAAGTACAGCAGGTCCTTGGTTCTCAGACTATTCATTGGCAGTCAGGGAACATCATTCTGTTATGATGCTAGGGGTGATCAAAATAACGTGTGGTTTTATTTTACTATATTTTATTTCTTTTTTTGCTGAAGAACTAAACCAAGAATATTTCAGGCAACCTGGTTGGAGGCAAATGATCTTACCATAAGCCAGTAAAGAAATGATTGTGCATGGAGACCACTAGAGTAAGATCTCTCTGCAACTGTCACACCTTTCCAAGGAGAAGCAGGAGGAATGGATTCAACCTTGTTACCTAGGCATTAATTTGTTTTAAAGACTTAATTCAAATCAATGCCATCTAGTAAAACATAGCAACAATTAACTTTCATAGCAAAAGGGTAGTTAATGTTGTTGCAAAGTTGAACTTCAACTGTATTTTGTCACAAATGAATCTTCTTATGCCTTTGCTGGCAAGACTTAAAAGCCATCCACTCCGATATCTTTTCCACATTCCTATATAGAGCTGTCAAACCACTCATTATCCTTTGGGCTGATTCCTAAGTGCTTACCAGGAGCTGAAGATATGATAATGCTATCAAAGTACTCACTTCTCCTGAAGTGTCCATCTTGGCTAGAAGTGGCAAAATTAACCCCAATTGCAAATGTTTGTGTATTGAATTTGAATTACATGTGGATAAATTATGTTCTGCTGGAGTAATCACCGAGCATGATCCCTGAACTCTGTTACAGTTCTGCTACAGTAAATTTTGTAAAAAATAAAAACCAATTAAATGTGTGAGAAGTCAACAGGAAGCCTTCCTCAACATTGGCAAGCAGCAAATTGCACCCTACATCAATAAAGACAATATTTTCAACTGACCTCTTCTGACTTCAAACACTAAGACACTTGATATTGCTTTGGTCAGTTCAATCTCATCTTCATGAGGTACTTCAGTTACTTTCTCAAGTTTGCAAACTATAGCTGAGGTAAAGCTTGAGAGAGTAGCTACCTGGGAACCAACTGAGTGCACCCCTTTAAAGGTGATGCCATTGCAACTGTGCCACATAGTAGTGCCTGTAGGAAGGAGAGGAGCTGGTGAATTACCTCATGCTCCACGGGTCTTCTGTCACCTAGTTCATAAATCCAGCAATAACACAAAGCCCATGCCTCACTGCCAACTATAGAGAGGACTCAAAAAAATTATCCTCCAATACTCTCCAGGTAGTAAATGTAAAAATATGAGGGGATCAAGACTTCTGATTTTTCCCGTAGTGTTCAGTTAGAGAAGCCATATAAAAAGAGAATATCAAAACTGTTTAAAGTGCCTTCTGACATGATTCTGCCTATGATAATAAATTATTATTCAACTCAGTACCATGATTCCCAAAAAGAATTTTCTCAAAGTAACTTAAAATCTTGTTACACTGAATTATCACTTACACAGACTTTGATATTAACAGTTTAATAATTACCTACTTAAGAGACAATAAGAGTCTTTTAAAATTGCTTAGGTAGAAGAGCAAGGGTACCACGAAGAAAAATTCTGTTAGTCTCTCTCATTTGGATAAGCCCATCACATAGGTGAAGAGTAGCTCTTTAATGCAGTTGGAACAGCTTTAATGAAAAGCAAATTGTGCCAAGACTTAGAGTCACAGATGGAACTAGTACAATATTCCTTATGGACTGTTTTTTAATGGAAGGACAGCTATACTATAGAGAAACACTCAGTTGAGTGGAAGTCAGTTCCAGAGCACCCAGAATCTGATGGCTGGAACAGATCTGCTTGTTGCAGCGGCAATACAAATGCTATGTAAACACCAGAGTTCCCAGTGATGAATGTGATGGTTAAACTGCACTTGCAACAGCAGAAACTTCATACACACACAAACAGAGCCTATGAAATGCAAATATACAAACAGTGAAATTACTAGTTTGAGGAGCTGAGCTACGAGAACTTCAATTAAAACAAGGAGAGACTTAACAGCAAGAACTGCTTCTGAGGGAACTTCAGATAACCACATGGAATTCAGTGGGAAATAGGAAAGAATTTCCCATGCATTTTGTGGGACAAATAATACACATGGATTCAGACAGTATGGTGACTAACTGCTTGGAAGAACTGAGTTCCTTTCTTATTTTAGATGGTGATTTTTTTTCTGGGGGGAGGGGGGGGAGTGTTAGAATTGGCTAATAATACTGTCAGATTACAAGATATCAGGGAAAGTAGAAACAGACAATATTTTGCATCTTAAAGATTATCTGCTAGTACATGACAGTGATGTGAAACAGAACAACAACATAAGAATAACAAACAAAAAAGGATAACAATAAAAATACAGTATTTAATGGATAGGAGATGTAAACTTTTTACAAAGAAAGAGCAAACAAGACAAAAAAATACACACAGACTTTTTTTTCTTTTTAATTTCCTCAGTCTATTTCACATCAATAATAATAGTCTCTTATTTGAATTTCCTACCTGATTACTGATTTAAGCTTCTTTTCTGCAGCATCCCCTATAATTTCCTGGCCTAGAGTAACATTGTTGAGAACATTTTCCATATTTCAAAAAAATCTTACTCATATTTGCTATCAAGCCATTTTCATCTTCATCTATAAAGACAGTCAAGACACATGAATTTCAGATGGAAATTCTCATTTCATCTATAAAGACAGTCAAGACACATGAATTTCAGATGGAAATTCTCATTTATCATCATCCGATTTTACAAAGCACTATTCTCATCCCTATTTTTTCATTCCCTACTTCTGATCTATACTCTGACAGGGATTTTGATCCCATCAATTTGTTTCTTTCCCTTAATGTGTTTTCTTCTCTGGGTTACCATAATGCAATGGAAAACATAGCAATGACAGGGCAATAACAAAGTCCTAGGATGCAGCAGGTGATGATACACTCAAAAAAGGCAGCTATGAATACAGAAAAAAGGAAAAAATCTGCTTACCCTTGAAAGGCCTCAGGGATCCAGGAACCTCCAGCAAAAAACCCTTATCTCCACTACCAATCATTAAATGAAGTCTGGGAAGGGGTAGATCTTGGCTCCACCCTGTTCTGGTCACTTAGGTACATTGCATACACCTGAGCTCCTCTGGGTTGGCCCTGCCTTCCCACCAGGTGCTCAATCACTGGTTCAAGGTGTGACCTAGCATTTCTGCTACACTGACAAAAATGCTTACACAAGCATTTTCATGTCTCCCTCTCTTGTTATAGAATCAAGTATGAATCCTGGTTTGTCAGTTATTCATATTTATCTGAATTGTTCTTTTTCCCCCAGCTCTTAGAGATTCTCTTCAAATACTGTCCTTAGCTCACTGTTATTTGAAGCAAGACAATAAAAAGATGTTTTACGTGTTAATCATTCTTAAATTAAAAAAATGATGGCTATGGTGCTAACTTTGCTTTCATTCTCATAAGGTTAGCCAGCTTACGCTTCACAAACCTATTTTTAAGTGGTGACAACATTATTTGCATTACTAAAGCACTCAAAACCCACAGACATGAACCACAACATCATTTTGCAAGATCCTGTACTAACAGGGCATAAGAATTACCCATACACAAAAAAGAATGCAGCTAGTCTAAAGGAGGAATCCTTATGCAGACTGATGTGGGAGTATGAGTGTTTTGAGTAGTCTGAGAACACTCTGGTCTTACTCATTTCAAACTTTTTCAGAAACTCCAGCAAAAGAGTTCACTAAAGAAAGCATTGGACAAGTCAAGATGGCTTTGTTGATATATGTGGAAAGGGCCCTCAGGAGGAAAAATCTGAAGGTATCCAGTCTGCTGTATTCCAAGTTCACCTGAAATTGTGAATTTTATCCTATAAATATTTTTCTGAAGCACTTAACATCTCATAATCCTAAATATCAATCAAATTTAGAATATTTTAAGAGTAAAAATATTAAAATAGTTTTCCAAAGAAAGATTTAAAGAAAAAAATCTAAAAATCCCTGCAGTGACCACATTATTTTCTTTGTGAACCGTGTTCTTTTCCCATTTGCCATAAAGCTGTTGTGATCCTTTCCTTTCCTTCTTCCATTTTCCTGTCAAAGAAGTTCTGAAGGCTCCCAAATGCTCAGCTCTTGCGGCATGCAGCTGCTCCAGAGGCCAATATGCTCTTATTGACTCCTGTCCCCTTTGCCTCCTTCATAGCTATGAGGATTACGAGAAACAGTGATAATTCTGGAACATTTGAAGATGGTTCAAGAATGCTCAAAACATGTTAATGTACTTCACGTGCTGGAAGGACTATACTCAAATGCCTCTTTGGTGTGTAGGGATGAGATAATTGCTAAATCTCTATCATTGCCACAAACTGACATATCAAAATTAGTGAACTGCCCAGATCTATGACACAGCCCATAAAAATATGCATAAAAGATTTTATTACACCATGAATGGCATCATCTCTAAATTAATGTTCCTTAGTAGCTATTACTCTTTACCAGTTTATGTCAGTGCATGCTTACATTTTGAATTTGTTGTCAGATTAGGGTCTGAAATGCTATTTATTTCTCCGCACCAACCTTTCTCACTACAACTTTACAGCAGTCCTGCATAATAATAGCAACTAGGTCATTAAAGATAATACTAATATTCAAAGGAGACTTCAAAAGGAAAATGAATTTCTTGAAAACTTTATCACTGTGACATAAAAAAAATAATAATACTATTTAAAACTTAAACCACAAAAGCAATTGCTTATGCTTATATCAAATAATGACATGACACAGCACTGAAAGTGTAAAGGTGTGCTAACTTGAAGGAATCTTCTTCACATGCTGTGATTAGCTCCACCTTCTCCATTTACAAGGCAGTAAGGATGTCTGGAATTAGCAAACACAGGCATTACAGAAGTATGACAGCCCAAAAGAGCATGCTGATGGGTAGGCACCCCTGAAACACTACTCTGGAATCCTCGCTTCCCTGCTCTCACTGCTGCTGGCAGACTGGGAGCAGCAGGGGAGATCTGATCAGACTCACGTTCTGCAGGGCCCTGTAGCAGAACCACTGGTGACCCCAAGTGATTAGAGGTCACCAAACTTCAGCCTGAAGCAACCGTGCTCTGAACTTTGGCACATTCTGAGTTGACTCCTGCTGGTTTGTTGCCTTTGCCTCTTATCTTATAGTTTAGCAAGGATTGTGAAATCCTGAATAAAGTTACAAGACAGATTGGTTCTGTATGATTCAAGGTCTCCCTCTTCAAATGTCCTCAGTCTTCAAAATTCCTTCAGCAAACCATCTCATCTATCAGCTAACATTTTCCAATAGGTGTGTCAAGGGATCCAACAATAAAAAAAATTCTATAGACATCAAATGCTGTACAGAAACAACAGAGATTCTTTAAAGGTAGCACTTGCACTTGGACAAAACTACCTGCATTCTAACACTGTGCAAGAATACATTTTAACCTGTGACTGAAAAAACTCTGGTTTGAATCCAGTGCTGTGTGTTGCTTTCAGGTGGTAAGGGAAGAAATATTTCAGAAAAGTGCATTTTGGGGATATAGGAATAAATGAAAGAGAGGAGCTTTTTGCAAAAGTTAGTTAGGTTTTTAAGTCTAACCTCACTGACTCCCAAACATCCAAGTTACCAATGAAATACAGCCTTATGTTAAAGTCACTTAGACTTCTGAAAACTTTTTCTGTGAATTTTACTTTTGAGGCTCAGCAGATGTCTACTTGTACCTTTAACCACCTAAATGCTTTTAAAAAAGTCTACCCTTCCAGTAGTTTTCAGAAATAAAAAAATAAGGGCTTAACATAAAAATTCTGAATAATTCAGGACGTCTTCTTCAACATGAAGGAAGAAGGACGGCTTCTGGGTAACCAGAATTCCTGACTTTTAAAAATAGATAGATTGATTCATAGATACATTCATTAGGTTGGAAAGGACCTACAAGATCATCTAGTCCAACCATCCTCCTATCACCATCCCTACCCACTAAACTACTAAATCAAATCCCTTAGCACCTCATCTAAACGCTTCTTGAACAGCGCTAGGGATGGTACCTCAACCACCTCCCTAGGGAGGCCATTTCAGTGCCTGACCACTCTTTCAGAGAAAATTTCCTCAAATCTAATCTAAATCTTCCCTGGCGCAACTTGTGGCCATTCCCTCTTGTCCTGTCATTAGTTATCTGAGAGAAGAGGCCGACCCCCTCCTCACCACAACCCCCCTTCAGGAAGTGGTAGAGTGCAATAAGGTCTCCTCTGAGCCTCCTTTTCTCCAGACTAAACAGTCCCAGCTCCCTCAGCTGCTCCTCATAAGACTTGTGCTCCAGACCTCTCACCAGTTTTCTTTTCAATCTCTCTCTCCCTCTTTTTTTTTTCTTTAATCATGCAATCTAAGAGATCACATGCTGTGATTTTTTTTCTTACAATTTCTGTAATTCCAGGAGATTATTTGTAGGATATTCTAAACAATATGAGATACTGTTATTTCTCCTAAGAATAGAGAGGCCTCAAAACACTCTGAAATCCCTAAGCATGTTGAAACATCATTTGGCATTGGCAACTGCAAACTGGATCTTTCTAGAACAAGTTCTGTATTGGCAAAGTAGCAAAATAAGAATTAGAAAAAAAAGTCACATGTGGCTGTGTAGCAAAGTTTCACAATGAGCCAGTATAGTTCAGTTTTAACAGTGTGTAAGCTGGAAGTAAAATCGTCTGTCACATTTTTGCTATCTGCTTTATCCCTATCGCACTGTTAATTTGCCATGCAGATAATGAATTCCTGATTTTTTGTTCATTTAAGCCTCAAAGTTCATATTAAGCCTGTAAGTGTGTGAAAATAAATTCATTGTTCCTATTCAGATCAAAGCCCTACATTTTAATTTTACTTTTTCTGGAAAAACCTGTGTCATTTCAAAAAAATTCCGAACTTTAAATATTGTTAGCTTCAGGTTTTCGAGATGTACTTCTACCAGTCATTTGAGGTTCTTTGAAACTCAGACATTTTAAAGAAGCAGACTATAAATCTCACATTTATATAAGTTTTTGTCTACTCATCAGTATTCATAGTGTTCAGAACAGTCCTAAGAACATACAATTGTAATATAAAATATTGTTTGAGAACTACAGCTTTATAAAGACTGCGCTAGTGCTCTGCACTCTGGAATTTTGAGAGATTGCCATCTACTCCACTCCGTTCTCTTAGATGGAATCCTCCTTCAGTCTCACTGTCTTGAAATTCTTCACTGGTTGCTTCTTGTGCAGTTATTCTTCGCCTAATAAACATTACAGAGCAATAAGCTTAGTCCAGTGCTGAATACTGTCTACTCAGAACAGGAACCTGAAACTTCAGAATGACTCCAGAAGACAGGAGAATCTCTTCACTTTCACTTTTGAGCAGCATCTGACATTCTGAATTGTAATGCAATATACTTTATACATTAATCTCTATGTAATGCATTCAATTTTGTTTAATATAATTGTGTTAATTCAGTATTTATTGCAAGGTAGAATACAGAAGATTCCTATGCATACACACTAATACTGGTTGTGTTTTAATTTTCTTTTAAAATAAGGATAATAGCAAAACCACACATAGACTTCTTAGTAAATGAAGGCAAATAGAACAAAAGTTCAGAGTGTAAGCTATGCTTTAGATGAAAAAAATGCTCCAAAACTGCTAATCTCAATGTTAGAACACTGTATTTTAAAATACGGTAGTAAATCTAGGAAGAAAATAACAACCAAGAAAAAAAAATCAAAAGTGGCAACGGACTGAAATTTTTGGTTTCTATATACAGAAAGCACAGCAAAATAGAAGCCCATGCCATTGAATTAACAATTTACAACACCTTCCTTGTATAGCGCACTGCAGAAAATGGCAGGCGCTTTCATTTCTGTATTTCCAGACGTGTGTCATTTCCAACCCCATATTTAATAGCGTGTAACTGCCTGAAGGGGAGAGATCAGAATGTGTGGCATGTCTCACTGAGAGGAATTTTGTGCATTAAAAAACCCCAAACCAAACTCTTTCAACTGTTTAACAGAGACGCTAACCAACACCCTGGCTTTGAAGGAAAAAAAAAAAAAAAAAAGAGAGGCAGAAAAGAAAGAGACTGCACAGAACAAGAAATAGCAGGGGGAGAGACAGAGAAAAGAGACAGAGAGAAAGAGAGCACAGGAGTAAGTGAATTCCTTACGAGAAAGGCATATGTAAAGGGCAAGAAGAAATGGTTTTCCATGATGTCACTCTCAGCATGTCTGTGTCTGGAAAAGTGCTTGAAAAGTCAGACATGGATTTCTTCCATTCCACTGATGCAAACTATTCCTGCCACGTTTTCAAACCATATTCCAGGAGTAAAGAATACCGTATGTGCAGCATGAAAGAAGATAACCTATATATTTATTCACTGCCACCAACCAGATTTGAGCAAGCTGATATTTAGGTCCTATTATCTCCTCTTTACCTTTTAAAACAGTTTTTCCAATTTCCTCCCACCTGTAATTTCCTCCTCCCCTTGCCTTTTTCCTCCTAAGTATCTCAGACCCTTAAAGAAACCAATACAAAGATTTTTTCCTACTTCTTAATGTGCATGTTTCTACTTTCCTGTGCTCTCCTCCATTTACTCTTGAGACATCAAGCTGTTGTTGCTACTGTTTCAGCTCAAATTCTGTGTCTTTGTCCCCTCATTCTGTGCTCCTTTGCTTGTCTTGGATTCCAGCCTGAAATTCTTTCTTAGATAAAACTCACAGGAAATTCTCACCAAAAGGCTTATTTACATATGACATTGTTTCTTTCCCCTTTCATACTGTTTTTCTTTCTTGGGATTTTGAAAATTCTCTTTTTGGCCCAGTGCATATTCAGAAATCACAAATCCAAAAAAAAAAAAAAAAAAAAAAAAGTCTGTCAACATATATGAAAAAAATAGAAATTCTGTCATAAATTTTAACTGAAAGCAGTTCTGCGNAATAGTACACTTAAAATAGCCACGGCTGCAAGTGGAGAGAAAGATTCATGGGGGGTGAATTCAGACTTAACAAAACTTTATCACTGATTTACTTTGTCCTAAAAGCCACAGGTCTGTGGTACATGGCCTGGAAAACATCTAATAACTATATTTGCTATAAATACTGACAATTTGTCCACCTCGTTCGAGTCACAGGCAAACAAGTTATCCAGAGGAAGAGAAATAATTTGAGAGGGAAAGGCAAAACTGTGTCTGCACAACTGGGCCAGTCATGTTGCTGGGCCTGGTGAAGGAGCTACAGATCATGGGGAAAACACAATGTACTGGAGGGCAGTGTGCCATGATTTGATGTTAATAACTCTACAGACTTTAATGCAAAACACAAATCTAGAATAAAAGTTAGGAGGGTGGGTAAGTCAAAGAAAAAAAAAGAAAGAAAAAATAAAAGGATATATTAAAAAAAAGACACAAAAAGTATGAAAAAAATGAAAAAGAAACCAAAGAAGAAAGAAAAAAGCAACAAAAAAGGAGAAAGGAAAAGAAAAAACAACAACAACAAAATCTGACAGAAAGACTACTTCAAAGATTCATAGCTAAGCTAAAGCAAAGCATCATTTTTAAAATCATCCTGTTCTTTCCTGTTTTTATATACACAGTTCTGCCAAAGGCATTCAGTTTTCATGACTTCCCAACATGGGTCATATCTCATCAACCACTGAACTTTTGCATACTTATACATGATTAGTTGAAACAGTTTTACATTAAGAAACACCTCTGTGTAATAACTAGAAGGCTTCCAATCATCCTGTGTGACCTACTGCGGGGAAACTACTTAAGCAGGGTGGGTGGATTCAATGATTGCACTGATCCCTTCCAACTCCAATAGTTCAATGATTCAGTGAAAAGGTAAGGGTCTTACAGCTCTCAGTTCACAGGATGATTTTCGGTTTGTGCTATTTCATTTGACTGTTGCAGTTCCATGCTACTAATTCCTAGCATGACATAATAAGCACACACATTTGATCCTAGCTACAAGTTTTGTGCAACACTGTTGGAAAGAAGAAAACTGCAATCTTTACAGTTGTCTTCTAGCAAAAATAAAAAGTTCTTTCACAGCTCTGAAGCTCTTTAGTCTCAGTTTCCAGAAAATCTGCAACCCATCTTTCTGCATCAAGACTCCAAGTAACTCTCTCCCTTTCCACTGCTTCATACTGTCTAGGAATTAGGACCTATTCACCGCTTCTGGAACCCTCTCTTCTGTTCTGGACATTTTGAAATACACTGTTACTAATGGACAGGATGATAACAGTCATTAATCTATGAAGATTTCTATTTTAATGCTGTTTATTTTTCTTATATGAAGAACATACTCTGCTCAATTCAGTGCATTAAGATCTTGTTCAGGGTTATTCTAAGGATTCACATTATTAAAAGTCCTTATGCTCCTATTCCACATGTGGTAAAATTTTTCCTCCAACATATTCTCCAATTATTTCCTTTCAGTGACAGTATTCTAAAAATGGTAAGATGTATAAATGCAGTAACTGATGCAATACATTCCATTTTAAGAGGAGATTTCAGATTCCTTCTTTTCAACAGTTTCCCAGTAAAGCCTGGTATTTATTATTTGTTCTGAAATCATAAATGAAGAAGAGATGGCACATTTCACTAGGACAAGTTACATTGAGATAAAGAGCTAGACAAGAGAAATAGCTTCCATATAAATGAAATAACCCATGTAATGGCTTTCACCCATAGTATGTTTATGGTTTCACTAGATCAGTCTAGATGTTGTCTCCGTCTACTACATTTTCTACTACATCCACTACACCTACTACAACACTAGATTAGATTTTTTGAACTGATACTTGCAGTAGATTACAGAATGTGCATAAGCATGGCAATTGCAATGGCAGCTGTAGGGAATGTACACTGTACAAATTCTAGTCCATGGGTGTCCAATAATTTGACTTGCAGGGGCCATGTTGATCAAACAGAAACTGTCTTGGGCTACATATAAAATATATAATAAAGTTAATGCACATAAGTATCAAAACTTATTATGATTTATTAAAACACAGAAAAACAGAAGAACTTAAAACACAAAACTAGCAGGATGTTTGACCTTGCTATAATGACACTAATGCATCAGACACATCTGATGGAAGTGGCTGAAGTTCTCAGTGAGCTCTCGAGACGTTCATCAGAGTTCTGATGACACATTACTCTTCCTATGCTTCATCCTAGACAAAAGTTGTTCACAAAAGTACATCCAACCAAAAAGTAATGACACAAATAAGGCATGACTGTCAAATGAGGGATATTTTTCTCTGGCATGAGAGGTCGTATAAAAGTCCAGTAAAGAGACATGACCAAAATTTTCTTTGAATTAAATGTCTGATTGCAAACCCTATACATTCAATTTGAAAATTCAAAGGTAATGTATTTGTGTCTTCTGAAAAGGGAGTTGCAAATGTACCAAAAAACTGATGACTTTTTTTAGAAATCTTGAAACCTATTCTCAAACTCCTTTATCAAAATGGAAAATGTAGCTGCATATTTTTCACTATTCACAGGACTGTGTTTAGCCATTGTATTGAAATGCATATAATAGTTTGCTGTAACTTGAGCTGCCATAATTTAAGTTTCATTTTAAATGCTGTTATTATCTGACACATAGCACTGACAAGTTGATTTTCACCTCAAAGATGCACGTTTAATTGATTTAAATGAGCAGTCAAATCCACCAAAAATGCTGAAACTGTGTGCCATTTTTAATCTTCACATTCTAGCACAAATTTTGTGCCTTCTGATTCCATGAAGAACTTGATTTCACCTTACAAAGTCTATTTAGCATTTTATCCCCGCTTAACCATCTTCCTTCTGAAAAATAAATGATGACTCCTTGATCAGCATCCATACTTTCAAGGTACTCCTAGAATTACTTATTATTCCATCCCCTGGACTCCGTGAAATTCACAGCTTTGATGAGGATTTGCATGACAGTAGTCATTATTGAAACTTTCACACAGATTTTCTTGATGCCTAATGCAGTGATATTTTATAAAATATGAGTTGTCAGTGATAACTGCAGTATCTTCTATTATATTTACAAGTCTCTATTTATATGTACCAGCCATCACCAGGGCTCAATCAATAGCTATACCAGATATGTTGACAAGTGTAAAGAAAACTGTTATGATGTATTTTTTTAATCTGCTTCATAGAAATCGAGAGATGTATTGTGTTTTAATGGCACCAAACAAGCCATTTTTTGGTGTCACGGTTTCACGATTTTTTGTTATCTGTATTCCACATCATAACATCATGTAGTGCACTGGGAGTTAAAGAGCTTATTGCTCCAGTTCCATGGATTGTCAATAGTTCCAGGCATACCTGTCTCAGAAAAGAATTAAAACTACATACCCCAGAGGATGTGTTACTTTGCATTTTTCCATTTTAGGAAAAGAGGGAAAGATAAAACCATTGGCAAGTCATGAGATTGCTCTCCTTACCTTTTGGATCATCCCAACAGTGTGGGGGTTCCCTAGCCATCTCACCTTCAACATTAGATTAAGGCCTTCAGTTTTCAGACACTCTTTTTCTCATTTTATTTATTAGTTTCAATTCTAATTATATTATATTATATTTTGCATTCCAATATCTTACTTGGTAAACTAGTTTTCCTCCTCAGGTTATTGCTGCTGTTTTATTTTTAGGCCTATCTTCCTGCCCCTTTTCCCCTTTCCTGGGATATAAGCCCGTGAGTACCCCCACCCCATTCTTCATGGAACTGGGCTCAACCAACCTGCAAAACACTGACATTTGGTGATGCTATATTTGCTCTCAGTACCTCTCATAAAAACAGCACAGAGCTCTTCCTGTATCATCAGTAATTTCATTAATTGCCAAACCATAAAATTAGAAAATTAGCAGCTTTACTCTCCGAATTTCTTTTTACAGTCTTTCTTATTTCTTCACTTCACCTGGCTATAGTCTGGTGAGAACAACTGATTGTAGAAAAAAAACTGTTTGTTTTTTTGTTTGCTTTCTATGTTTATACATCATATCTGCCATGCTTTCCTTACATTGCTTAATAAAATCAAAACCATTTATTGATGGTGATTCCCTGTGTATGGGAGAAGTGACATAAGAGCACATCGCATGTAAGAGGAGTATTCTTTGTTCTTGTGTTAATTCATTCTAATTGGTAAACATTTTAGCTCTGACACATACCTTCACTGCAAAAAACACATTCATATATAATTTGTGTCATTTCTGACATACACAGTTTTATTGATTTAAACAAAATTAATCCGGTGATAAAACACAGAACTGATTGTAGAATGAGATTTAAAGACACAAACTAAATTGTGTCTGAAATTTTAAATTGTAGGACTTCATGTGATTCATGAGATTAAAGTTCAAATAATTCGCTCTTACAGAACCTGGAAAACTCTCTCTTCATTTGCTTATGATCATCTAACAACATATATGATTTCCTGCTTTTAACCTTGAGTATTTAAGTTTAAGCTACATAGATTATATTGGTCCTGAAAGCAACAAAGTAAAATTCATCCTGTTACAGATTTCAGTTTCTGTTTGTCAAACTTAGACACCACGATACTAATAAACACAAAAGCTGAAGTGCAGAAACATATTTAGTCCCAAATGTCAGTAAGCCTGGCTTGTAGTGAAGAAACAGGAGTGCTAAGCATGAGATACCCCTCATTTCTGAAGGGTTTGGGAACTCTCTTGCCCAGACCAAATAGCAAATAGTATGTCAGAGAGCCCAGACTGCATTTTCTAGATTCCCTACCACAGCAAAATTCCCATATGTGACCAGAAACAGTAATACTCTCATTTTTTCATTGCACATGCAGAAAAGATGTAATTTGTGATTACAGGCCTGAGAAGCTCTTGAATTGGACCTCTTTGCCCATTGCATTACAGGCCAGCATAAGTACAATGCATGGACTGTAAAACATTTAGGCATGATATCTTCCTACAAAAATATACCCTTGCTCATGCTTTTATTCTAAGCTACTTCAATATAGGAAGCTTCAGAAATGATCAATTTTTACTTTAGTTTTGTTTTTTTCTTAGAGAAGAATAAGTTTCCTATTCTCAAACACATGAGGCTTGAATAAAATGAGAAAAATGAAAAACATTCAGGATTTTGCAAAACAGAGGCTACCTTCTGGGAAAGATGGGTAACGTTCAGTATTTCTTCCCTCACAGTCGGGTATGCTTTAAGCAATAAGCAACATGCCAAGGAACCATAGCACTCTCACATAATGAACTTAATACTCTCAAAGCCACATGCCTCCTACGGTGATACACATGGAGATACAATATTATATTGTATCAGTTATTATGCAGGTTTAAAATAGGACATGACTTTTTTTATGGATACCAGCACTTAATGTACAAATAAATGACTGCATGTGTTAATATAAAATGAAGTATTCCTAATGTGAAAATTAAAGCTCAAGAGATTCACCTAAAAATCTTCCCAACATCTTATGTTCATTAAAATACGAGATTTTCCTCAGTTCTTCAATTCCAGTTAAGAAAGTGTGGAATTCAAAAAGGAATATTTCTAAAAGTATATCCTCCACCCACTTTAACTTCCATTAAAACTTCACTCCCAAAGAAATGCATCCACCTTTATCTTATGATATCTCATAAATAGTAGAGTACTTCTGTGCAAGATGAAAAGCTTTTGAATCATGATACAGTCAATATGCTCAGTTATGGGTTATTCTATTCAGTCTGATTGCCTCTAACAGGGTTCGCATCTGATGTCCTCGCTGTAGTGTATTTACAAGATGTAGGCAGCAGATGGCAGCATACAGTGGAAAAACAAAAGTCATTAAAGTTACAAGAAAAACAAAGTTACTGCTGAAATCAAAGTTTTCCTTCCGTTTACAGAAACAAACAAACAAACAAACAAGCAAGCAGCAACAAATCAACAACCCAAGTAGTTATCACACATAACCAGACAGACACACTACTCTCTCCTGCGAGAGAGTGTTGGCAACGCTCCAGAAAGGGGGAAACACGACAGAAAAAAAACTGAGTATAAACTTAGGTTCCACAAACAGGTTGCATGAAGCAGAAATGTCGACATACATCTTGACATATTGGAAAGAACTCAGAAGTCATCAAGCCTAGCAACTCACAAGGTGGGTGTTTACCTAGATTCCCAATGCTTTTTTAGGACTGAACTTGGAAAAAAAAGTGTGGAGAGCCTAATATATATCTGTGTCATACTGTAACTACATAAAAAAAGCAAATGTTTTACTGCATGCACTTCGGATCACTCCGGAATTAGTACTGAGAAATGGTGAGAGGGACTGTCCCTGACCAATGTAGCACAGTAGAAGATGTCCTAACTGGAGTATTTTTAGTTTAAATTCTGCAAATGTTCTAGGAGCATCTAAATCTTATTGCAGAAAGTGTTAATTCACCTTTTATATATAATTCTGAATTCAAAGCTTATTGGTACTTAGCATAAATTTTAGCTTAATTTCATAAGTTATAAAGCAGTGCAGTAGACTAACAAGGAACTTGAACTCTAATTTTTAATCTATAAATCTATAAAATATTCTTCACAGAATAAATGAACGGTCCTTCCCTAAATAACTGATATTTTAAAATGCAATACAAATCAAAGCATATGTGAAAAGCTAAAACTATTTTTGTACGTATGAATAATCAGTTTGCAGAACTGTCACCTAAATAACAGAAGTTTCCTTCTCATTCTAGTAACAAGGCTTGTGAGAAAGGATTTACAAGCTCATCCAGGGCTCCACTGAAATCAGTAGCTGCATCTGAATCCCATTCCAGTGCTTAAGCCAGACCAGGTCATTTTGTACTTGGAGGCACAACTGGTGTCTAAAATTATTTTGAGAAATAGATGCATTTTAAGTGAGCCATTACAGCTAATCTGAAAAGCAATCTCCTAGATACCAGCTATTCTGGGGATAATAGATTCCTGATTACCACTGTGTGGAGTGATTAAGGCTAGATCAGAATGGTTGAAACAAGAGAGATAGAACAGCTAAGAAAAGCAGTAGGAAATAATCACAGCTGTTTGTTATTTTTTCTTTTTTTCCACCTGAACAGAAAAACGGATAGGCTTCAAAGAGATGTTCAAGGACAAAAGTGTCCACAGCTTCTAGACTTTTGTTGCTACTGACCTTTGTCCAATTGTTTTATATTCAGAAACAAACAAAGAAAAGACAATTATGATTGACTCAACCTTTCCTTAACTACTTAACTTCTAACCGCACACTTGAAAAATCCATTGTAACTTATCTGTTATTATTTAAATATTTTCAAGATTTATAGCTACATATTTTCATAATAATCCAGATAGATTTAAAACTCAATTATTTCCGGTCTTAATTGTTGAACAATGTTATTAAGCATCCAGATGTGAGGTATTAGTCGCAGAAGACAACAACACATATTTGCATTCTTTTATCTTCAAATCCAGACCAGACACTCCCATTTTTCAGTGTTTCTCATGATCACTGGGGCAAAAGCATGTTGATTTCCTACTTTAAGGTGATTTACAACTGTCATGTGACACATGCTTGCTGAATATATGGCTAATATTCAAAACACATTGTTTATTTTGGAGTCTGATGACTAAAAACATAGTGATGTACTAATTACAGAAACATTAGCATTCTTTACTGTATAAATAATGTAAAAATGGCATTAATGTTTCCTAATACCCTAAATTATGTGGCAATAAAGCTACATTCCATCACATGGATCCATATTTCACAAGACTGTCCACTTGTGCACTTTCCCAGACGCAAATCCTTGAGTTTTTATACTGCTGACCAATCTCTCCACTGATCACATCAAACCCTAACCATGAAATATAATATTGTCAAATTCTGAAACTAAGGGTGAAAGGTATATGAACATATACTTCTCATAAGCCCCAAATACCATGTACATACATACGTACAGTAAAGGCTTCCATGCTGCGTCCTGCAGAATCACAGAAACATCTTTCCACAGAAATAACATTCCTGTAATGCTGTGGGGAGAACCCTGCTCTTCCTTCTCATGCCTCCATATCAGGAGCAAGGAACACTCTGTGTGTGTGCCCACATGTGTATGCTTATATATTTCTGTGTTCGGTACACACATACACTGACAAGTACGGATTTGACTAGTTCTCAATGACTTTTTATGAAGTGTCAAATAACTTCTGTATGTGGTTGCACATACAGACATGCTTCCTTAAAAAATTAATTTTAAAATAAATTTTTAATTGGTACTGAAATTTAAATACTGGAAAGGCTGTTGAATATTTCATAAAATCTGACAATGAAAATTTAATGTGTCCTTTTTTTTTTTGTTAATCAATAAGTGAATAATTTCACCAGGATTATCACATCAAATTCTAATAATGCCATGCTATTCTGGATTATTCTATTAAGACCTATGTGGATTTTAAAGTAATCTTGAATGGATATAGTCGGTCTTTAAATAATTTTCCTATCTATTAAGTATTGTGAAATTATTACCTTTTTCGATTTCTTCAGCAAGAACTAGATTTGCAGCCATATCTCTCATGACTCCCACCCACCCTCACCACCCACAGTCTGCACAAGATGCCTTGTTTTAGCTGTACATTCTGTTTTCAGTGTAGTCAAGAGTTTGATACATTTTGTTTAAAAATACCACATATCAATCCATAATATAACAAATTGCAGTTGTACTCTTGTTTACATATTTATACACACAACAAAATAAGTTGTCATTGGAGACTGAGCATCTGGAATCCTTGAAGATTTGCAGTTGGATACAGCAAAAAGGAAGTGAAAATCATCAAAACAGTTCCACAGGATTATAAAATAGATTGCTGAGTTTCCTGTGTAGAATAAACCTATTGCTACATTAACTACTCCACTTAAAAAAAAGGGAAACTATGAAACTACTGTCCCTTACAAAGAGAACACAACACTTGATGATTTTCATAGGTGATCTCTACATGAAAATCAACAGATATGAGAGTTAACCCTCTTAGTATCTTTTCTGAGCAGCATTTCACAGTGAAAACATTTTACCCTTTTTAAAAGACCATCCCAAGTAGAGACCAATGCTAAACAAGCCCCTTTTCTACCAGTATGGGACGGCAGTCTAGCTGCATGGTCCAGATGAACAACAGCACTAGTAATGCCCAAGGGTAAGGACTGAGAATTATTTTCTCCTAGTGCATTCAAAGGAAGCATATGCTTTCAAATATGGTTTGCAGGCAGGGAGGCAGCTAATGTTTTGCACGCTTCGAACCACAACGGTTATTAACAGTCAGAGTTTGTGGACCTGAAGGGTATACAGCCAAAGCAATCGGAAAGGAATAGAAGATATCTGAAGGGATTTTGTTTTACCCAGTTTTCTGGAGAGCTACACTCAAAAATGATATAAACTTCTACACTCATCAATCTTGGTGTGATACAAATGAAAATATGGTATTTGTCTGAACATATGCAGTAAAGAGATTCCATCCCAAAATACTAATACAGAATGTGGTAAGCTGCATCAAGAAAAACTTTAGGAAAGGAAGTTGCTTACAGGAAATTTAGATTCACTTATCATAAATGGTAACAAAAGGTTCTGGATTGTAGCTCTACAACCCACACAATATTTACTCTACAAAGGATAAAATAAAAGATTTCTTCAAAATCACATACATTAAAATGTACATCATAAAATAATACTCCCGTGTATGTTCAGCATGATATATTCAGCACAGTGGAAAAATCAAAGAAGAAACAGTTAAAGAGAATTAACACATACTGTTCAACTTCAAAGGAAATAATCCACACCTCTGCAAAGCCAGGTGACGAGTTCCCCAAATATCCATAGAAACATCCACATTTAAAAAGCAATGTTTAATACCTCAGAGAACATCTTCTCTCTTCTCTGGATCTGGCAAAATGGGATATCACCTTCCAGCATGACATGTGTACTTATTTGAGAATTTGTGCTGCACTGCATGCAGTGACAGAGTGCAGAGCACAGTATTTGCTATAGTTATGCACTGATGATGAATTACAAGTGAATTTATTTTTGTACAAGTGAACAATCCTGAATGTAAATGTTTATTAGAACTTCTGTTACTGCCTTAGTCAAAGGCATTCATTAACTTGCTATTATTGCAATGTAGTAAGTGACAGTTTGCCTTTATTTTACTTCCTATAAACTTGCTATAAACATACATATTTATGTTACTCACACTTTATATTTTAATATTTAATCACAAAATTTCTGCTGGTCCAGTTACCAGCAGTGGTAGTACTGATGAACAGATGGAGCATTCATTATGCTGAGACTTTCCAGCTGAAGATCTCTCTGCTTTGTGAGGTAGTGGAAAGAGCAAGCACAAATGGGTGCAGAAAGCACGCCAGGAGTTTCTTCAATGTTCAAGCTTTTCTGCACAAGTGTTAATGAAGAAGGATTCTTCAGTAGATGGACAATGGTAAAAGACAGAACCATTCTTCTGAGAGCCATGAATGGATACAGAAGGCTGAGAACTCCATTGCCTACAAACTGAGAAGTAAACTATACAGCAGAGTGCCAGAGAAATCAGCAAATCCTCTTACTTGAGTGGATTAAAATACAGGAAAGCACATTAAATACAGAAGGAGTATATGCAAGTAATCGCACTAGCTGCTTACAAGAATTTCTCTGAAAAAGGTGGAAATAGTGCCTGTATACCTGCCTGTGTATGATACAACAGGAATAACTCCTTTTGATTATGTTACTCAAGGCTAGCCTAAGTGCCTACAAAATAATGTTCTAGCATGTTTGAAACTGACTGACAAAAGCTCTGTCGTCAAAACTCTCAGATTTGTAGCTCAGGAAACGTAATTCCAGCTCGTGTGCACTGGCACCTGCGGGAAGGCTTTTGCCTGCTCAGAGGTTTCCCTCAGTTCCCAAGTGCATGCAACTGCTTGCCAAATTTGTCCTTGGAATTACATTTTCCCTTCAGCAGGGTAATATCTCTTCTTTGAGTATTCAACAATTTAGCCTTTCAAGAAGGCTATGAGAACAGAGTTTGGGCATCATAAATCAGGCTATGTGATTCAGCTGTTTCTTCCCTCCGCCCCCCTGTCTCCATCCTTCAAGAGATTTAGGAATTGTTCCAAGTGACACTACTACAGGAAACATTATCTTCCAAAATAACATGGAATAGCTCCATTAAGCTAATTTCTCAAAAAACTCAACTTATTATAATCATTGCCTGATAATAGTGTGTTCCTAAGTGTCAAACTTCTGATTTGCCTAAGGATTCTTTGCCACTCACGAAGCACCTTGAGACAATTGGTATTAGCAGTCCTTTTTCTTCAGTGTCACATACATAGTACTTTATGATCAATGTAGAGAATTGTATAAAATTACTTTATTTCATTTCTAACCTAAGATTGGGTGTGATGTCAAAACTTA
Source organism: Odontophorus gujanensis (assembly GCA_013399175.1). Classification (NCBI taxonomy): domain Eukaryota; kingdom Metazoa; phylum Chordata; class Aves; order Galliformes; family Odontophoridae; genus Odontophorus; species Odontophorus gujanensis. Next base: position 230,090 of record VXAB01000897.1, read on the forward strand.
ATCTTTGTACTCACCCCAGCCTTTGGTTTAGCTCCAGAAGTGGCTGCTGAACAGGACGATGTTTGGTCAGGAGCATGAATGTTAGTAGACAAGCTTGTAAGTGAATGACTTGCATCTGCTCCAATTTCAGAACCAGATTCTCCATCCTGTTAAAAAAAAAGTTACAACTCTTTAGTAGATGTGAATATGAAATAAAAATCTATGTATTTTAAATAATGGGTATAATTGTATAGAACCACTGAAGTTTATGCTTAGTTCCCTGAATAACTGTAATTTCTCCTATTGTTTTCCATCACTTACACATTCTCTTGCTTTCCTATTGAATGCAGTGGTTTGCATTAACTGCTGTTATGAAATTATAAATCACTAACATCAAAGCTATAACTCCCCTAAATAGTAGAATTCAGGGGAAGAAAGATCAGTTCAGGGCTGCAGAAGTCTGACATTTTTCTGTGATGTTCAGCATTTCCTGTGTGCTCCCACCTCCTGTCTCCCACAGCACTGCAAGCTCAGTAAACATCTGTAAGCCATTACACAGCTGAAATGACATCATTGTGCAGCAGTTTACACAACTTAGAAGTACAGCTCCCTAGTTTCTTGGACTTCAGTAAACGCTTATCAGCCACATGTTACTCCTAGTTAAAGTGCTCTTACACTTAATGACACTGGTTATATTCTTTTTCTTTTTAATAAAAAGAAGAAACGTTTTATTTTTAAGGAAGTAAAAAGAAGTGCATGTCTGATTTACTGTATAGAGTGAAGACAGGAGCTTGTATTGCTTGCAGATAAATTGTGACACTTACCTGGCACTGAGCTGGCCATCGGTACGAACTGCCATATATACTGCCCAGATTATTAGCTGAGGTACAGTCTGTGAATACCTTGCTTGCAAAAAAGCCTGAACACCTTGAATGAACCCCAGCCAACTATTTACAGATAAAGGCACAGTTTCCTAATATCATGTTCCCGGCATAGCTGAAATAAAGGGCAGAAATATCTCAGGGATTCCTGAACTGGAAAGAAATGGTAATCTTTCGATTCATTAATTCCACTTAAGTGCCCACCAAAAAGAAGCTGCCAATTAGGCAGATGCCTCTACTCTTTCTTCTGGTGGGCTGCTTTTTGCAGCATGGAAACAGGCACCACTTCTGATTATCTTGCAGGATTATTTATATGGATTGTCCCAACTCCCTACTTTGTTGTAAGAAATTACCTAAAATGCTGACATTCATTAGCAAGATATTTATGTCATATTTGAGCCATCCTCTTCCATCAGTGCCCAAGGAGATGATGTGAATAATTGAAATTAAAAGGGAAAACGTTAACTACTAAAAGTATATTTATGTAATATTCAATAAAATTGATTATTTTTATCTTCCAAAAACCACAGAAACTCATATGCAGATTCTATACCTCATCTATAGGCCAGTCACTAGACTATATTGTAATAACAAAGTCTGGCTTTAATAGGAAAAACCCCTCATAATCAAAAGAAAATATTACTAATGAAAACAAACAACCTGAATGTTAGCCTAGACGTTTTGGGGCAATATTTCTCAGGTTTCTTAAATTGAAAAACAGCTGCTGCACATGTGGATAAAATTAACAGGAAGCCTGCATGAGAACACCTTGAGTCAGTCATTTCAGGTTCTTCACAGTTACATGTGTAAACATTTTTCAGGAAAAAAGAACATATCCATCACATCTGTGACCTGTATGGTCTCTTCTGTCTACTCTTAGCAAAGAATTTAAATTGTTTAATTAACATTTTAAAATTATTTTACTTGTTTAATGTGTACAATTTTGAACAGAGTCTTATTTTAAGTGATAGAGGAATTTATCAGTACATCCCTGCCAAAAAATTTCCAGGACCATCCACCAAGCAGAAAAGATAGACCGGTAGCTCATAACTGACTCTGTGTTGACCCTGCATTTATAGCAAGTGATAAAAAGACTGCCACGTTTTCTGAATCTTGTGGACCTTCCTTTTCAGAAGCCTTTGCAATGGGGAACCTTTACAATGTTCCTTAATGAAAACATACATGCTAAAAGAAAATTTTGGATGCCATTATCACTGCCTTCGAAACACATGCTCAAACACACACACTAAAAAATACAAAAACAAAAAACAAAACCAAATTACTTACAAACAGCTTTAGTTCTGAAACCAAGGAGCTGAAAAGTGGGAGGAGTAAAATAATAAGTTATTAAAAAAGATTAAGTTAGAAAAGATTATACTTAGAACAATAATAAAGATACCAGCATACAGGTATATGTCTTCGTTTGTACATTGGAGTGCTGGATGGGGAAGAACCTGCACTGAGAGCATTTTCAATATCCTGATCCAGCTGGTCCAGTTTCATAATTAACAGCACCATTGAATCCAGCCGTGATCGATCCCGATCTTCTGTTATTTCCTAAGGAACAGAACATAAAATTGCCAAATATGAAATAGTTTTTTCCTTATTATTCAATATATTTTCATGGTAAGAAGCAGCTTGTTTATTCTTATATTCATATATTTTTATATCATTTATATTTTTATATTACTTTTAGTATATACTCAGGAATTAAATTTAACAAGTTTACGCACTTGTTTAATACAAATCCATTGTTGCTATTTCCTTAGTACATGTACTCTTTAAAGAGCTATTGATTCTAAACATTACTCCAAAAATTCACCCAAGTTAATTAATTTGGTTGTAAAAATCCAAATGATAAAGGTTAATGTATGATTGAAATGGGAAAGAAAGAAGTTCAAAGAAGCTATTCTACAACTGAGGATAATTGCAAGTATTCCTTGTGGAGCTCATCAGCATAACGTTTTGTCAGTTCTTGCAGTATTCTGTCTTGGTTGGAAATTTTTGATACAGATGAGATACATTAACAGTACAGTAAACACAGCATAGTAGATACTCTGATCAGAAAGAAAGAAGGTTGAAGGATATTAAATGAGAGCCCTGAACATCCAGTTTACACTATTTATTTTCCTTCACTCCATTTGCAGCAAATAGAGACAAAGAAGACCTTTAGAAGAGCAATTCAAAGCAAGATTGTCAATTAGATGAAGTAAATAATGCTCTCACGAGCATATTATGTCAAAGACAGCTCCTCTCCTTTTACTTTATATAGCATGCCATCACAAACGCTGGCCAGCCAGCAGGCTTCAAAATCCAGGTACATGAGAACATCTATTGATTCCTGTATAGATTTCCACAATAAGAAATTAGAAAATAGAAAGTTTCACTAACTTACTTAAAATAATATTTTTACCATTTTTTTTCTCAACAAATGGAAAAAAAAGATGTTATAATTGCTTCATTGTGCATAAGCATTAGGGAATGTAAATGACCAGATTAGCCAGTTGTGATAGTCACACAATTGTTTTTCAGGTAAACTTATTTTTCTATTTAGTTAGGATTCTGTTAGCAGTTTTATTACAGACTGCTATTAATGCTGTCTAGGTTGAAACCAGGGAATAGGGTGAGTGCAGTGGTAACTTGAGTTATGGCAAAGAAGTGCAGGCATTTTGATACATTGTCTAAACACAGTCTTGTGAACAGCAAAAAATATGCATGCATACTTTCCTTTTCGCTAGAGGAATGTCAGTACAGTTTTCAACATTGAAAAAAAAAATCAGTTTTTTGGTATATTTGTGACTCCATTTTCAGTTGAGATAAATACATTATCTGCACATTTTCAAATGGAATATATAGAGTTATATATAGAGTTATAATCAGACAATCAAAAACCCAATTGTCTCTTCACTACACTTCTATATGCCCTCTCTTACCAGAGAAAAATATCCCTTGCTCCATACCTTATTCACGTCACCCCTTTTTGGCATTACAGACATCTGCAAATAATTTCTACTATTTACAAGAATAGTAAAATATCAATAATCTCTAACAAACATCTTGAATGGTCACTGAGAAATGCAACCACTTCCATCAAACCTGGTTTCACAAAAACAAGGTGAAATACACCACAAGATTTATGTTTTTGTTGCTCTCTCTTTTTTATGTTTTAATCATTAAAAAAATTTTGTTACTTATAGTAGCTATGTTATCTTGTTCACATACAGTCCAATACAATTTATCTTCACTAAATGCAACCCAGGCAAGGCAAAAGTTTGGCCACCCATTCTCTAACTGATTTTAAATTGTTGTTCAAAGTCTTTAAAACTAAGAACAGTAATTTCATCTAACGTGTGGGATTTCAGAAAGCACAACAGAGCAAGAGTCTGCTAAGAAAACAGACAAGGCTTTCTTTATCTCATGGGGTTATGTTCACGACTCTGGGTGATGTGGTAGCTGTTTTACTCATGTAACCAATTCGTATACAGCAAAATCTTAATCTGGAGATAACTAGTGCTTCTGTGACTATGATCCTCACACATAGTTCCACAACTTAATTTAAATATTTATTTCTATTACGTTTGCTGAAAATATATCACAGAAAAGGCTAATCAGCATAAAACTTATAATTGACAGATAGAAAAAAGTAATGTGAATTGCATTATCACAAAAAAAAAAAAGAGTGCTAGTGAATGGGTGGGGCAATTTCTTGTTTATTTCATTTTCCTTATTGGAGAGATAATAGGCATTTTTACATGAAGAAAATAAACATAAATAAGTAAAATAATAGACAAAACTGGAGTTTTCTTCAAGCAAATTGTTAGACTTTTCCTGGCAGACAAATCAGAAGCTTGTTTGCATCTTAAAAACTGAAAATGCTGGAAAAGAATCTATTGAAATGAAGTGGTGGCAAATATTGTTCAAAGTGATATTCAGGTTTGACACAACAGGCTGTTTTTGCAAGCAAACACTTCTTTAAGAAAACAATAACATTATCAGCATGGTATTTAGCTATTTTGTTCAGTAGTCTTAGCAACTACTTGTGGTCCTGACTGCTGTTGACATAAACCTTTTCATGGAAAGTTTTAACATTTTAAATATATTTCCTGTTTTCACAGTTTACTAAATATCACAAACACCTTCTGTTTGGCCATGTCACTACTAAATTCTATGTGTATATAGGCCTAAAAATTATACCAAAAATAACATATACAAATAGAAAAAGACTAATATTGAGTGGGACATTTAATACAACACTAAATAAATATAACATTATTTATGTTGATATAGATTTAACCTTCATATTCTTAAATAATTTCCCAGCAGTTTCATAGTTTGTCTATTTTGCATCTCTCCAGTGTATATATTCTGACATATTATTAAAGTATAATCTGATCTAAAGCCAACTAGATATTTGAATTTTGTTTTCATTTGAAAACACAGTATCTCCTTTAAGTTCAGTCTCTCACATCTTCCTACATCAATAGCTAGTTACCTTCCAAACTAGAACAAAAGCATACAGATTATGTTTATAGAATTTGTTTATAGAATTATACAGAAATCCTATCTTTGGCATTATGAAGTCAGAATATAAGCATTGCAAGGTTCCTGGTTGAAGATGATCACCACAATCTTAATTTCTGTCTGTAGGCATTGGGCAGCTCACGAACATATGACAAAAGTGTAGGGTTGGTCAAACTTGATATGTTATCAGTTTGGCAATTTTATTTTCAACTCTTCTTTACACAATGAGGAGATATTTAGATCATCAACTGTAGTAATTTTAATTTTTATGTCCTTTGCTGTAAGAAAGGAGTAGGTTGAATTTGAACATATTCATCTGTTTAGAATAGAATATATTGTATTCATCCTCAGAATTAAGAAAATATTCCTAAATTAAGTATTAAAATTCCAAAGTTAATACGATATTAAAAGAAATACTGATATTTTTACAAGAAAGTTCATAAACTCTGTTACTAGCATAGGTACACAATTCTAATTCAGTGAAAATATCTTGGGAAGGAAAGTTACAAATGAGATTCAGCCATGTTTTTAATTTTTTTTCTTTTTTATTATTTTAGAGTTCATATTCACACTGAAAAGAATAAAACTATTTTTTCCTTTTATGTACTTTAAGAATTTGTCTGTCTTTTTACTACCAAGTTCATCTCTGCTTGTAGTTGCAAACTGAGATTGTTTAATAGCTGTCCCTACAGTACTGACACTCCGCTTAGAGAGCACATGAAAAATTATGACTATAAAGTTATTTGTGCATAATGTTCTATTTTTGATTTTGAATGTTTCACGAATTAAAATTAAACATGGAACAAAGGTAGTATTAATAATGTATTTCTAAATAATAAAAAAAGATGCTTTATATTTTTAAGATTGCAACTTTTATACCCACGTTATCAGTTCCTCATGATTTTAACCTACTCAAAAACAAAGGAAATCAGCCAAGTACTACAACGCTCATTAGCTTTGGATTTCTCGTAAGGGCAGGGTGAAGCGTCAACTCTATTACATCACAAACATTTATGTTCCTATCGTAGGCCCCTTTCTCACATACTTTTTTTGATAGAATAGTCCCATAATGTACCTTTTGAAACAAAGTGTGTTAAGTATAAAATCTATATTAATTTGCACAGCAATTTTTTTTATTGGGAACTGATATATAAAACACTCTACTTTCTCTCAGTATACCCACATTCCCTTGTAAGGACACCTTTTTGAATCACCTTCCAGTTTCCTGACCAGAGCAGAAATCCCATTGATGCCTAAAGTTATCTGAGGCTGAGGAAGGGAAAAAAGGACCTGCTTCAAGTAGACCCATGGGCCACCAAGGCACCTCCCATCCTTTCCCATTTCTTGGGATTTGCATACAAAAATGCCCACAGCTTTGAAGAGGAGACATTGGTTTTCAGAGGCAGTTCTGCTGCAGCACTGGCAAGACGAACTACACATTTTAGATGGCATTAAATTACTGTTTCTTGTTTTTCTTTGCTAAAAAAGAAATGTTCTTTAAGAAAATCAGAACATTGAAAAATTGCTGATTTTATGCTGTGAAGGTGATCTTCTGAACTGAAGAAGTACAAAGACTAATGCTGTTTTGGAATACTGTTGATTTTTTTCTAGCAGACGTATAAATCAGATGTTAAATTTTACTCTTTCTATATTGTACTTCACTGGTCAAAAATCTTGGAAACTACCTGGAAAACGAATCTTCATCTAAATTTTAGAGTCATGCAAATTTTAGAGTCATGCTGTGAAATTCCATAATGGAGTTCTATTTCTCATCATATAGGAGGTGTGCTGCAAGTGGAGAATATTAAAATACTATGAAAAAACTTCAGTACTTCATCCCATCTTGACGTAAGATACAAGGCCTAAACACCAGTAAAGATTACAGTAAGGTTACTATTCCATTATTTGTTTAGAATATGATTTATATTTAGAAAAGACTGAATATGGAACAAAAAAATGAGTATACACTAGTGTACAGGTGCACAGGTGTGCTCAGGCATACAAACATCCACATATATTCACTCGTTTATCGGGAAAAGTTTTTTTTTTATTCTTAAAATAATTTCAGTAGCTAAGTCTTTCCAAGTAAACTACACCAGATAGCACAGTGTGTTACTTCTCTCAGTAACACAGTAGAAAGCACAGCAACAACAGCAGAGCAGCAAGATCCAAGGCTGTAGCAAGTGAGGGTTTGCTCAAATGCAACAGCTGTGGGCACAGACAAAGAAGAGAAACTGCTTACCTTCAGAAGGCATCAGGTATGCAGGGATCTCCAGCAAGATACTCTTGTCTCCACTGCCAACCCTTAAATGAGGTCTAGGAGGGTGTGGATCCTGGTTCCACCCCTTCCAGTCACTCAAGTGTGTTGTGAGCACCTAAGCACCCCTGGGTCGGCCCTGCTTTCCTACCAGGTGCTCAATCACTTTTTCAAGCCATGAGTTGCATTTCTGCTACACCTCTATAATATGAGCTTCTAAATTCCCATTATACCTACAAATACATTTGCAGAACTGAGGATTTCAGAAGCACTTGGTTGCTATATGATCTAATAATTGTCATCTTCAGGACTGTAGCCAGTAAAAGAAAGGTAATAAATACAATAGCACCTGAAAGCCCATCTCCTTGAGACATTCTTTTGAAAAAACAACGGAGGCACTGGAACAAGTTGCCCATCCTGATGGTGGGTGCCCCATTCAGACATTCAAGGTCAGGCTGGACAGGACCCTGAGCAACCTGATCTAGCTGCAGGTGTCCCAGTCCATTGCAGGGGAATTAGACTAGATAACCTTTGAGGGACCCTTCCCATCCAATCAATTCCATAATTTTATTATTCTATACTTACTATGGTTCCAGACAAAAAAAGATGTGGCAAAATCAAAACTAAAACTAACTGTTTTCCTCATTTAACTAATAGTTTATGCATAATTATTGTAATACAATTTCATAAGCTTCAGACAACAGATGAAATCCAGAATGGTCTTTTTAAACTTCTTTACAGTAGCTAACCAGATGAAACCAAAGTCTCAGTATGCATTTCTGATTTAGGATCATTTCAGGATTATACCTATGACTAATTGCCAAAATAAAATTTCATAGAGGTAGAGTGCACAACATGAACATAATCCATCTTCATTAGGAGGAAGGAAAATAAAATAGTGAAAGCCAAGTTATTAATTGTGCTTTTCCCAACATAAAAAAAATGCACTTTACTGTATGAGTTTTCTTTCTTTTATGGGGTGATGGCTGGACGAGGTGATCTTAATGGTCTTTTACAACCTTAATGATTCTTTGATTCTGTATTTTATAAGTTGGCAATATACATGTTCAACCTAGCTATAACTTACAAACTAAGGAAAAAGCAAGCTTTTACCTTTCCTGATAGCACTTCTGTTTGATGTGACCTGAATTTTTTTTGAATTATATTATGACAGCAACCTGACTACTTATTATTGGATAGAAAAAGTACTCTCATTATATAGAGCTTCATGAGTTAAGAATGACGGATGTTGCATTTTTGATACTGCAAGAACACTTCAGATGTGGTCACTTTGTGCAAAGTCAATTACAAAATATTTCAGTGAACAAGATACTGCTTTACCATTATGAAATAAATCATTGAAAAAATCATACCACAAGACTGAACAGTGGTGTTAGTTTAATTTCTGACTATTAAAATGGAGACACTGATATTATGAAATCTTGCTAGGATACAGACAGATCTGTTGTTGGTATGTACATTCCAAAACAAACAAACAAAAAAAACACACCAGGAAATTAGGAAATTCACATAGATTAATCACAAATCATTGTGAATCTTTCAGTTTATCTACTACAATTTTTTGCATGCTTTCAAATTGGTATATCAGAATTTTTCCATATAAAAGTTTAGAAAGTAAAGATTTTCCTAAGACTTCAATTTCCACAATATTATAAATGAATTTCTTCAGTTCGTCCTTTTCTCACAAACTACAGATTAAGATTAATCAACAGTTACAAACATTTCAAGGAAAAAGTACAAAAGAACACAGGATAAACTGTCAATTCAGTCTTTATAGATAAGATATACGTTCATTAATTTGAGTGAGATTTCAGTGAATGAAAAAAGCTGATTGAAACAAACGAACACAACACAATTCCCTTGCTAATAATATCTTGTTCATTTTGTCTATTATTTGTGTGTGGGGAAAGGAAGTTTCCATTCAGTAAATGAAGTCCTAGCAACATAACAGGTTGCAGAATATGTTCTGTATTTACTTTTTCTCCTGAGCAGAATGAACTAAAAGGTACTATGGAAGAAATGTGCCGTTATATAAAAAAAACAATAACTAATTACATATGAGAGAAGCAGGTTTAGCTAGTTACTTAATCTTGTAAATTTTGCCACAAGGGCTTGCTTGAAAAAATCCAAGTGTTTTTTTTCCTTTTTTTTTTTGGAGGTGGGGGTAGGGAGAATATAAATATTTAACTGCTTCTGACTTATTTTAGTTTGTTACCCATCCAAGTCCCTTGGGTCTATTTATATCTCTTTGTATACAGTAACAAACACACAAGCACACTCTGATTTGAACAGCAAAGAAACTTTGCGCATTGACAATAGAAATGAATGCCAAATTTAAACCTAAATATAGAAGCAAATAGCATAAATATTTACCTTGAGAGGGTATTGAAAACCATAGATTGCATTAGCTTATTATATCAATTTTGCCAGAGAATTTTTATAACTTGAATAGCAAAATGTAGAAATATTTTGGAATAATCTGCAGCTCACTGAAATGAACCCAGTACTCGTGGCATCTGAGTATCCAGTCATTTATTTAGAAATCTAAACAGATTAATCATTCTCTTTTCTGTAATCTTCCTCATGTTAGCAGATCTCATGGGAAATTCATTTGTCCCATCCATCAAACACAGTTCACAATTCTTGTTTCTGGAGGCCACTAGGAGAGAAGCAACTGAAGAAAACTAAAATAAGAATTGTTGCATCTAGTAACAAATACTTTCCTTCCTCCCTTGTACCGAGGAAGGCAACTAGGTTGTTGAGACCTCTGAAGAGGTTGCAAAGAAAGTTCACAGCTGGGAGTGGAAAGACAGAGGCGAGGGAATCATTGTGGAAAGAAGAGCTCAGACTCTTGTACAGAAAGCTATATAATATAGAGAGGTATGGATTGACAACAGTGACTCTCACAGAGTTCAGAAAACCCTGTATCTGAAGGGACACCCCAGGACCATGACACAAAGTGTGAAACTAAAATCACAAGATAGACTTTAAATGGGCCGCTATTAATCTGCTCTGCTGCATAATGGACTTCATTTATGCAACAGTATCAAAGCATCACAGAGCAATCAAATCCAATAAGCCACACTCTATGCCTATCTTCTTTAAGGTGATAAATAAAAATGCCTTAGATAATTAAAACACATGTATTCAGGGTAATGTGATGTGACATTCTGCATGTGCTGTGAGGAGAGCTGCTTACAGTCCTAATGCCAAATGGGCAAAACCAAGGACATAATATATTTCTCTGATTGCTATTTGGCTATAGTAAAGATCAGATACTAACGCTTACAGAAAAAAAAGGAACTAATTAGTAAAACTACAATGAGAAAATTATTTAAAATGTAAGGCAATAAGTAAAGGACCAGGAAGTATTTATGCAAATTCAAAATTCAAATTAGGACACATGGTACAGAAAAAGTTGAGTTATTTTCTGCAAATTTAGAAGAGCAAATATCATAGAAGTTTTGCAATATACAAAGCCTTTCCTGTGCTGCTAGTATTTCTTCTATGCAACATTACTTGGATATCTCTTTGAAATATTTTGTTACTCCTGGTTCATTTCATCAGAAAAAAAATAAAAGCACTGACTGAAGATTTTGAGTCATGCAAATGATCTGAAAGAACAGTTTAAATATACTCTTAGGCTTACTTTTATGGCAGATGTAACAGTAGAACAAAGTTCCAGAAGTTGTATCAGTCATGTTTTTCCAACACAGGAATTTCATGACAAATAGAGGAGGGAAGCTGAGGATTTAAACTCTTACCCAGTAAGACTGAATTCATTTAGAAATACTGAACTTCAAAATATTGCTGTTGCTTTTAGAGAAAATGTTTTCCGCACAAAAACACTGGAACAGACTCTCAGAATGCTACTTGTGGTTGCACATGACATGCATGATAGGATTGATTTAGTTATCAGTATATAGAGAACAACATTTATAAAACTGAATGACCTGTAGCTTAAACTACAGGGATTAAGCAATGTGAAATCCCATAAAATCCCTATTACAATGAGAGTATTTATTATGAGACATGTATCTGCCAGAATTGTCTCTTCCTACAATCAAGAAACATTAAAAAAAGATTTGTGGTCATAAACTATTTGAAAGTCCCAAAACTCAAAGATCTGCTTGCCCATTTCTGATTTTTGCCTTTCCACACCACTGTAAGACTGGTGCTTTGCTGTAAATCCATTTGTTCCACTTACCTTCCCTGTATTTTCTATCTGAAGGCTGATCCTATGTTAAACTATGTAAGTGCACTTCATCTTGACTCTACCAATGAGACACCTGTACCTTTCTGTGGATCACAGAGACTGTTCATCCCTTTCATTTAAAGGTTACTTTAAGTACCAAGACAAACTCTAATGGATTTTTACTATTAAATCCATTACTAAACCAAGCAATAGTCGATGACAAAATATAATTTCGCTTTATATGATATTTCACCTTACATTATGTTAATAACAGTTCAGTATTTCAAGACTCAGATAAGTTCATTCTAAACACACTTATATAAGTAATTTTGTTCTGTTCATAGCTCTGCAATAAACTTAGCTTTATAAAATCAATACCTAAATCACAATATGTCACAGTTGTTTTAATGTTTCTGAAATTCATGATTTTACTACAAGTTACAGTTTCACTATCTATTCTCCCTGGCAACCCCTCACCTCATGCCAGCCAAGTCCCCAGCAGTGAGCCAAAACACATCCAGCTGAACACAGCCCCTACAAAAGGGACAGTGGTAAGCAGGATCACTTCACTAGTGTGGATCCCTGCATCATCATGCAGATTCAATGAAAGTGCTGGCCAAGGAAGCAGGAGATAAAGTCATACAGATCTTTCTTTTTTTGCAACAGTCTGGATTTACATTGGTACAAAGTAACCACATTACTGTAACCTTATTTTTACAAATAAGCTTATGCTGATTTCAAAGGCATTGTAGGAACTGTTTTTCTTCAGGACACCACTAAAAAGAACTTACAGGAATTTCTAGCATAGCTGAGAAAGGGTTTTAAATAGTGGAGTATTGTCAACAAAGAGTAGTCATCTGCTGTCCCCTACCCCTCAATTCACACCTGCATCCTTCAGTTTTCCAATCTATCTCTGGCTTTTCATCAGCTGTATAACATTTTTTTAATGTGCAAGTCTGTAAGAGAATATTATAGCATGAGAAAATCATTGCTTTTTTTTTTTTAAATATTCAGTGAAAGGTGTTTTGTTTCCCTGTAAAAAACTCATTTTTCCCCATGTGAAAATTGGATTGAGTTGTTAACAACTGCTTTCTTATTAAATTACTTCTGCATAATGAAATTTGAATTAAGTGTAGCTCTGTGTCAAAACCAGCTGCACATTTTTGAGAACTATTATTGGTGATTGAAGAGCTGTAGATAAAAATCTTGATCTTTAAGACAGAAAATTTGAGAAGAAAACAGAACAAAAGTTAAAGAGTTCAGGTTTGGTTAATATCCAATACCTTTGAGTAATCAAAACTTCAGCAAAATCATTTCAACAAAAAAAACTACCAAATCAGGTGTTGATATCAGATTTCACATCTTAATTACATGAAACACTAGTCATACATAAAGACCACTAAACTGTCACAGGAACTAAATGTGTGTGAAAAGGAAACTGCATCCAAGAAACAGCTATCTCTTCAATGTCAAGAAATATTCTAGATGGCCCTAAAAGACTTTATCAAGCATACTTTTCCTTAAAATCTGAGTTCATAGAAAACAGTAATAAACGGCAATCAGAGGCTTTGAAAAACTACAAAATTAAGGGAAACTGGGCCAATCATGTTTTACAACTAAGATATTTCCTGCATTAAATAACCAAGATGCTGCAGTCAAAAAAAAAAACTGTTTACCTCAGACATCACTGATCATCTGTCTTCTGTGTATTGTCATCTGAAATTCATCAAAGCTAGATGTCTGATCATGTGGTAAGTAGTTGACTGGAATTTTGTATAAGTCTGTGGTTCAGACAAGTTATTCATCTTTTCTTAACATATTCAGCTATTTCATGTATGCCTTTGAAATATGTTTGTGCACATTAGAATGATTCTAGCTGTTAAATATTTCTTAATGGGATTGATGTGTGGACAGTACATGGCATTGAAAACTTGCTTAGACACGCACACTAGCCTGAAAACCAGCCCCTAGGGTGGGGCATCCATTCACATCAAAAGACATAACCCATGTAACACAACCAGAAGACAAAGTTACTCTGAAGATTCTCATTCTTCTGAAACTAGTTTGTTGGTTTTTTTAATCCCTGAATTTATTTGCCCCTTAGAAGTTTCTTAGATTTTTCTCTGCCATCCACTTTCAGTACTTATTTTCTTTCAAAACTTCTATCCAACATCCTAAAAAACACACCCAAAGATGCAGATCATAATGTCTGCTAAAGCAATTTTCCATAAACATTTAAATGAATAAATCCCACATACTTAGATGTAAGAATTTACGACCTTTTCAACAGTAAGCTCAGCTTCCCAAGTCCAGTGAGTATTTTTACCTGGAACCATCAACACAGTAGATTCCAAATGTGTTTAACATTGCACAATATAAAGCATTACACATTCATATACAGTATTAATGAGCTAACAATAGAAAGTCGTAGATTCGAAAGTCGTAGATTCATTAAAAAAGCTGGAAAAGATCTTGAAATGTCATGTCATCTGTCTGCCTATCAATGACAGCACTGTCATACTTGACAGATTGTTATCCAGCTCTTCTTCAAATCAACACAACTGCCTCAAGCAAAAGAAGTTTTATTAGACTGTTACCTTCCCCAGCACTAAAAAAAAGTTAGGTCAAGCTAAAAAAATTGTGATTCTATAGTGGAACTCATTAATTCTTATTTTTGCCAATTTTCACTCTTCATGACAGATACATATTTTTCTCCCCTTGAAGATGATAGGACATTCTCCTGGTCTCTCGTTTATGCTGATTATTCACCTGCCACTCAGCAGTGGCAGGAGCTGCTCTTCCCATTTCTTAGCGCTCTGACATATCTCTTCAGCCATCTGGGACCTACCTCCTGAGGAGTAACTTGCAAAGTCTCTGCCTTCACATAGGTTTCACCTGTAGTGAAAATTCATCATTACGAATAGGAAAAGACCAATACGCTCAAGGGCACAGCATTCAGGGCATCTCTTTGTTACTGCATATAAATGTCATTCAAAGACATTTCAAATACCCAAAACTTGCAAGGTGAAAAATATTGGCAGCAGACTGAGACCTCTAGGCAACAAGAAGTAAGATGAACACTTATCAGGAACAGCTGAAATACAGCTAATCTTGCGGGTTCTGGACCTGGCAGAAATCCACTGATCCCCTGCATGCTGCAAGGCCATGGACCACCCTCAGAGAGGCCTCTAAAATGAAAAATGTAGAACCAATGCCTTTGTAAAGGTTCATGGAGGCAGGACAAGGAAAAAGGGACTGAAGTTCCAGCAAGAGAAGATTAGGATGCATATAGGGGAAAACCTTTTTCCCTAGGACAGGCTGTCTGTAGAGCAGGCCACCCAGAGATACTCAGTGTTTTCAAGACTGATTCTCAGTGACCTGGTCTGACCTCAGAGCTGGCCCAACTTGAGCAGGAGGTTGGACTAGGGACCTCCTAAGGTCCTTTCCAACCAATTAGTAAGGATGCCCTTATTTCTTCCATTGCTGTGCGAGAACTAATTAAAATATTATCTACAAAAGTTACTGGTAATGCAAGATTAGAGAGAAAATTTTGTTATTATGAGTAGATGCAGCAAAGCAGCATGTTCAATCATTTACCTCTTTACTATATTTCACTTACCATTCATACTGCTATTTGATATGAATCCCACTGTTGTGTATAGCTTCATATAAAATGCTTTCAAGTAATTTCCTGGAATCACGCCCATTCCCAAACTAATTAGTATCTATCATATGATATTTTTTTTTTTTTAAGGAAGACAAATAGCTTTGAAACTAATACCTATAATTTATTACAACTGAAGTGAAAATTCAGTTCCAATAGTATTCTACTGAGCACTGCATGACAGATACCATGTCTGGCTGAGGATTTTTCCTTCCACTTTACTCCTAAATTACATGCAAAGATATTAGATGGAAAACCAGATCTAGATTTTATTCTTCTGTGGTGCTTATTTATCTACTTCAGATGTGCTTTTACAGTGAGACACTGAAGAAGTAAATTGCTCAAAACACCTTTCTTACTATAAAGTGCAAAAACACATTACTAAAACTGCTCAGAAACACTGATGTGATTGTTTACTACAGTAGTATTGTATTTGAATTCTCAACACACTTATCTAAAAAGTACAGGATGTGTTTACACTGAAAATCACAGCAGTAGTAAATGAGCCAAAACCTGAGCCTCCTTACACACAAGGAGGAGGTAATGAGCAGTGTAATAGCAGGACTTGAGCCTAACTGGGCTGGGCTTAATGGAAGGAGCACTTTCTTTTGCTTCTCAGAGTTTCAACTAGGCTGCAGCAGGTAACAATGTCAATACACAGTTCTGACAGTCAGGATCAAGAGGAAGGAAAAGCATGGTGCATTGCGCTGGCCCTAGTAGAGAGACAAGCTCCTGACTCCCAGCTCAGTCTGCAGTATAATTACACCTCTGCACATCTCCATTTTGTGAAGCTGATGACTGACAGTTTTCCTTTGCAGCTGCTGTCTCCCAGACAGAGAAGGAGAAAAGAGCTTATCTCTCAGAAACAACACACTGCTCAAATCAAGTTCAGTTGGTCAGCATATAAATCCACTAAGTATCCAGGTAGTCAGCATTCAGGAACCTGGCAGTCTGAGTCCAGGTTTCAGTTTTAACTGAGTCTCAGTGTATTTACATTCTAAATATGATGCATGCTATCCAGAGTGACCTGGACAGGCTTCAGAGGTATACCTGTGCCAACCTCACGAAAATCAACAAGGCCAAGTGCAAGGTCCTGCATCTGTGTCAGGGCAATCCCAAGCACAGACACAGCTTGAAGGGAGAATGGCTTGAGAGCAATCCTGATGAGAAGAGTTTGGGATTGTTGGTTGATGAAAGTCCCAATGTGAGCCAGCAATGCAAGCTTGCCACCCAGAAGGCCAACCATATCCTGGGATGCATCTGATGTGACCAGCAGGTTGAGGAAGGTAATTCTGTCCCTCTACTCTGCTCTCACAAGACCTCATCTGGTGTACTACATCCAGTTCTGGAGCCCCCAACATAAAGACATGGAGTTGTCAGAGCAGGTCCAGAAAAAGGTCACAAAGATGACCAAAGAGCTAGAGCACCTCCCCTGCGAGGACAGGCTGAGAGTGGTGGGGGTCTTCAGCCTGGGGAAGAGAAGGCTCCAAGGAGACATTACAGCAGCTTTTCAGTACATGAAGGAGGCCTACAGGAAAGCTGGGGATGGATTTCTTATAAGGGCATGTAGCGACAGGACAAGGGGAAATGATTTTAAACTGGAAGAGAGTAGATTTAGGTTAGATAATTTAGGTTAGATAAAAGAAAAATTCTTCACTATGAGAGTGGAGAAACACTGGAACATCTTACCCAGCAAGGTTGTGAATGCCCCCTCCCTGGAAGCATACAAAGCCAGGCTGGATCTGAGCAACCTGGTCTAGAGGGAAGTGTCCCTGCCTATAGCAGAGGGGTTGGAACTAGATTATCCTAAGGGCCCCTTCCAACCCAAACCATTATATGATTCTATAATATATACACATGCAAAATTTAATTACAGTCCCACACGTGGCTCTAGCAAATCAGAGGTTTAAGTTCAAGGTGTTCACTCAAAGAGCAGGCAAAATAAAATAGACAAAATTAGAGGTTCAGGAAACAAACAAAAAACCCCAAATGCTTTAATTAACGTTCAGCAAACTTGGATTGAATTTATTGGGGGTAAACAATTTTGCTCTTAAAAATACCTGAAAATATTTTAAGTGATTTAACTGTAAAGTTTTCATTTCTTTTCATCCCCTCACCCCCTTACCTAAATTCATATTTTTTTTTTGCCAGTAGACAAGATTCCATTACCTGGAGAATTACAGCTAGAAATATTACAAAATCACAGATAACACTCTAGAAAAATTTTGAAACTAAATGTAACATTCAGAACTGTTCTATATTTGCAGTAAAAACTTATGTTGAAAAGAATATGTTTGAATGAAAATGTGAAAAACTCTGGCAAGCAATTTAGTTTGTAAAAAAAATATGAAAAAAACACGTGAAAGAAAGCTCATTATTGTTATAAATGAGAAAAAGATCTGAAAAAAAATTCAGAAAAATTTTTCAAAATTTTTTTTTCAAAAATTTTTCTTGTTTCACACAAGAAAAAGAAAACAACAGCATTGTCAAGAAGCACCTTCCTATGACTTTGGCACTACATTCCTGGTAGACTTTAACTGGATAAACACAACTACAAACACTCAAGTAGGATGCTACTAACACTGAAAAAGCTGCATAGTAATAAAAAAAGCACACAATAAAACTTGAGCAGGCCAAGGAAATGGAATCAGAGAACACAGAGAAAGTGTTTTGGCCAGAAAAAAAAAACACAACAAAAGCAAAGCAAAACAATACCAAAGAGAACACAAAATTGAGATTTTTAGCTTTTCTGCTATTCTTCACAAGTAGCCTGAAGTTTCATGTGGTCAACAAGTGTAAAGTTCGGATATGAATAGCAAATAACAAGGAATAATTAAAAATTGTTAATCATTACCATTTTGAGAAAATATTGCTTAATTCACCTTGCTTCCGCTCACTAGAAAAATCAGAACCAATATCTGCGGGTATGAAATGGGCTTACCTAACATAAAACACTTTTGTTAATTCTCTTGATTTGGGTTAATAAATGGATTGTTAATGATCCACATAATTTTGCAGTAATATAGATTCTAAGATTTAGGGTTGAGGCAGTGATCACAAATCTTAGTTCTCTAATTCAACCTACCTATAGGTAAGTGAGTTTTCAAGAAAGAAAAAAGGACTGAGAATGGAACAATGAAGTTTCCTTTAACTTCTACAGCTTGAAATATTAAAGTTAGTTTTTCCAAAATAAATATTTTTTTTGAAGCACATTTATCTCTCTAAATCCAGAGAGAATAATTTCCAGGAATGTTTTCTGGTTGTTGCTTTTTCGTCTGTCTCCCTGAGTCAGAAGTACCTAATTTTCCTGCTGAGTTGCATGGTATATTTGTTTGTACTAAGTCAACAAAAAAAATATGATTTTGACATTTGTGGTTTATTAATGATAGAGTTAAAAAAATCAGTATTGTAATCACAATTGCAGTGAACAGTAAGTATATGTTGAAAAAAGAAAAAAATAGAAGAGCATCTGAAGAACATGTTGAATATGGCTCTCCATATTTGATAAAGTATATAGACACAAGGAAATTAACCTATATAAACTATTAAAACTATAAAAATATTAACAACCAAGCAGTATAAAGCTCCTGGAAATAACCAGTATACCACAGTAAGAACAGAAAATGAAGACAGTGTTCCCCATGAGACACTTATGGCCGCAGATGGTACATAGTTTGTGAAATAACTAGAAATGAAATAATTGGCTAAACTAAGTAAATGTGTATTTTCAACAATGTCACCTCATCTTGATGAGGACTTTATATAAAAAAACACAGAAAATAGCTCAAGTTCCCCAAGTTTTGACAGTTAGATAGGATAAGGGATAATTTAATCTCTGGAATTCCACTGAATTACACCTAAACAGTCCTTTGAGGCTAGCCCACCAGGTTATGCAAGTAGGATGACATGTAAACCATGCTCAGTACTTCTCAAAGGATGATGGATAATAGGAGAGTCTGGAGGAGGGATCTGTTTGATAAATGCCTCAGGCTAATGATAAGTCTCTTTTCATTCAATGGCAAATTAAGGGTGCAGGGGCAAACCAAGGGAGATTTTAGAAAAATTGTTATGAAGTATAGAAAAAAGCAGTAAGATTTAGAAGAGTTCATTAAGATAATTGTTTTGGCAAACAATAGTTATTAGATAACATTGAGCCCACAATCAAAATAGGCCTCACAGTCTCAAGAAGCACTTGTATCAGTCAGAAGAGCTACTAGTCTATGAAGACAACTGCAAAACTGCACTTGGACAATTAACAGGACGGTTGTTTAGCATTGTACACACACAGTAGGAGTAGACTCTACCAGGAAATAAACGCGGTTGTTGGAGGCAGTGCATGAAAATTCTTGTCAGATCCAGTCAGCCTTTTCAGACCTGCTGAGAAGTCTATAGCTATAATGCATCTAAAAGTCAGTTTCTGATCTAAGCATTATCTAAAAGACTGAGTGGAAAATCAGACAGTAGAGCTGTGGTAAGGGTTATAGTATAGTTTGTCTAGCAACCAGGATATTTCACAAAACAGCTTCAGTTGCAGTACAACTTCAGTTTCAAATAATGGAAAAGTTACTGGAATCTTTAACAACAAAGAACAGATTACAGTAAACACTACATAGATCATCCAGAAAGTAATGAATGATCCTGTTTATTTCCACAAAAAGTACAAGAGGTACTAAGAACACAACAACGCTTCTAGAGCAAGTTCTCAGCTACAAAACACTTTTTCAATGCAGTTACCACCAATAGTCGTGCATTTTTGATAGCAATGAACGTTTTACTTATTAGCTACAATTCCAATTCTATTGTATTATCTGTCATTCCAGTAACTTATTTGGAAAATGAACTTTCCTCCTCAGATCATTGCTGCTGTTTTGTTTTTAGGCCCACCTCCCTACTCTTTCCCCTTCCTCTTTAGCTAGGGCATGGGTCTGTGGGTCACCCTGCCCTGTTAATCATGAAAGCAGGTCAGAACAGCCAGTAAATCATTGACAACTACACTATATTTTTGAAACAGCAGCGCACCATTAGTAGATGTAATGCTGTAACACAACAGAAAGCGCAGCAGTGGCAGGGAAATAGCAAAGTCCTAGACTGTAGCAAGTGAGGACATGCTGAAACACAACAGCCATAGGTACAGAACCAAAGAGAAGAAGCTACTTACCCTTAGAAGACCACAAGTATACAGAGACCTCCAGCAAGATACCCTCACTTCCACAGCCAACCCTTAAATGAAGTGTGGGAAAGGGTGGATCCTGGCTCACCCCTTCCAGTCATTCAGGTACATTGCATGCACCTGAGCTCCCCTTGGTTGACCCTGCCTTCCCACCAGGTGCTCAATCACTGGTTCAGGCCATGACTTAGCATTTCCACTACATTAACAATTGTGGGATTCTCCTGAAAAGGAATGCTGAAAAAAGAGAAAGGCATAATTGGGTGAGGGATGGAAAACAAGACCAAGTGAAGATCTGGTAGTAGTTTTCTGCCTGGTCATCTTGTTTACCCTCTTGGTACATAGCCTGCAGCAATTGTGTTGCTGGGAGAACTGATAAACATGACTGTGCCCCTCCTGATCACCGCCTAAACTACTGTCAAGAGCCTGACCCAGGAACATTCCCCTGAATGTAGTGCCACTCTGTTGTCTCATTGTTTTGTGTGAAAGTGGTGTTGCACCAACACAAAAACGTGGGACAACACCCACAGATGTGGTTCTGTGGCTCTAGGCTTAAGCAAAAGAAATGTAACCAACTTCTGTAGGACTCAGAGGAGGCCTTCCTTGCTCTTTTGTAACGTAGGCCACACATAGCTTCTCAGGCTAAGCCTGTACAGCAGAAGCAGTGTGCAATGCAGCAATTAAGTAATGATATCAGCAGAGACCAGATGCCAGCAGAGTATAAAAGCAGTGCAAGGACTGCTATCAGGTGAGATCCCCTCTCAGCTGGGCTGAGGTCCCCACAGCATGTGCACTGATGTCTGGACTGACAATCAAATCAGGTTGTTTTATCCTTGTTAACAATATCTAGAAATCTTCTTGGCATAGGTTATTGGTTATGGCCCTCTCTCAAGGAATTCAGTCCAAAACCATGTCTTGTGGGAATCAGCAGACTCCATTACCTTCAAATTTGTGGAATGTGGTGTGTACTTCTGGAGTTTACATGAGTTATTGAATGATTTTATGGGGGTGCCTGGTGCATGCAACACATTCTGCACACACCTTTCCCCTTTAGTGTGCTATTTGTTGTATACTTTTCCAAGGCTGTTAGTGTCTGTTTGGAACTGTTACCTGTTGAGCATTTGCTAACCGAGATTGTAATTAAGGACATTGTATTAAATATTAATCATCTGACTTATGGTCAGTGAAGTGTGTTAACTAAATTCTGTGAAACATCACTGACGTTACTGCAGGGAACAGTGTACAATAGAAAATCTGTGTAACTGCTGACCATGGTGCGTGACAGGCCTGTGTTGTGATATCACTCAATAACAGTGACAGTACCATAGAAATTCAATGCATTTTGAGGATAGTGTTAACTGAAATTGATGAAAGTATTATAATTCTTGGGTTTATCAATAAGATTAAGGATTGTGCCTTCTGGGCATTCGATTAATTATGTCAAGAATCTGATACCCTAATTTAATTTAATTTATGAGATTAGAGTATAAAGAGAAAGCCCAGCAATCGACTAGCTTGATCTAATTTTCACAAATGCTCACTTTTGCTTAGGCTGCATTTTCAGTAGTTCAAGCTTTCAAGTTAATGGACTAAAATAATTGACTTTCCCTTTCTATTCAATTGGTGTTACTGAATCTATGAATATTGTATGGTGAATTAAGATTGATGGAATCCATCAGTTAAGAAGGAAGATGGTAGGCACCAAGATGTTATTCTGTATAAATATAGTCACAGAATGATTGGGGCTGGAAGGGACTTTAGAGACTGCCTAGTTACATCCTACCCTGTCAAGGACAGGGACACCTTCTAGATCCCAAAGCCCCATCCAAGCTGGCCTTGATCAATTCCAGGGATCAGGTACCCACAGCTTCTCTGGATAACCTGTTCCAGGGCAACATGGTTTTATGATTTTTGCTATCGGTGTTCCACATCATAACATCATGTAGTGCAGTGGGAGTTATAGAATTAATGCTCCAGCTCTGTGGATCATCGATAGCTCCAGGTATACCTGTCTCAGAAGAGAAGAACTGGGTGCCCCAGAGGACCTTGCGTTGCTTTGCATTTTTCTGTTTTCCACTCAGAGGGAAAGATAAAAACTTTGTGTGTCATGAGACACAGTTTCTTCCCTTTTGGACCAACCCAGCAGTTGGTGCTCACTAACTGTCTCACCTTCAGCATTTAGCATAAGGTCTTCAGTTTATCGGACACTATCTTGCTCACTTTATTTAATTTATTAGCTTCAATTCCAATTATATTGTATTATATTGTGTTATTTTGTATTCCAATATCTTATTTAGAAAATTATCTTTCCTCCTCAGATCGTTGCCGCTGTTTTGTTTTCAGGCCCATCTCCCTTTTCCATTTTCCCTTTTTCCTTTTTCCCCTTCCCCTTCCTCGGGGCATGGGTCTGTGGGTCCCCTGCCTCAGTTGTCATGGAACCAGGCCGAACCAGCCCATAAACTGTTGACACGGGGTCTCATCAACTTCATAAGAAAGCGTTTCTTCATAAATCTGTTTAAAGCCATTATCACCCCTTGTCCTATTGACATACTTTTTTAAAAAGAATCCCTCCTCATCTCTCCTGCACACTCCCTCCCCCCACCTCCTCCTGCTTCCCCCTCCCCCCATATGGACAACTCTTGTTTGTAGGACTGGTATAAAAATAAAAAATAAAAAAAGGCAAAAATGTCAGGATGTGGTGAGTACTGGTAAACTGGACAACCAGTGAATGTCTAGGAATTAGAAAGGCATAGAAAACAGACTGTATGCATTAATGTTTCCCATGTAGACGTCTGCATATTTCGGTTTATCTGGATTCCAGTAAAAGACAATTTAAATGCTAAATTTTTTAAGCAAAATGCTATGTCATATAAATAAACAAATCCCAAATTGTAGGAGATTTTTTTGGTATGGCAATGTCTAATCAACCTAGGTTTTCCAGTCTCTTAAGATGTATAAGTACATGCCATTGTAATTATCAATCTTTTTTTTTCCTTAAAATAATAATAATAATAATAATAATAATAATAATAATAATAATAATAATAATAATAATAATAATAATGTTTGCACACTTTTACTTCATCTGGACTGCCTCCAGAGTTTCCAGCTGTGCAGGCTTCTTTTCCTGGTGACTCATTCCCCTTTGCGACTATGCAATACATATCCTACGGTATGTTACTAAGAATCATTTGCTTACATATACAGAAAAGAAGCTTAATGAATCATGAAACAATGATGTAGTAACAATAGCATGTCCTCAAGCAAAAGGTATAAAACTACCAAGGAATGGAATAAAAATGTTTCCATCAAAATCTGCCCTAAATGGAAGCCTTAGTATATTATTTACCCTTAAATTCCTCTTTCATAAATTAAGGATTTTTTTGCTCAGAACAAAATGAAATGCAAATCTTCATTTTAGACTTCATCCTTTGCTTTTCAGGATTAAAATCTGATTAGTTTTACTATGATTCACACTTCAGAAATTATTTGTCTTGTAGGATGCACCCAGTGGAACACAAACAGTGAATTTGGTAATGGGACATTCTTGAAAATATCTTCTGTTTCCAAACATAAATGTACATATTCATACACCCCATACTTAAAAATGTTGCCTTGCTCTCACACAACACTGTGTGAGCAGTATGAATTATCAGCTGGAAATCCAACCGTGAAGTTGCTAAAACCCAGGTTATTTACCCTTGCAAAAGCACATTAAACAAACAAAAATATTACTGTAAACAGTTAATTTTGGAAAATATAATCTATGGGAAAATAATGTCTGTTGGATTTCTCAACAGTTGTGTAAGGCAATAGGGCAGCATGCTTCTACGTTTGTTATTTCTAGGCACCTACTAAGAAAAACAGTAGTTCTCCAGTTAATAGGCAAAGGTGGCAACGAGTTAATGAACACATTATTGACTGAAGCTTTACTATATTCTTTGGAAATAGCAGTTCATCTTCTCTGTAATAAAACAGTAATAACAGTAAACCTTTCCCTCTATGTCATAGACTAACCATACAACTTTTTTAATTTAAATACATAAAGAAGGAAACAAGATGTTTTGCTACACTTTTAAAAGAGTTTTAGATGTTGGTTTTCCTAATATCAAAATAAATAAACACTGTCACCACATCTTGTGACAAAAGCCTAAGCCATCCTTAAAGGTCAGCATAGCTTTTGCATTAAATATGTCTGCAGAGGAAAAAAAAATGCTTGAGGAGGGAGAATGAGACTTGGAATAGTTAACTACAGAGCAGCTGGCACAGATTAGCCTATGTCCTCATACAATTGAAATGTTTCTATTAGAGAACTTGAGATAACTAGCTTGAGAGCATTTAAGTGTTCTCCAGTATTTTTTTTTCAATTTAATCAAGTGTTATCTCTTGAGATATGACTGCATTATCCCGATAGAATTGAGGAATTTCCAAGCCTATGCAGTTACATACATGTATTTAATATCAGGTTGTTGAATTTGATTTTTATCAGAGGTGTATGACAACTTCTATTGGTTTAAGAGAAGACACACCATTATGGAATCAGGAAAGTAACATCATATGAAAGCTCCAGCTACTGCTTCATGGATGGGGTCAAAAGCATAAAGCTACAACCTTAAGGAAAGAAATACGCATGTGGGGAAAGAACCCAATCAAATCTATAGCCAGTGCCAAGGAAAGCTACAGTGAATTTATTGTCAGCACCAGCTGTCCTCCTCAAGGAAGAACAGCACCAAGAATATCGCAGAACTGAAGAGCATTTGAGCATATAGCAAGCACCGCTGGGTTTGTAAAACAGGACATTTGGAATCTCAAAGTCTTTCTTACCATGTAGAAATTTAAGTGTTAAAATGAACATTACTGATATCAAGCATCTCTTTCTATGTGTGGAAGAAAGAGAGATGCACAGCTGCTCTAAAAATTGTCAATAAAATATTTATAAATTCTAGTTTCCTTGTTATTTGATTTGAATCCTGCTTCCTCTGACTCATATCAGTGGGACACAGAAATACCAATATGTCTATTTCACCAAATGTGTTTGTTAACAAGAGTAAAATACCATTTGGCTCTTTTTTATTGAAAAAAAAAAAAAAAGAGTTAGTACAGTTTATCATTGGGTCTAGATTACCAAATGACTGGAGATGAAATCTGAGATCTTTTTTAAGTAGCTGGGAATTTTCTAGCCTCAAAACTAGGATTTCAGCAAGCTGATTGCACTCTGTCTGCTACACGTCTCATCCATGACAAGCACGCCTAGGAGAGGCTTTTCCATTCTGAGAATTTCTGTTTTTCAAGGGCTCATTTTCCCATTCTAAAAGAACGTTTGTGACTCTGCTGCCCCTAGAGATGTTTATGCCTAGGAAGATAAATGCCTTTAAATAAGAGGTTCTGTTTAATAGTCATATTTGTACTTACACACCCTCAGAAATTGCTGGACTTTTGGGCAATTCCTAAAAAGAAATTGCTAGAGATAAGAGAAACCCTTACTTATGGATAAGAACGACAAAAAAAGGCATTGGGAAAAGTGTTATGAATTTTCCACAAAGCGCTGTTTGGAGACATCAGTAAGCATGTAGCAATGAGCAAGAGCACACCTACAAGTTGCATTGCATGGCGCTTTGCAAGCATCAGAAATTCATCTAGATACTGTCCAGTGCACAGCAACTGCAAAAAAAGAAAAAAATAATAATAACAGTAAAAACCAAACCAAACCAAATCAACCAACCAAACAAACAAACAGATAGCAATAGGCAAGATGTTTCTCCCAAGGCAAAAGCAGGACTTGAAGCTAAGCAACAGTTCTGGTCACCATATTAAGCTCCCCTCTGTTTTTAACTCCACTTCTCTGATGTATCCCTGGAGTGTTAACATTTGGAAGTGTATTGAATGCACTGGTTAGTGGGGTAATGACCATGTTTCCTATGATAATGTCTGCTGAGGGATGTTTCATTGCTGGTTCTCATGTTTCAGGCTGAGTTCTGACAGCATAATCAAACTGGAAAATATGTAAATCAGAGTGTTCATGATATCCATTGAATGCATGCACTGTCTTGCTACATTTAACAAGAGGATTTATTTATTTATTTTAAATGTTCCACCCCCACCTCCCTTCATCTCCAGAGATTTCCAAAGTAGCTCTGTGTAGCTTTATGTTTATCATATTTTTTTCTTCTTTTTCCTCTCTGAGACAGGAAGCTGAGGGTTTTGACCTCATCTGGATCTTTCCCAGTGTCAGGAGGTGGTCTGTTCAAAAAGATTCCACAACACTGATCTCTTCCTGATTTACCAGATAGCTGGGTCAATTAATAAGGTCTTTACTGTTTTTTCCACAGCTGTAAAACAACCAATGGACTCCTCTGAGAGCTAATTATCAAATCTTTTGAATTTTTCTTTCAAGGAACAAGCAGTATCTTTCCAGTTAGTAAATTCCACTGCAGCATTAACTTAGCAAAGATTATCTAATTGTAGGAACCCTGGTTCACTTAAAGCAGTTCATGGAAATGAAACATTAATGTCAGAGATCTGTTTCTTGTTTATAATTTTCTCTGTCCTGCTATCAGTATATTTTCTCAAAGTCACTAAACCCTCTGTTTATAAGAGGATGTTATGTCAATGCACAAACTGTCCAGCACGTTGACAAATAGAGTTCTCCTGTATAACTTCTGTGGGCATGGATAGAGAGGGTGTAGTAGTAAGTAACAGATAAATAGGCAACATTCCTGATTTGTCATTTTCTCTGTCCCTGCCAATATACCCAACCTTTCCACTATTATTTCTTCCCCATAGGACTGCCTGTGTTCATTTCACAGTAAATACAACTCAGCAAAAATGTCTCATCGCTAGTGAGAAAGCATCTTTTCTGGCATTCAGTGAAATCAAAGAAATGTGGTTGGTTCTGGTGACTACCAAGATAATTCCCTTAAAGTATTAATCAGAAGTAGAAGTAATGAGAGCATTCCTAAAATTTTTTATGTCCCAATATGAATGGAGCGCTCCTGTATTATTTCAGAGGAAATACTTAAATAAATAAATAAATAGTAATTAAAAGGTCAGTGAAATTTGTTAAGAAATGACTTTTCAGAATTTTTGGCTACTAGTGATCAGGCTGAAGTTCACAAAAGTTCCGAGAAACTCTACTGTCTTTCTTCGTCTTAGATATCTTAGATTCACTACATTATGTTATTAAAACTAGGATATTCCTTTTGTATTTTATTTAATAGGATTCTATTAGTTACTGAAAATATGCATAATGAAATGCTCATTTTGCCTGCATGGTATACCCTCAAGATTTAATGATGTATTGGGATTCAAGGAACACCCCAGCTGTAATACCAGCTCTGCCTTTGATTCAGAATAAATGACTTCTCTGTTTTGATTTATTCACGCTTGCTCTGATGTTGCTATCATTAACTCTATTCACAGTGTGCTAACTTTGAGTTAGGACCTCCAAACGATAACTCAGTAAGGCAAAATTTTTACTGTAAATTATGCAATAAACATTATATACTGTTTTTCACAGAGAGCTTCAATAATGAATATTTCTAGAAATTCTCATACTGGCTTTTAAAGCACAAGAAATACACAGATGGAGATCATTTCTAGAGGACAAACTGAACTAGAACAAATGAATGTTTATCTTATTTCCCCATAGAGCATGCAAAGTGATATAATCACAAAGCAACTGTTCCACACTCTGCCAAAAATTATCAAACCTCTGCCATGTAATACATCTGCACACATCAAGAAGACTCCCAGAGAAAGGTAGAAGACTTTATGCTTTGGTCATGGTAGAGACAAAAAATCTCACTATTTCTCATGGAGTAATGGGAACTATTCACACACACAATGACCAACAATGTAATGAAGTAGATGCCATACATTCCTCCCTACACGGAGCTTCGTTGTGCATTATAGTCAACTCTTTCTGCACTTACTGGTATTATGATCTGGGTATAAATCTATGGCAATGTTAAATAAAAGAGAGCACCCAGGTTAGATATATAACCCAAATCCAAAATATTCACTATAAATTGTACTTAATATTACACAGTTTTATGCACTGAGGGTTTTTTTCCCCTATCTATACCAAGTTATATTTCAAACTGAATCCAACCACTGTATACCACTGGATCAAATGTTAGAGTTCACAATAAACAGAAAAGTTTTAAAATAAACTGTAGACAAACACTTCCTTTACATTTTTTATAACAAATGTAAAATGAAAGCATAGGTAAGAATACAAGAGAGTAATAATCACTAGCTGCTGACTTTCTCTCATGTCTTGAAGATCCTGGGATAATACCAGAGGAAAAGCCAACTCTATTTTCTTCTCCCTTAATACTTGCTGTTTAATAATTCCATACACATACTATTTATTTATTTATTTATTTATTGTGAAAAAAGTGTTTCAAGAGCATCTGGAAACAAATTAGCTACTTCTATTTCCCTTGTACAACCAAACCTTAACTTTGTAGCATACAACTTTTTCCTTACTAAGGACTGGAGCTAATGTTAATGGCTATCGTGGGGGGATATTAACTACCTTACTACATAGTCCTACTATCTAAGACCAACAGAAAAGTAATAGACAAGCAAATCATTTTCTTTTGCTGGCAGTAATTAAGAAAGTAAATGAGAACTATGTCAGAGACAAAAAAATCCTAGTATAAAAGACACAGCCTCACTTTATTTTCATTCCAGAAACACATTAAGAGTAGTTTAGTCTTCATATTACGTAGTATTAGTTACTTCTTCTCCCATTGCTTTTTCAGACTGAAGTTGGATTATGCTTGCATTGTGTCTCCTGTCTAGATCTACATCATTTACAGTTTAGTTTTCAAATAAGTTTTAAGTTGAAGTGGAACAGGACACTGACTTCTAATGCTCTGGGAAATGCTCATCAGAAGGATGCATTCATGGAGAGCTGAACAGCTGGCCAACAGAATGAACAAATTACCACAAAACTATTGGGAATTAGTGAGAAAACTAGAAAGCACAAGTATAGGAGGAAAGTATTCTTCTCTAGCTTGACATTTTGATGTACATACAGTCTGCTGTACCTCAGGCAGCTGAAACAAAAAAACAGTCTGAAAATTTCAAGACTGTCAAGTTTGCTTAGGAGCTAAATTTTGATCTTAAAACAGGAACACATATTATCCTACCAGAGAAGATTTATCAAATACACCTAATAGGAAACTATAGCATACTGACTTCTTTTAAAAGTCTGTCTTGAAAGATTTATTGGTAGTTAACTTTGTCCAGTCATAACAGTTACATGCCATGCAACCAGTTTTTCCAGGGTTAGAGGACAGTTTGGAAAGCCTTGCTGTGCTCTCGCATTGCAAATAATTGAGGTGTACAATGCTGTCACCTGCGCTGAGAATGGAGCAGAGCTTTTGGATTTCCTTCCTGCAAGCCACATCCCTTGCATTGTGCAGACATGAATCTGCTTCTTTTTGAAGCACTTCGTTACCATCTATCAAATCAGACATGAACTTAAAGGAAGATGCAATGTAGACCACCAGAAATAATCCAGTTTGCATGCTTTGACTGCTCCACAATGGCACTTTTCACCCATCATATTACATTAATCAGCAAACTCACTTCAAAAAATCACACTGCTTGCCTAATGTAAAACGCTACAACAGATATGTGTCTTATCCCACCAGCACAAACCTTGCTGAAAATGATGGAAAGAACTTCTGCTTCTCTGGGAACTGCATATCCTGCTTCAAAATTGTAGTTGCTGAATAATATGCACTGTTAAATGCTGAGAATATATATATTTTCATTTTCTTATTTTTATAAGAAAATAAGGTACGTTATTTATAAACAACAAGAAAGAACACAGAATGGCTTACAGTTTACACATCTAGATTTTCACAATTGTGTTGTGAATTTGGTCATATGTAATGTACCTTAACATGTGCGGACAAATAGAAATATTATACAAACATCTAAAAATAGAATGCAGTTTAAAATATAGATTAAAAACTGTCAGATTATAGGGTTCCACAATACATACCATTAAAGCAATGTCACATCACTTACACTTCCACTAGTTCAAAGACTCAGAATAATGAGAACATAAGCATCTGTCGTGGACCAGTACAGGATAAGTCCCTTCAGCCAGACATAATGAGCACTGGGGAAGGTAAAAATAGATAAGGCAGAAAAAAAGTGTGCAAATAATAAGAATCTCAGATAGTTCACTCCTCAGCAAATCAGCATGCTGGACTTCAAAGTGGAAGTTTTGACACTTGCCTTTCACACCAAGCTCGTTCCTCACTCATGTATTATTTAAGCAGAAGGGATCAATAAAGACATCTGAGCCTTAAATAAGAGTCAGTTACTGTGTTTCTTGCTGATTCTCTATGCACTAAAGCGTACCCACAAGAACACATGAAAGGGAAAAAAAGAAAATGAACAAAAACACCTAAACTAAATAAAAAACCATGAACTGCAAACAAAAACAAAACTCTGACATTCTTCCTCTTTTTTCTCTCAGAGGAATTGCTTGTGTTGTTTTCTGGCCTGTGTATTAATGTGATTAGTTAAAATCAATATGCTGAGTTAAAAACAGACATTTATCCACAGTTTAAAGGATAGGTTACTTATTTTTGTTTCAATATTTTCTTTCTCCTTCTATAGTTGCAGAGCTATGATAATAAGGAGGCACATGTGGTTAAGTGAAAACAATTCATTTCACAAATGACTATTTATTTATTTATTATTAGGAGTCAGTACTGTAAGTGATTAAAATAGCTGTAACAGCAATTAAAACAAAAACATACTTTCAGCTCCTGGCTCTGTGAAAGCCTCCTTTCCCACCTCAAAGTGCTGTGCTTCAGCACCAGTAAGGTGACATCATGTGAGGTCACAAGCAGAAGCTCAGAGTTTGACAGATTGGTTATAATAGCGTTATCCCATTTCGGTCAAAACAAAATTTTTGTAAGTTTTATAGAACAGCACCTTTTTAAAGCAAAGGTTGGTGGAAAGCATAGGGATGGAAAATCTGTTTCTATTTCAGTTGTATATCTGGTAAGATGGAAAATGTTTCAAGTCTACACAGATGGTAAATACATTTCTGCTACATGAGGCAGTTCCTGGAATAAAGAAAATTTTCTCAAATACTAAGTGCCAATTATTTATTTATTTTTATTTATTTATTTATGTTAACATAAGGCTTATTTTTAACTTTCCCAGGGACATGTTGAGA
The DNA here is from genome assembly GCA_013399175.1 of Odontophorus gujanensis. Classification (NCBI taxonomy): domain Eukaryota; kingdom Metazoa; phylum Chordata; class Aves; order Galliformes; family Odontophoridae; genus Odontophorus; species Odontophorus gujanensis. The sequence goes on from VXAB01000897.1 coordinate 261,990, forward strand.
GAACTGCAGAAGTGTCCTTTCACCTTCAGAATTCTGCTCTAATTCTGGAAATAGCCTCTAACTCTGCTCTCAGCATAGCTGAGTTTTCTTTACACTTTAAAAGATGTTTCAAAGCAAAGATCAAAGCTCCACAATTACACTTTGCTGCTGGTAAACATTCCTGCTGAATGTCACAGTCAGAAAATAAAAAACATCTTTTTAAATCCTGAGACAATCATCAATGACTAACTCTGCTGACATTTGAGCTGTCATTATCATGTTCCATGAGGCAGTGCTGTTGTTTCACAGAGGATAGGCTTTCTTTGTCATTTTCTCAGGGTTCAAGCTGTTAGAAAGTGAAATAGAAGGGACTAAGGGAGGAAGTCCAGAACCAGGGACCATGCCACTGTAAGCTACACCAGCTGACCAAGTTATGAGAAGTGTATATATACACACACACACATATATATATGTACATGTATATATATATAGTGTATATATACACACACATATATGTGTGTGTGCATGTGTATGTATTTTGTCAGGTAGTCTTTTAGAAAGGATTTGAGCAGAGGTTTTGCCCAACTACAGAAATGAGGGCTGGGTAATGGGACTATGAATCTTACTCTTGGTGTTTAGAACATAACTCTCTTGTCACAACAATGTTTAGTACAAGTCATGGAAATCTCTCACATCTTTACTCCCAACAACTTCGTATTTCCTTCCTAACCCGTTCATTGCGTGTGTGGCTCTGTGTGACTGCTACACTGAGCCTGAAATGAAACCCTATGAAATAATGATACTCACAAGCAGAAAAATATACAGCACTCTTAAATCACTGTGTGATCTTTCGCTTACACACACGAGAAGAAAAAAGTATAAGAAGTTTAATACAGCCACACTGAACTTAATGCATGACGGAAGAAAAGAAGTAATCACATCATTTGTGGAAAGGCAGGAGTAAAGGGAAAGAATTAGTGATTTTTAACAAGCTGACAAAAAGAGTACATAGAAGATGAAGAAATTTTTTGTCCTGAGGCTGTGGTTGACACTACAGAAAATACATTCTAATCTGAGGTTTCTGCTCCCAAGAGAGCAGAATTCAGGAATATAAGCTTTTCTTCTGAATCGGGTTAAAGCTGTTTCCCTCACAGTTGTAACCATTCATAGGCTTTAGTCTGCAAAAGCGCAATTGATTCATGTAAAACACACATTGCAAAAGAACATGCAGTAAGCAATGCAACATGATTTTTCTAAATGCTCAATAGAATATTTGTGAAATTTGCAAAATCACAAGTCCTGCAGAATATCATCCACAAGAATGTCAATCAAGGAACAGCTATGAAGGTATGTCTCCCAGAATCATCCTTGAATTTCACTGTGAGTACTGAGAAATGCTTGGAAACAGTTCATTTAGGAGTTGTTTCTGTGAGCTGAGAAAGCTTTGCACAATTTATAGTTGAATAATCACTCCATGTGGAAAATAAGTAGGAGAAAACTGGAAAATAAATCGGTGAAAATCTCTGTGTGTGACAATTTCTCAATATTTCCATCCTATTTAATTTCTTATCTATTTTCTTGCTGTTTTCCCTCCAATGTAACTGTAAAGCCTTAACAGGCTACTGCTCATCTACCACATCAAATTATCATCTAGCAAATAGTTGAGAATTTTTGTTAACAGGTGAGTTTACACTACACTAATAAATTCAGTGGATATAGTGAAGCATCACACAAGGATACAGTCACCACTAAATTCCCATGAGACAAATATAGCTCAGAATTTATCAAAATAAAGGAGAGTATTTAAAAAAATCTGGAAGTAGCATAGTTTATGATCCCAAACCTTTGCTTGTGGTCATGCTTTTTCACTTTTAGAACAGTGAAAGATATCAGCTTTTAACATATTTTAAAACAAAAATGTTGTGTTTTGCAGGCCATAAGCTTTAACACTGCTGAATTTTTTCATGCATTTCTTCTCTTCATACCAAATAGCCATGAACCACATTTCAATGATTATCAGTGCATGTAAACTTTTTTTTTTAATGATAACAATAATAACACCCAAGATATAAACACCTGTGGTACAAGAACAGAATCACCTCCTTAATTTTTTTTTCTTTGCTGTTATTAATGGATATATTGAGAAATATACTTTAGGTTAAATGAAATCTACCCAAATGAATAAGACACTCAAGATGTCCAGATAGGAACCTTCATTTAATTGAAACTGTTTTGTGCAAAAATGTTTTGGAAGGAGACATTCTGCAGGAAAGGATAAACAAATTTCCATTTAGCATAAATATTTTACATATCACATTCACTATTTTAACTCTTATGTAAGGTGAGACTGCTAAAACAATACGAAAGTCAAGATGTGAAAGTTATTACTGTAATAGGGCACATTATCAAAGGTTACAGAGAGCCAATTTTTCATTAACAGAGCATGTATAAGCCAAATTCCTTGTATTCTACTATTGTAGGAGCATGAGACATCAGCTATAGCAGACTTATGAAGGAGACTAAGGATCTGGTTTACATTTGTCATACATTTACCCCAGCACATGCACACACATACATATAGAGAGCTGTACTGCTGCTCAGATTTTTCTCTTCTATCCTTCTAAATTTGAATTCATAACCATTTTAGGACATATCCTCTGGAGCTTGGAATGTTTTTTGGCAGCAGAAGCAGTATTACTTCATTTTGCAAAGTAGTATTCAATATACCCTGTGACATAGACCCTCTCGTCACCACAAACCTTTTACATTGCCATTGAGAGAGAGTGAGCTGCAGAAGGACACAAGCATAAGGAATACATTTTTAGGTAGCTTTCAACAAGTACTACCACTTTGGGAAGTAAGCATAAGAAAAGCTGCAAAAATAATTTTGCAGATTGCTCCCACCCTGCTACAAATCATCCCTTTGGGGGCTTAATTATTTTTTATACTAACTGGAAATAGTCAGATACCTGTGAACTTACCCACCACTCTACTACTACGACCAAACACTCCGTGACAGCAGTGGTTACTACTGCAAAGTCAGCCACAAGAATGCTGCGAATTTACTATTCTTATGCCATTTTAGGAAGTCAGTCACTGGTCCACATACTATGATCTAGAAATAACAATATATAGACTACAAACAGTCATCCTTTACTAATCAGAATTTCCTAAAGATTTGGTTTAAAAGCAACCAAAAATGTTTTAGAAGTTTCCTTTCTACCAATTATTTCAAACTCAGGCAGAATCAGAAATTTCTGAGTATTAACTGCATGAAATAGTTTGATTCTGGAAGTGTCTAATATCACTTTGGTGGAACAACTGTGTGTGACTATGAGCCATGTATAAATACTTTCATGACCATTTTAGGTAGTTGAAATCCAACTAATGCACAGTTTGATGTGCAACAGCCTCTTGGTTTGCTGTCTAGACAACGTTGGCAGCCTCTAAAATTTATTGCTGAGCACTGTCACAAAAATGTGCCAAAGTAAAATTTGCATAAAGGTTATACTGTAATGGCCTGGCAATCATCCCATCCTGTTCTGAGCTTGTTTTAAATACTTTTCAGATTGTTTGAAATACATCATACTTCAATCCAAACACAAAGGAAGTCTGTGGGAAAGCATTCTTTAGCTTCCCAGATGGAGACAATATTTATAATACATATTTTTGTGAGAGCGATAGAGAAAATTAATAATCATCTAATCACATTAATAGGAATGTTTTATGATCACTGCTTCCACTAATTGCCATAGCTAATATGCATGATTAAAAAAAATCCAATTGTTTTAGACAATTTATATTTTTGTATTACATCTTCATTATTAAATGGTAAATTTAGGAAGTAGATTTTCAGTACAGAAAAGAGGACAACCTAGATGGTTTAATTTTTTGTTTGGTTTTGTTTTTAAACAAATCATACTACTCGTTTTGCTTTACTTGCAGCTATTGCCAGATTCTTCCTGGTTCCTTTAAAATTATGACCATTTAGTAGTAATATGCAAATGCAGCAAATTCTTTGTGGTGAAGCAACTGCTGATCTCAGTAGCCCATTTTACTAATACTACAGACTAGCTCTGAGACGTGGGTTGCAACTAACCTTTCAAAAGCTGTTGTGGCTTTAGATCTCTCATCAATTTTAGATAGTGTTTGTATTAGCATTACAAGTTTGGAAAAACAGATCTATATTATCTCCGAAAATACTTAGAAACTAGGTCTGAAAATGAAAAGAGATATAGAGATGGAATAAAAGCATGGGAAAACATTCAAACACTGTTTGAGTGACCATTTTTAAAACTGAGATTATCAGATTTCCAATATTTGCATTTGCTGTTGTCCTTCACAAAACCATTCCCTAGATGCTAAGATGGTATTATTCATTCTTGTGTGAAAACAAAGCAATTTTAGCATAAGAGCCAGCCTCAGTAATGCAGGAAACAGAGTAAAAGAACCATATGATTTGATTGCAATTACGTTGTGATATGTGCTTCTACAGTTACTAGCTTCTGTTCTAAGGTTCTAAGACCCAAGTTAACAAGGCACACAAAAATACTCGAAAAAACCACAGTCATTCCACTGTCTGCAGTAATTCTTTTCTAATGTCTGGACTTAGGCAGTGAAGCCTTGGTCCCCTATGACTGCTGTTGTTCACATGTTTGGAATTTCTGATAGCCATCATAATCTGAGAATGTAGGAGATCATGTTCTTCTTGTTGGATGGCTGAACTAAAACATTTGCAAGAGAAGGATTTTTTTTAGAAAACACATAATGGGAAAACAAACTGCAAAACATGTTTCTATGCTTTTTGGTGGCGAGGGGACAAAGATGCAATTAAAGAAAAAAATTGACTTTTACAGCTGTAGGATTATAGAATCCTTAGAGTTGGAAGGGACTCTGAAGGCCATCTTAGTCCAACTCTCCCACAATGAACAGGGACACCACAGCTTGATCAGGTTGCTCAGGGCCTTATTCAGCCTCAACTTGATAGTCTCCCTTCCAAATCACAGAGCAAATAATCTAGAAATATCTAGAAATCTGGATTAATACAGTAAAAATAATAGCAAGCATTAGGAAATAGTTCTGATTATTATATTCTTTAGTCTTGTTGCAATGTCTGAGAAATAACATTAACTGCTTGAAACTGGAAAGCTATTCAGTAGGCCACCATGAAGAGTCTGAAGTAGTAAATATAAAATGCAAAAGTTTGATAAAAGAGCAATGAGGAAATCATACACAGAATTATTGCTAATTTAATTTTCAGAATCACATAAGCAAAATCCTTTAATGAAACTTAAATGCAGTCTAAGATTACATGTGAAGAGAAACTGATTAAAATTCACCAAATATACTACAAATATACTACAAAATATATACAAATATATTACAAATATATAGTATACAAATATACTACAGATGTATAGTTTGACACTTCGATTGGTTTTTCCAGAAGTAATATCCCTGGACATTTTTTCTTGGAAGGAATAGAGCTGACATAAGGAACACCAAATCACCAGGCACAATATATCAACTACCTTTCCTGAAACCAATGATCATATATTGATTTCTTGCTTCCTTGTACTTTTTGCAATAAATGTACCCATGCTTTTTCACTGCTCTTACAAAATTTATTAATACTGTTTGTCAAATGTCTGCATAGCAAAGCAATCTACAAACAGCATCTATGTATTATAGGCCACCAAGAACACACATTGGATATAGTCAATAAGCTCACATTAAAAATATATAAGCTACACAACAGATTGCACCAGCCTTCAAAGCAAGGCAAATCCTGTGATAAAAATCAGATCTAACAAAGAGAACAGGCAGGAGTGTCAACAGAAGCAGGAGAAACCAGAGATCTGCTATACCTGTTCAGACTCAGCCAACTTCACACCTCCCAGTAAAATCTCCCTCCACATCATTGTGTCACCATGCTCATAACAGAGAATGCACAAGCGAAAACGAAGACTGTTCCACTACCTCTAGAACAGGCAGGATGCACAGGTGGGCAGCAGGCCTCACTGAGAGGTTCCCCAAATGGGCAGAGGTGAGCATGCCAATGCCTGGGCTGGATGAGAAAGGCAGCACCTGGGAGAACACTATGGCTTGTAACAACACAACTGTCAGTGATTTTGATAGGAAGTGAGAATGTATTTTGGAAAATACTATTTTGTGTTGAAAAATGGTTTCAACTAATATGTTACAATTCTGATGCATTTGTGCACCTACTCAACAGTCCTTGGAAGGGATTTTGCTGGTTATCCCTAAAACTGGTGAAATGAACAGCTTGGAGGGCATAAGAAAACATTCACAAGATTCTTTATAAGGTAATGGCCATATTCCCCCACTCTACAATCAGTATATGGCATTGGGTTTTCCTCTTTTTTTGTAGCATTCACTTGAGAATAAATAATACTTTCTGGTTTTGCATAGTGTCTTCTAACAATTTCACTGCCCTCTATGTGAACATACTAAAAGGCATTGGGATTCCTATGAGTTAAAAACATTACAGAGCAATCATTAGTTTCAAGGATTATTCCAGTCTTTGGAAAATAAGACCTTATAATTATAACTGTATTAAATCTAAAATTTATTTAACCTAGGACAGCATACAGTAGAGACTAACTGGTGTAACTACATTTAATAAATTAATTTATGCTTTTGCTATTCTGTGCCATTAATAACCATTGGTTTTCTATTGTGAATAAACATAACTGATTTTCTGTCAAGACAGAAGATGGAAAGCTTGATTACTGCAGTAACTTTCATTTAGACCTAACATCATTAACTTCTCACAATTAAATTCAGGCCTTTCCTATTTCTGAACCCTAGGAAGTCTTCTTCAGAAAGCAAAGGAAAAGAGGGTGCTGTGCATCAACCATATGAATGCTGGCAACTTGAAAGAATGCTGTAACAGCTGGATCTGTTTGCAAAAAGAATCTGCAGTGTCAGTACATCCATCAAAACTAAAGCAATCTACAGCAGCAGAGCTAGTGTTGGTCAAAGGTACTAAACTTTAAGACCTTAAGCTCTCAAAACTACATCCATCTGCAAAACAAGAACCACAGATCCACGCTATCTCACCTCAGCTTTAGTCTGAAAGCAGCAGATCTAAAGATTAGAGAAGAGGTCATGCTCTGTTGCCACAATTAAAAGCAGTTTAAAATATGTTAACGAGGAACAGGTTTTCAGAAGAATTTAGCACCAGGAAGAGCAGAATGATCTCTACTCAGTGGTCCTAAGATCTTAGCTGTCATTGAGGTACCTGACAGCAATTTTTGTGATCCCCCAGGGTGCCACCTCAAGGTGTGAGTGCCTGAATATCTCTAGCAATTTATCTCCATGTTCTTCTTCCAGTGTTCTGGCCCTTTTGAGCATATATTTAGGTGCAACAATAATTGATGCTGAGTATTAATCAGACAGTGGTGCATTTTAGGCCTTGACTGCACAGTTTGAACTGCTGACCTTGAGAGAAAAGGTTTTATATATCATTCCCAATTCCTTAAGTCTTCCTGTCACTGCAAAGCAAATACTTGACTTTTATGGATGGATTCAGTTTCAAGTCAGTTGTTTTTCTAATGTCTTGTTAAAGTTACAAAAGTGGCTTTCAGAGAGAATTTGTAAACATAGGCACATTTTTCATTACAGATCATTACCAGCTCAGACAGGCCTTTTTGTAAAATAACATATGATTAGCTATAAGCGATAAAATCTTACAAGCAGAAACATTGTTTGTAGAAGTGTCCTACAGACTCGGAGATAAATAACACCAGAAGCAACAGCGTAACACATCTTTCCTCTTTTGCCAAGCAGTTGTTGGTAGACTTCTTTAACCAAAGTGTTACAAGATGACTTCTCCAGATCTGTAGGTCTGCTGGTGAGCACAGCTTTGCAGTTGCTGCAGCCATGCAACTCTTATCCTTTCCCAAAGAAACAACTTATTTTGCTTCTTTCTCTGGTTACTTTACTTTCTTAGCTACTTTCACTGGAACCTTTACATTCTATTTAAATATTGAAATGCACAAATATAAAGCACAAATATATTCTCAATTTTAAGATACACAGTAACTACCATTTCAAAGCGATTAAAAGATACATTACAATGAATATTATTATGGACAGAGTCACTTTGTATCTGTACATAATAAAAAGATGTTTAACCCATATTTTCAAATAATAAGAATTTGAAACCATACTATAAAAATGAAACTTGTTGACGGTAAGTATGCATCAATATGAACAAATATGCTTAGTAAAAAAGAAAAATAAATGTAGAAAGCAGTTGAGAGTATGGTTATATAGTTAATCAGTTCTCAAATACTGTATGAATTTGAACAGTTATCTACCTGTTGGTTAAGTTCAGCATTTATCATTCTCCTAGGTGGTTCATCCTGTTTCATAATGGTAAATCAGTCATAGCTGCTGCAGAGTCAGCTGAAGAACTACTGCATTAAAAGAATGCATGAACTACTAAGGGAAGACAGGCATTCTGAGCTATTGAAAGTTACAGCTTTCAATCATGTAACTTGCTGTTAGTTATATCATACGGGAACAGTTGCCAGCAACTCAAGACACTGCGTTGGCAGTACTTTGATATGTACTACAGTACTTTAGATATGTAAATTTGTTCTCTAAGAGTTGCAGTTCTACTGAGGCACTAATAACTGCTGGGAGAAATGAAAAGGGGAAAGGGGAAAGGAAAAGGACAAGGAAAGATTAACAGAAACCAGATTAAAAAAAAAAAAGAAAAAAAAAATTAAAAAAAAGCCTGAGTGATGTCAAATTAAAAAAAAAAAAAAAGGGTGGGAGGCGTATACTGCAGGTATACTGCACGAATTACCCAGGTATACTGCACAAATTACCCAGGTATACTGCACAAATTAGCAGTATACCTGGGAAAGCCAGACTTCAGGATGTATCCTGTAGTGCCACAGCCAGCAAAACTCCTTCCACAAAAGCGAGTGGAAGTTTCATTGCAGGAGAATCTGCCCATTAAAAGTTTTGGAATGATTCTCCTCTTTACTTTGTGTGGAAAGAGAAACTCTCTGATTGCTTTAAAATTGCAAAACATTGTTTCATACTTCTTTTTATAAGAACATTTTCTCACAGGGATGAGCTGAAAGGCAAAGAATTACTGCTTTTTTTGTTTTTTTTTACTTTCTTTTTTTCCTTTTAAATTTTAGTTCCACTTTTTCACTATCCTCCCCCCCCCCCTCAGTTTTTTAAAATAAGGCTTCCATGCCATTGGACACAATTTTTTTTGTAAGACAACTAATTATACCTGACAGTTGCAGAAAAAAAAAAAAAAGAATTAATAGCAAAACCAAGTCCATTAATGATGTTTTTTCATTTAGCCATGATCAACACATATAGCACTACATTTATATAATAAGGTGGACACGGAATGCACTTCAAATTTGCAGTTCAGCTATTTTTTAACCTTTAAAAGTGTTCTGAAAACTAATTTATATAGCAAATTTTTTTGCACGACTATTTGAAGAAAAATCTGAGAAGATAATGAAAAAGGCTGGAAAGAAAATTTTCTCTAAAATATATGACACAATCACCTTTGTAAGAAGCTGAGAGAAAACATTGGAAACAACTTCTGTACTTTATGATCATCCTACCTTTTTTTTGCGCAGTTTCACTTGACTGTCTGAATATTCTTGTGTGGTCAAATCAATCCTTAAATGTAAACACTGAGTGTCTTCTGCTGAACTGACATTTGAAAGGCATTTGTTTTCAGGGGCCACTTGAGGCTCTGTGAAACCACTTTCATCCAGACCATTTTCCATGGCTGGGATGTGAGAGCAAGGAGAAGATTGCATAAGGCACTCGCTGGATTCCACTGCTGAGCATGTCTGTCTATCACTACTGGGGCATGAATCAGAAGAAATCTCACTCTGTACCACATTACTTTCAGACTTTCCAAGGCTGTGTTTAAAAGCGTCAGATTTCCTGCGCTGTTGTGCAATTACAGCAGTATGAAGCAGCTGTTTCCCAGGCATAATAATTTCTTTCACATTTGGAGAATTAAAAAGATTTTCTTTCTCTACATGTAATACCTCATTTAAGGCTTCGTAACTACAAAGCTCCAGGCTTTGGCCAATACTACCACAAGTATCTCCTTCCATCTTCTCTTCAGGAACTGTGTCACAATCAGGTTCCTTACTACCATCTCCAATTATGTCAGATGTTTCAGCTTCCTTGTTACCCTCCGTTTCTTTTACAATCTGTCTTAAGGAGCCTGCTCCATTTAAATTCTTTTCTTCATCTTTTGGTTCCCTTCCAACAGCAGTGATGTGTTGATTAACATCATTGAGGTTGAGTGCAGAATAGTCATCATCATCATCATCGGACACATGGACTAGAGTTTCTGTGCTAGCCTCCAGAAAATGCTCTTCTTCTTCATGGTTTTCATTCTCATCCAATTCCTTTGACACATTTCCAAGCTGCTTTGCAGGGAAGCCTGTTGGCTCTCCGCCATGACAACACTCTGGAAATGAAGCACATTTTTCTTTCCGGTCCACACTCAAAATTTCATCTTTTTCCATACTTGTCTGAAACTTATCAGCTACGAGTCCATGACGACATGCTGTATTATACTCCACAGACTCCGAAGCCAATCCCATCCACTGGGTCACATGTTCTTCCCAGCTTTTCTTTCTGATTGCTAGAGACATGTCATAACAGTTCAGCAGCAGGCTGAAGCATACCTTCCACAGTGGAGTAGAGATGTCATGGCTGCTGTGTGCCGCACCAGACGGAGAGGGTGTTTCATCTTTTTAACATCTGCAAAAAATTAAAAAAGAAAAAGAAAAAAGAAAGAAAAAGACAAGTTCATTGAATCAACTCCAAATACAAATAGTAAAAATAGAAGAGAGAGAAGAAACACTTTAAAGAAAAGCAAGATAAGGATGTGGGATCAGAAGAACAGGAATTCAGAAGGCTGTTTTGTTTGAAGTTTTAATAGTTTTCATACAAAACTTGACAGTTCTCATAATTCAGGAGAAGTTTTTTTCTAATTACTCTCCATTACCTAATAAACAAAAATGTTATAAACAAGCACATGGATAAGCAAGTAGCTCAAGAGCCAAAATTTAATGAGTCTCTCTTCATTACTTCTATCATTAAGATATATATTTTGATGAATGTAAATTACATTATGTCTTATGACTGCTTTGCATGCAGTTATTTTCCATTTCTTCTTCATCCAGAGATACCCTTGGAGTGCAGCACTTTGGCAATTTCTCAAAGTAATGCAGAACTTGAGGACAATTCTGAATCTTACCAAAGTTATAAACCACTCCTCTTACAAGATTTGTTCTAGAATTTTTGCCATTCAGTAGCTCTCATTTCTCTGATTGCTTCCTTCCCATTAGGACAAGTTATAGTTACAAGTATCACATGAAAACGCAGGGAGAATCAGTTGGTGTGTGGCATTAAAAAATACAGTAGTACAGAAATTAATTTTAGTTTTTGGTGTATTTCATTAAAAAACAAACAAACAAACAAACAAAAAAAACATCTTAAAACTTGAAAACCAAAGCCAAAGCAAACAAACAAACAAAAAACACCGTAACACTTCGGTGAAAATATTCAAGATCTACTAACACAAGGAAGGGACAAAACCTTTGCTTAGGACAGGACTCTCCAGAAGGTTAACTTGTCAGCAACAACTGCACATTTTATCTGGGTTGCCAGGGTCTGCCCCACCCCAGCCCACCTACCTATCCATACAGATTTTTTTCTTTAATGGTCATTATTAGGATCTCTGCATAACAACAGTTGAGATACATTAATCTCACAACATTGCTTGTATGGAATTAGCACAAAGAAAATACCTCATAATGATTTACTCATTGTAAAACAAAATCAACAGGTTTTTCATCAAATATCAAAACATAACTTCCGGCGCATAAAACATCAGAGGCTGAAAGAGCAGGTGCTCGCTCCGTACATAACTGTCAGCAGTTCACACGGATCTGCTTATTGATTTCAGCAATACAGAAGATTGAGCACTAAGTTGTTTATGAGTCACTTAAATCCACTAAGACAAATTCTGGTTGCCCACCAAGGCACAGAGTTGCCTTGACAAATCACACGCCCAAAGGAAAAAAAAAAAAAAAAAAAGAAGTATTCATCTTCAAGGAAATGCAGAACTATGCCATGCAACCAAAACTCAGTACATTAGGTCTTGACAAAGTGACTTTTAGGGTTGAGCTGTACACACTCCTAGATCTTTAACCTTCTTAGATGATGGCAAGTTTCATTTCACATTCACATTTTCCACCTCCATGGAAAGGAGGTGCATAAAAAGAAAATATGTTCATAGGGTAAGAGAATTCCATGCACAAGTCATTAGTGTGTGGGAGGCAGAGGAAAATGGAAAATAACATATGCAGCCAGGCCAAAAAATAATGATCTGCTTCCAGAGGCAAAACTTGGTAGTAAGAAGTTAATGCAGCTTTAAGTTTCCCTTTTCTTTCCTTGTTGAATATGAGAGTAAGTTTAATTATTGAAGTGTAAAGTCAAATTACTGCATAAATTTCCAGTACATTTGAACTATTTTGCTGACTCCATTTCAGATCCTTAATCTCCTAGTCTCCTTAGTACCACTTCTAAATGTGTACACCTCAAAATTAAGATGGCATTGAAATCAATAAAGACAATGCTATTACTGTCTGTTGCATCTTTCACTGAGGGATCCTTAAGTAGTTTGGGAGAAATTGAATTGATATTACAATACCACAGAGTTTTGTTATGACTTCTGAATAGGGGAAGCTTTACTAAAAGGGGCTCTTTGGCTTCTGCTCCCTGTATTACCACTGCTAGGAGTTGCAGCTGGTTGCAATTCATTTCCCTCTGTCTTCCCTCTGTCCCCCTCTTAGAAAACTCTGTTTAAGCTCCAACTCCTTTATAAAAAACCAAAAACAGTTGCTACAGCCATACATGAGAATTCAGAAACAGAAGAAAAAAGCGACAAAAAGGAAGAAAAAAGAGCCGCGTGAAAAGCTAACAAATGCAGCTCCCTAATGAAATCCATGCATCCCCATATCTCAGCTTTAGGCTGCTGGTGGCATGCAGCATGCAAGCATTCAAGGAGTTAATGGGCGTGTGTTAATCTTGCTGCTGTTAAATGGAGTTACATGTGTGCCAAAGGGGGAGAACAGATCCCTTACTGTTTTTCATTTTTTGGATGTGGAGAGTTATATTTCATGGAGGATGAAAAACAAATAAATTTTACTTGAGGAACTCTTCTGTTTACTGGCACTATCACTACTTTTGGCTTCTTAGTAGACTGCAGAAAAAAATGTATTCACCTGTTTAATCCAAATACTCTGCTTGAAATACAAGAGAAATAAATACACAAGGGAGCTTTCATTGTTTTCTAAAATATGAGCTTGCATTAGCACAAAGTATGGAATATTTACTTTACAGATGCCTGCTATCTGGGCAGCCCCAGTTCCCCGAAGTCCCCTCTGGCATGTGAAACCTTCCATCAACCAGTCTGATGGAAGCTCACTTTTCTTCTTCTTCCTCCTCTGCTCCCTAAAGGCTGCATTATCTGCTACAGTTCAGCTCAGAAGTTCTTTCCCTGCCATAAATATGTGATAGTCACATGCCAACAAGCAGCTTTTCTCTTTTCCACCTCCACATACAGGGTCACTTATTTACTTTGCACTCATCACATCTACTGTGCTTGGGAAGATCCATCACTACAAACCTCTGAATAGGAACCATAACCATGCTCCTTTCTCCTCCAGACATAAAAAAGTGCTGCTACTTTTTTCTGTCATTTCTGCCTCCCTTTTCCTTGATGTGCAGTATCTTCTGCCATCTGAGAAATGCTGCTCTCAAGTCCATTTGTACTCCACCAAGAGAAGACACAACCTCTTCCTCTTTTCCATTACCATATCACAATTAGATAACTTTAAACCAGATAATTTTTTCCAGTTTTTTTAAGTCAGGCAGAGGAAGTCTAGCAGTCTAGTTCACCTAATTTCTTTAACCACACTTAGGTTTAACTAATTTTCAGTCACAGCAATATGGCCTTTCAGATCCAGAGAGTGACAAGTGGCAGTGAATTTAGATCTTGCACTAGCAAGAGTCATTGTTACTAAGTTTTTGAACAGACCAAAAGAATAACAGAAACATCAGTAGGGAAACAATTTTGAAAAGACTGATTCTGTTCTCTTTAATTTCATAGATCTCTAAGTATACATTCAATGCCTGTCTGTCATAAAGGATTTTGCAAAACTCAAACATTTTCAATAGAACTGTTGTTCTGACATCACTAAAAGATAACAGCTTTTTCATTGTAATTCCACAGTTTCCAAATTTAAATAGAAAGTACTCATTTTCTAATAAGTATTTATGTACATTTTAATAAATATTTAAGTATTTATGAAACTTAGAGTCTTTCTTGAAATGTTTTATAGAGTGATAAGACCTTTTCTTTTGGTCAAAGCATACCAGTGGGATACAGCTGGCTTTTATTTGTCTGTACCTCTAAGTCTGATACTGCTTCATACTATTAACTTCCTGAAGAATAAAGTTTGAAATAAAATATGAAAGATAAAGACTTCTCCTGGACAAAGTTTCTTGTTCCAGGGTATGATTTAAAGAAGATTCATAATACTGATGTGATAGGCAATGCCTGACCTAAGAAAATGGCAGGGGGTTGTGACACTGCAGCAGAATCTCCCTTGAGCACCCTTCAAGATCCTTTGCAGTGCTTACAAAACAAGATACTATTTTTGACAGATTTTCTAATAACTTACTTCTGATCTCTGTTCACTGTGAGCTATAATGGAAATGAAAAATAGAACAAACCTTGATGCTTGTTTACATTTGGAAGTTTTGCATAAACTCTCATGGAACAAATAATTACTTTGCAACAGAAAACCTGTATGAGATGAACAGGTAGGCCATCCTACAATTAGATTGTCTAGCACTTTTCTTAAAGGATTCCTGTGATTTTTCATCAGCAGCTACATTAAAGAGTTTCAAGGAGCTTTCAAAATTCTGACAAAGAAGTATCCTCTCTTCATCCCATGAAATTCCACATAGGTTCAGCTGTGCTGACCGTTTTTCAAAGTGTCTTTTTCTACCCCTTCTCAAAGAAGCCTACAAAAAGGATCTTAAAAGAAACAGCCACAAAACCAAGACTTAATAGCCTGCAGCAGCAACAAGACCTAGAAGTTGGAGTGAAAATGGAAAGGGAAGTAAGTAAATTTTCTTCAAATGTCCATATCTGTGTGCACCAAGACCTGTCAGAGACTCAACTCTCCTTCTCTGGGCCACAATGGGGTGCTGAAACCTCCTTGTTTCATAAGTGGGGTACAAAATGAGGGCTTTCTGGTTCTCAGAGGAGTGAAGAACACCCTGTTTTTTCCATGGTGGACAGGGGTGTGAGGAGAAGCATGGAATCCAGCAGTGCAGCCACCTCACAATATGGGACAGCATACCCTGCACAGATACAGGACATAGGGAGTTATATGATGAGATCAGGCACTGTGAACCATGGCCATGCACAGAGTACCCCTGCAACAGCCCCCTCAGTACAGCAGTTACCATCCCAAGTGTAATTCAATTGTTGCTAATACTTCGCACGGTATGCAAATCTTATTTGGAAAAGAATAAAGTGAAGTATTTGCTTATAAAGCTACATGGGGATGAAAGACTGTTTCATTAAATTTTTTACATAGTGGGCATACGTAAGGAACTGAGATGAAGCAGAAGTATTTGTTATCATTATTTTATCTTTGTTGGTCTCTGACCCTAGTCAGCAAGCTTTGTTTAGGGAAGTCTGAGCAAATGGGATCTGTTTCCTATAAACTCATCTCACATCTTCCTGGTCTGGCTTACATTCAGCTCTTCCAGTAATTCCATACCAAGATCGGAGACAGAATGTTGTTTACAAATAATCTGAGATAAAACATAAGCCTCTAGGTCTTTGCTCAGTTAGTTACTTTAAATTGCCTGTTTTAGAAATTGCAGTCCTTCCTTCTCTTATTTCCTGGATACATACCACTCTTTAACTGAAGTCAGGGCTCACCTTGTCTGCAGTTTTTATATAAACAGGTTTTGTAGTACATTTGTATGGCTCATTCTAAACCCTGATGTTTAAGAACAGAAACATAAGGAATATGTAAACGTAAAAGATACAGTGGCAAATATTGTACATTTTCATCCATGAATTGGTGGACAGTAATAGAAGTAGCTTTTGGGTACCAGTGAAAGGTCATAAGGAAGTAATACTTAAGTAAAATCCATACCTATGTCCTGTTGGCTAAAACAAAAAAACTCAGGACTTTGGAAAAATATGTGATACATACTTGATGATCTCTTTTGTTTTCTCTACAAAAAAGCTGAAGATATCTTGTGTAGGATTTCCACAAACAAGGATTTAATACTATCTCAGGTACACTCCATATATAACACCTTACTTTAAAAATTAATTTTAGAGGACTCAAATAAATCAGTTCAATGTACATGAGTGTAGAGAAAGCACTTTTTTTTTCTGTTGATATATTTTTGTTTAATAAATTAGTGATAGCTGCAGACAT
This sequence comes from Odontophorus gujanensis, assembly GCA_013399175.1. Taxonomy (NCBI): domain Eukaryota; kingdom Metazoa; phylum Chordata; class Aves; order Galliformes; family Odontophoridae; genus Odontophorus; species Odontophorus gujanensis. The sequence continues at coordinate 278,540 of VXAB01000897.1, forward strand.
AGCATTTAAGAACATAGCTTGTCTCAGAAACCTTGGAGAGTTTGCAGTCACCTGCAAGATAATAGATATGAATTCTGCTAAGAATAAGTTTGTCTTGACACGAATTATCAGAATGGAAAATTTTCAGTGACTCTGATGCATATAAAGCCAGATTGGGAAAGTTTCTGATCTATTTCTAAAACAGTGGTAGGTGCATACGTACTGACTGACAGATTGCATTCTTTAGGATTCTAGAAGCCATAGGCTTTTATTCAAATAACAATAACATATTTTAATCACATAACAAATACCAATCCTGAAATACTTCTAAAATAATGAGAATGACAGTTATGGGACATTTTTGTTTTACATTTTCTTTTACAAAAAAACCCACAGTCTACCATATGAACCATAATAAAAATTTTTCTGGAATTATTCTTGTTCCTCACTTTCTGTCAAAAAGCTTGAAGAGAACAACAGGTAATAATAAAAGCAAAATAAAACAAAAATCAATCTCAAACACTAATACTGGAACTATATTGCATTATGCTTTTAACAGGCTCCAAAAAGATTATTTGTGTGGTCAGTGTGGCTTTAGTATCAATATTTTTATGATTCTAGTGCAATATATGATTATTCCTACCAGCCCATACCTTATAATATAGTGTTTTAGAAGTAGGCTGTTTCAATGCACCACCAATTTCTGGCCAACTTGAGGTCAAACAAAAAAAGTCGTGAAAACAGATCACAACCTTAAGTTCAAAAGATAACAAGACTCAGGTTGGAACAACAGTTAGAAGATCTTTCAGAGCAAGAAATTAGTGATCAGGAATGAAATGGTTGGACTGAGTAACCCATTCTAGGAAGAAATTGTGGAATTTGTAACTCTGATAGTTGCCCACTAGGTACATAGGAATTGTAAGGGGGCAGAAACGATGCCTGCAAGCCATAAAGAGGTAAAGCGAGAAACGACAAGAGAGATGCTCTACCAAGCTAAAGGCAAAAGAGTTTGAAACAAGATACGAGTTTTATGTGAGAAGGAGATGCACAGAGCCAGAAGAGACCCTGAAGAGGCCTGTACTTAGCAATGTTCCTCAGGAGTCAGTGCTGGGTCTGGTCTTGCTGAACATCTTCATCAGTGACCTTAATGTGGGGACAGAGTTCACCCTCAGCAAATTAGCCGATGATACAAAGCTGGGAGGAATGGCTGACATGCCAGAAGGCTGTGGTGCCATTCAGTGAGACATGGATAAGCTGGAGAATTTGGTAGAAAGGAACCAGATGAGGTTTAGCAAGAGCAAGTGTAGTCTTGCACCTAGGGAGGAATAACCACATGCACCGATACAGGATGGGGGATGACCTGCTGGAGAGAATTTCTGAGGAGAGGAAACTAGGAGTCCTGGTGGATGACAGGTTGGTCATGAGCCAGCAGTGTGCCCTCGTGGCCAAGAAGGGCAATGGGATCCTGGGGCTACAAAGATGATCAAAGCTGTGGAACACCTCCCTTACAAGGAAAGGCTGAGAGATCTGGGTCAGTTTAGCCTTGAAAAAAGAAGACTCGGAGGAGATCTGATCCACATCTATAAATATCTATAGAGCAGGAGGCAAAGGGACAAGGCTGGCCTCTTCTCAGTGTGTGGCAATAGGACAAGGGGAAATGGCCACAAACTGCAGCATAGGAAGTTCCACACAAGTGTGTGTGGGAACTTCTTCACAGTGCAGTGACGGAGCACTGGCACAGGCTGCACAGAGAAGTGGTGGAGTCTCCTTTTCTGAAGACATTCAAGACCTGCCTGGATGCCTAACTGTACAACCTGGTCTAGGGAGCTGCTTTGGCAGGGGGGTCAGACTCAATGATCTCTAGAGGTCCATTTCAACCCTACAGTTCTGTGGTTCCAGGATCCTGACTGGGGTTCAAGTGTGAGATGTACAGCTTTTCTGGGGCACTCTCGTTCCACTCTTTTTCTTGCTGATCGTGAAGAGGATGGGGAAGCAGAAGGAGCCTGGGCCCAGAAATCACCAGCTCCTTACTAAGTTATATCTCCTAAAAAAGAGAAAACTGGAGAACAGGAGAAATTTCCCAGCATTCAGCCTTGGGCTGCTGGGAACAATGGTGGGGTATGTCAAAAGCTGGTTTCAAAATCCAATCAAATCCATTTGTTTTTGAGCTATATATTTATATATCCTTCTATTCACTATACACAGTAAATTGGCTGAAGAATGAAAAAGGAAAAGAAGAAAAAATAAAGAAAAACGAACACAGAAAAACAGAAGTATAAATGAATAAATGAGCTTTGTTTGCTTTGTTTTAAAAAAGGAGGGACATTATTAATAGATTTTCTATTAGAATACTTTCTATTTTACTTTATTCAGAAGGAGAAAAGATGACAGTTTGTTAATTTAACGTTTATTTGGAAATCTATCCAAAGAATTACTGAGGGATCCAATTGCAGTGACCATCTAGGAGATAAAATTGTGTTTAAAATTCCCTGTCAATAAATACAATGGAATGCAGATAGGAAAAAATAACTCCAGCTTAATGTACAATAATAGCCTCCATGCTATCTGTTAGTAATCAGAATAAAAGAACTGAAAATGGCTGTGGCTGATAATCTGGAACCAAATTTCAAGCTCAGTTCTAAAATTAGAAAGTATGCAGCACAGTAGGAGATTATAGTTAAGGCTGTTTAAGTCCTTGATGTAAATGATATTTAGCATAGTACAGAAAATGTTGTATTGTCCAGCAGTATAGTAAGAACTCAATAAATTAGATGCCTCTAACTATAAGAGGTTGTCAAGTTGCTTATCCAGATACTTCCAAAGACTTACTTGTTTAGTGCAAAAATTATTGATTCCTAAGATACGAACCCAAAATTTGCCAGTATATCTTTATTTGTTAGAAAAAGTAAAACAGCATTGAGCTATTTTACTTTCTATTGCTTCTCAAAGAAGTGTTCATCATCATTACAAAGAAGGGCTTTTACTTGTAGCCAACATGTGATTACACCGAGCTTTAGCTTGGTTACATTTCTGTTTGGTTCATTTCCAACATTTAGCCTCAGATCAGCTGAGTCTTCATTGAAGATGAGAAAGGGGAAATGACAGGATCCAAAGTGATCCACAGTTATTCAGGCTAACTTAAGATCTATATTATTTACACCCAATTCAATTATCAAATAAAAACTGATTGAAATAACAATAAAAAATATCTAACTTTAGATTTTTGTTCAAGTTTTTAAGGAAACAGAGAAATAATATTTTTGAAAGTATTATTGTGCAATTTTTTTCTTTTTTATAACCTTAATGATATTTTATTATATTAATGATGAACACTGAATTCTTATTAGCTGCTATGATAATTGAAAGTTCTCCTTCACCACAGCATCATTTCAGCTTCATTTCATATAACCATCTGCTAGAGAAATAGGAGGCCTTAACACAGAAATTCCTTTTTCAAGAATGAGACCTCTTAGAAGGGAATTTTATTTTTGTGCTTTTGTGTCTGTCTCACCAATCCTGCTCCAAAATTCTTTCCGCTCTCCACATTTGGTGAACAGAAAAAATAGTTTCTTTGGCAGATTCCTTACACTTTCCTTGCTTTTCCCCTTGACTGGGTTGAACTTGACAAGCAGACACAAAGTAAAAAAAGGCTGTTGGTTTTTTTTGTTTGTTTGTTTGCTTTTTTGTCTTTCTCATGATGGAAGAAATGCCATTTTCTAGCCAACTCTAGTAAAAACCTAATTTTCTAGCTAGAGTGAGTTGTTTGGAAAACAATATAAACTAACCAGACTGTTTTCCTGCTGCCTTTTAGATTTGAGGTTCTAATAGAGTGTTTCCATTTAAAGAAGAGTTGCTGGAGCTTGTTATGGACTGTGAAGCTTAAGGCACTATGGGCAATGACTGCTGGCAACCATTGCCCTTACTGAGTAGACCACAAGCACGTATACATTGCTGCTGAGTACAGGACTAAAAAAGTAATTTTGATGCTATTATGCACATACTTAATACATAAAACATTGAAAATCATTTTACTTAGAGACCTCAATTTCAGACTCATCAGCTGATTTCTCAGTTTTGTGATACTATTCTCCTATTCAGCATCTGTAGCCTGCTCGAGAATACACATTAAACTCTGAAAATTACTGTTTCTGTACACAAAAAATAAAACACATTACCCTCCTTCAATTTGAAGACTGCTTGGATCAATTTTCTTTACCACCTAGAAGTTCTCACACGAGAAAACTTTTTGCTTTTTAAAAATCCATAGTTATATTCCCAGCAAGGCTGACAGAGATTCTGAGTTTGGAAGTTGCCACAAAAGCACTGACATTCCCTACTCACAGGTGTTTAATCTAACAGTACAACTTTCAGTGCGTTGAACCTCTTGGGCCGCTCAGGGTAGATCAGAAGTGGAGAGTTCATTGCTGTGGACTGCACCAGTGAACCCAAAGTAATTCCTCTCTATGCCAGTTACATACCTGTGTCTTGCAAGAGAAAATGCAAGAAAGTAGCAGCTATATTCCTGGTTTATCTTGCCTCTTCCATTTTCATTTCCTTCCCCAAGCAAAATAATAGTTCTTAATAATCTTTCTTTCTACTCCAGGCCTCTCTCATCTCCTAGTATAATTACACTGTAATTTCGAATCTCCCTTATGCAAAATGAAATTTTGGATCACAAACTTTTCCTAAGTGTATTTAAATTCAACTTGGAAGATTTATATGCTAAGGAACATTTGTCACTGATGAGGTCAAGTGTATCAGACTACAGAATTCTTAGGAATATGACATAATAATTACCCTGGAAAGTCCAGAACTGATAGAAAGCTAGAGGGAAGGAGTAGAACCTGGGATTCGGAGGTAACTGAATTTTCCTGAAATGTCTTTTCAGAGATATTTAATCTAAGCATATTGGAATTTGACACAAGATATAAATAAAAAGAAAAAATACCAAGCAGAAAATATTGCAAAACAGAGTGGAAAATAAAGGAGAGCCTAGAGGAAAGTGAAAACTAGAAGAACACATTGTGTGAGTTATATCAGTTTTCATGCAGATACATAGAACACAGGGCAGACCACTGTTTTCAGTGGGCAATGTACAATACATCAGAGATGTATTGTACAAATGTCCAGACATTTGTAATTTCAAATTGCAATTTCAATAAGAGACTTTTTTCATTTCAAAGAAACGACTGATTACGGTAATTTGAATTTGAGTGGATTTGAAGTTCTCTACCAAAAGACTGCACTTAAAATCCAGAAGCATCAAAATACCAATGGGGATTGAGGGAAAAAAAAATCTTGAAATACAGTCAGCAGCCCAATAAATTATTTAGATTCAGTAGAGTTAATTAAAAAAAACTTAATTGCAATCCTATTTTGCATGCAAAATAGATTTTACACTTTTGGTTTGGAGAATAACTTTTATATGTACACGTATCATGCTTACCTGTACACATATACATATATTTGTATTTATTATACATATATATATATTTATTTAAAAAAAAGTGTATACCTGTGTCGATACACAAGTTTTAAGTCCTTACTAAATACTGACACTGATTAACACGTTTGGAGATATTCAAAACTCAAGTAGACAAAGCCCTGAGCAACCTGTTCTAGCTGACCCTGATTTGAGTGAGGAGTAGAACCAGCAACCCCCAGTAACTACATCCACTCTGTTGATTTGAGGAATGAAATCAAGGCCTAGCTCTTCTGGTTATTCTATTTCAATTCCTCTTTTTTTTTTTTTTTTTTTCTTTTTTTTTTTTTACCTTTTTTTTTTCGTAAAAAGAATAGGACACCAACATTAAAAAAAAATACTTTCAGACTTTTTTTTTTTTTTAAATCCAAATAGATAACAGAAAATGAAAAGAAAAAATAAAACAACTTGTTCCTAAGTTCTTCCTGATTCTGATAATGACCTCCTCAAGGTAGCTTTATATCAAAGCTGGTAATTTTCAGCAACAAAATTCATGTTAAGAACAACAGAAAAAATATATTATGAAATTTATCATAAAATCTCGGACAATTAAAGGAAATAAAAAAGAATTAAATTTTTAGATTTATAAAAAAAGACAAAATGAACATTCTTCTATTTTTCTACTACATTAATGGGAAAGTTAAAAATATAGTAATTCTTGTGAACTGATGAGGTTATAGACTAAGTCTTCCCTACTCAAAAATTGCCTACTCAAACAGTTACTTTTGTTTTTCACTTTCTTTTCCAAGGAATTAAATTTTGCTTTGTGTCACAAAGACCTTCAAGAGTTACACTCAAATATTCCAACTTATTTAGTTCAGGTGTTCTGATTACTTAATTTAACATCAAATTCAACAGTACAATGTACAAAAGAGTTTGCAAGGATATAAATTTATGCCAAAGGAGACCTCTTTGAATCTTTTCAGTTGTAAGAACTTGATCAGTTGCGTTAGTTTTGCTCAAGAGTGGAGATATTAATTAATGTGTTTAAATGTTTGAAGTAATCATCTCATGTATATAACTCATATATATTTTGGCTGTATATGTGTTTTGGAGTGAACAGAACAGGTTAAAACTACAGATGCTCAGTGTTAGATTGTATACTATGCTTTCATGTTCATTATTGCTATATCTGTCATACAATATCGAGAGGTTTTTAGAATCTACTTTTTTTTTTCTTTGTTATTATTAAAAATGATAACAATATCTAAGAAAACAGGGCAGTATAACACAAAATTTAGATTAAGTAGGACCAGAATTTGAATAGAGACAGGGATTTGTCTTCAGAACTATTCAATAAACATTCTCAGTGAATAAGTAGGGTGCTTATGTGTGTTATATTTTCTTATGGCCTGTGAGAATCTTTAGAGTTAATTGAAAAATATTTTCTGGAATTTATTCTGTTGTCTACCCTATAGTTCAATAGTCTCAGGTATTTTATTTGCAAGCAAGTTCAAGTGAGGTCATTCATTATATCCTTATAAGACAGAAGATGCTACAGAAGATGCCCCTTTACATGGAATAGATGTTTTAATCATTTTATATTTTATATTTGTTTAAACACAGTGCTGACTAATACTAAGTACATACATGCACACTTGCAGAGACAAGTATGGTAATAGAGTACACTGAATATTATGGATATGAATATAATGAGGCACTAATATTAAATACCTTAGCAAACGTTCCAGCACAGATTTCACAAGGGAGACGCAGAGACTCTGTTGGTAAGATTCTTCTCTGAACTTCATCTCACCATCACCCTACCACAGCTGTCCCAGCTCAGGAAAAAGAACTGTGGAAGTTGTTACTACTACTCTGAAGTTCACCCTAGGGTATATCAAGGAGTAACTTGCTGCCTACCAGCTGTTTCCTGTCTCCTTCAGACCCATGCTCTTTATGGCCCAGAGCTTCTGAACAGCATGGAGGACATTCTCTACAAGATGGATTGGGTAGTAAAGCACAATTCTCAGTCTATTATGTCAGAGGAGATACTAGACTCCATTCCAGGGTACTGAAAGCTCTTTCCCTTCCCTTCAAGCCACAAAATCATTTCATTACTCACCAACAATTTCAGAAGAGTATTTAGTAAAAGCAACTAGAAAACTTCATGAAATTCTCTTCAATGTATGTGAACAGATGACTCCTGTTACTGAACAAGCCAATAAATATATGGAGTCTTAATGATGTAAAAGTAATAGCTGTCCTTTTAGATATTCAGGATGACAAAGGATACTACATAGAAAATCATAAATGCAGCTCTGTTCGAACAATCAAAAATGATATCCTAACTTTCCCCCTAAACACTTAAGCAGCAGACTGTTTTTACTTTTAATAGTTAAACCTTAACTATGTTGAAAAAAGAATTCATACATTTTCTCCAAAGTTATGTAGCTCGCTGACACTCAGTGCATCCTGCTTTACTTCTTTTAAATGTTAGCACAGCACACCCCAAACTGCATATCTAATTAAAGGTTACTAAAAATAACCTACTTTAGCTAACAAGGAAAAGGATAACTTGAAATTGCATATTAAGATTGTTCACATTTAATACTGTACTGTCAGTTACACAGCAAACTTCATTTAGGACTAAGAAAAAGGTAGGTACCAAAGTCATCAGATGTATAACTGATATATCTACCTAAAACTCTTATAATCATCATTATTGCTGAAGGGGAAGGGAGAGGAAAAGGGAGGAGAAGGTGGGGGAAGAGGAAAAAAAACATAGCCCTAAATGCCCTCCCTGTTGGCAAATGAGGTGAAAAAGGATATCATTGACACCTCTAGCTTTCATATTTCATGTGTATTAAAAACATGCAAGCAAGACCACGCATTTCTATTTATATATGAATGCAAGAAAGCCAAAGTTCAACATATCAAACATATTTTTTTAAAGATTAATTAAAATGCACAAGAAGATTTTGTTTTAGCTCTGGCACATTTTAATTAATAGAATTAGCAATGTACAGCTAAGTTTACATTTTCAGTTTAGTTATATATTTACCTTCAGTTTTAGTGCAGGGATCCTGAATGCTGAAAGCTCCAGTGTTGGATGCTGCTTGTTTCTTTCCTGTTTTTTTCTGTTCTTTCCCTCACTTAAAAAAAAAAAAAAAAAGTCCTATTTCAAAGTATAGGAAGATTCCGAGACAACTTTACCTAACTGAAGAGAATGTCAAACTTGGACATGACCTTCCTAAAATCTTTAACTAAAAAAAGAAAAAAAAAAAAAAGAAGCCCCAAAAAATAGAAAAGAAAGCCCTTAGGAAAAAAAGGGATCAAGAAAACAACAAACAAAAGCGCCCAGTCCCAGTTAGCTCCTGCTTGCATAAAAGTTCAGATTTCGCTTCTGAGATCCTTGCTCTATTCTAAGCAGTTTTTCCTCAACGTGTGATTCTAACAAAAACACCCTCTGCAGCTGGAGGGAGCCTTAGCTAAGCACGAGCCTGTCAAGCTTTTCCCAGTGACTTCTGTCTACTAAATTCAGACTGATGTTTTGTGAAAGGGGCCTCAACAACCAGGCCCAGATTGCCTGAAAAGTATTTCCTGCCTTTGAGAGAGGGAGAGAGAGAGACAGAGAGGGAGAGCGCGTGTGTGCGTGTGTGAGGCAGAGAGAAAGGGAGTGAGCGTGCAGAGAGGGAAAGGGAAAAAGACGCCCAGACTGAAAATTTCAAGACATTCAGCTTAACACACTGCTGAGGTATTTCTGTCAAATTGGAAGGTCTCTGCTACAGTTACATAATGCAAACTTGTTTTCAAACCCCTCCCTGATGCTTTCTTTTCTTTAAAAACATACATACATTTTGCTCATCTCCAGGGTTCAAGTAAAGATGACAGTCAACCCAAACAACGGGACTATGTCTCTGAAATGCCTCATCTTGTTACCAGGTGGTAGGAAAAAGGCAGAGAATAACACAGTTCTGCTTACAAAGACTCTTGTGTTATTCTGATCAGCACATGCACACAGTTCGATAGATACCATGCACATGTATATGCTAATAAAATTGTATTCCTACTCAAGAGAATTATCTGGATCTGAGAGAACGAATGCTATGGTTTAAATGCAATCATAGCAGGCAATGTTATACGTTGCTTTACCTCTTCTGAGAATCCTCCAGAGTCACACAAATCCAGCTCTGTGAAAAAAAAAGACAGACTCCATCTTGATCATATTATTATTTTGCTGACATAAAACACTTGTAACTACTTCATTCCAATTTGACAGAGTGCCTGAATCACGTCTTCAGAGTAACCTTCAGATGCAACAGCATCTACATCCTTTGCTCTGCAAAAATTTAGTGAATATCATCTGTTTATCTTTTCTGCTTTCTTCTGCCTCCTCCGAATGACTTCCTCTTAGCTGTTCCAGCCTGAGAACTTGGATTACCATTTGGTTTTGATTAAAACCAGACAGACAGCTCTGGAGAAGTTTGAGTAAGCTAATAGAAATGGCTAGTATGGCTTTAATTAGAGTATCAAATAATAATAAATGCTAGCTATTCATGTAACAAATGCTACTAATAAAAACACAAAAATTACATATTTGGTTATAGGCCTCATATTTAAGTGAAATAATTTAACAAAATTTTATTTCATTTAAATGTGAATTCAGTGTGAATCATAATAACCATGCATAATTTCCAAACTGCTGGGTGAGGCCAACAGTTTTTTTTACCTCTTCTTTAACAAAAGAAGTAGTGTTGGTAACTTTAACTGTCTTTCAGGGTGGGTCAGTCATGCATCCTTTACATTATGGCAACTCCTTCAGCTGTTGCAAAACCATTGTAATAGTTAGCAAACTGATTAATTTATTTTACTGTTTCTGTTCAGATTATTGATTGTCAGCTTTAGCCTTTGTCTGATCTTAAAAAAGAGCTGGAGATATAGTGGATGATATCGCATAATAGTGCCTGAACATAGTGACAATGAAGTGTCCATTCAACAGGTCTGTCACAATTAGAACAGGTTATTTATTCTGAAATGAGATAGGAAACGTTCATAATTACTAACTGCTGATTTTTGAGCTGATTACCAGCCTCCAACAACTGTCTTTTAACTTTTTATGTAATGCCTTCCTTAGCTGGGATGAGTCTTCTTGGGGGCGTTTTCTTCAGTCAAAAAGTCAGCTCTGTAAGGCTGTCTCCAGCTTGCACTAATTTGGTTTTATCTGGAGGTAATTTGTTAAGATTCAGTTCCTCAGCATGTATAACTTTGTGCTAAATTCTGCTAAATTTGCCGAATGTGGTCTCCATTTTCATCCATGTAATTTTATATATGCACTTTTCAGCCTTAAAATTACAGTATTAATTTAGAAAGTTAGTTGCAAAGTTATGCAGGCCCAAATCAAAGTGGGTTTGACTTTTTTCCCCAGTAGCTTTAATGTGTATGAGAAGTGGGGGTAGACAACCCTATGTGGAAGAGCTTACCAGTCTAACCTCTGCATCTTCAAAGAGAGAGGCCCATACATGGAAATGGCATATGTGGTGGTAAACTCAGACCTTGGTCATAGCTAAAGTATAAGCTAAAGTATAGCTCAAGTATAGCTAAAGGTAAATAACTTTGCAGAATGATTTTTAGTTATATTTAGCCTGAGATCCAAATACAAAACTTTTACTCCACTCTAAATTGCGATTTATAATATTTTCCTGAAGGATTTCTTATTTGAAATTCCATACCAGTTGGAATTAGAGGCTATGAAGAGACGTGCTTTCTTTGTAATTACGCAGTTGCACAAATTGTGCAGTTTTGAAATTTGTCTTTATAGGAATCAAAATGGAAACAAAAAACTGTCAGTTTCCTTGCAGTTAAAATTCACTCAGAATGTTGCTTCAGATGATACCAAAACAGGGATTAAAATTTGTAACACAATATTCCAAAACAATAAACAGATACTTCAGGGCAAAATATTAATCAAAAGATTTGTTTTCTAATTATTTTCTTCAGACAAATATCACTTTACATTCCTTCAGAAAGCTCTGTTTTCAAAATTTTCCTTCTACATTTACAGGAGGAGAAGAATAATCAGAGTATGAATATTTTGCTTAATAATTATAAGAAAAAAGTTTGTCTAAATTCAACCAGCTGCTGCTGAATGTATGAAGCAGACACAGCTCTATTTTTAAACATATTCAATGTTTCAATATTTGTTCTTGCTTCACAGTAGAAACACCAGATTTCATACAGTATTTCATATTATTACATTTCACACTGAATGCACCAATACAAGTTCATGAGTATACTCCTTTCTTTGTCTTTGAGCATTAAGAAAAAGTCATGGAAAAAAAATTTAAGTGTATCAATACTGAAGTGCCCTTGGAAATAAAACTTGTCACAATCTACAGCTTCTAGATCAGCAACAGTAAAATTCACCAAGACACGGCAAAACTAATAGCTTGATACAGTTGCATGATGATGTAAACAAAGTAAACCACAGTTTCAAGAACTGTGAATCAAAGAATAAGTGGTTACAATCTCACTGGAATATCCTATCCAGATTTTGGCCTTGCTTCTACCTTTTATTAATCCATCAACATATTTATCATAGATACTCAGAATACTGGGTATTGTTGAACTGTACCTTATGTTTCCTGTTGTAACAAGTCTACCTTCTATTTTGGGGATGTCATTCAAACACTTATGAATTTCCAAATCAAGCCACAGTTCTTGTTTCATAGATTTTAAATTTCAAGAAAAGTAAATCATAAATATCTGTTTTCAAGTAGTGTAGAAAGCTACTGTGGTTGTGAAGCAAATTAAAATGATTGCATGGATGTGGGTGGCATATTTTATTTCTGCAATGATAAGACACTGATATGGCAAGGTACAAGATTACTTACGGTAGATGTTAAGGGTAGACCCATTAAAAATTGGTTATGATTAGACATATACTGTCAGGTTCTCTAACAGTCTTCAACATGCTTGAAGACATTTCTTTAAATCTCATTTATTAAAAAAAAATACTCTTGAAAGGACATTGAAGTACATTTACTTGAAAAGTCACATTTTGCTGCTGTCATTGATCTTGCGATATGATCTAAATCGTGCAATAAACTGAGGGAGATACTTTGATTTACAGCAGTTTAGGATGTGGTCCATTTTTTGTTCCAGACTTTTGCAAGTTACTTGTATTCAGCCTTCCTAATTGTTTTCAGACCTGTGGAATGATGCAGGCTCTCAATGGCTGTGTCTGTTAAGCATATCCTATGCAAGAACTTTTTAAAACAAGTTTTTCTTTGTTGTTTTGTCTGTGTTTTTATATTCAATTTTGTTTTGTTTTGTTCACTTATTTAAAATGGTATCTAAGAACATAAAAAGCTGTTAATCCACTTTCTAAACCCTCTGTCTGAGGCTGGATCCACAAGGGCATTCAGTAACTTCCTTTCTTAGTGTAGTAACATGAAACTTGGCATTGGGTGGATGGAGAAACCACCCTAGACTTCTCCTTGTAGTGAGAAACTTGTCAGAGGACTTCTTCCTAAGAATTCATGTAGAAGAAAAAAATCACTGGAGTCATTTGTTGTACAAAAAGTACCGTGCACGTTCAGTAGAAAACTTTATGAACTATTATGTTAAATCCAGTTCAGACAGCTGTATTTCAGAAATGCTGGTTGATGCCAGGAGATGGATATCTAAATTTGAAAAACCATTACCACTGCTGCCTCTGAAGTGTATATATAAGTGAACTAAACTATTCACCAAGTCATAGACGCTTTGCAAAGAAATTTCTAAGTCAGGCAGAAATGCAACTATTTTCAGAAACAGAAAAGTAAGGACCAACCGTTTTATACATGACTGTAGCCCTTAAACTGACTCTTCTACTGAAGACAAAGCACACTCTTCTAGCTGTTGCCAGTGTAACATATAACTTAATGGAAAAAAAAAAAAACCATCAAGAAATTAGGTCATAATTGTAATTTCTAGATTATTCAGTTATTGCATGCCCATCTGTGTATATCCTAAAACTATAATGCAATGCACAATACACACAAGTTTAGCTGTGTGTAAGTGTGTGTGGTGTGCAATAAAAAGAGAGTGTGTACTGCACTGTACCCTCTCCTCCATATCTTTCTGCTGAGTTGCCTGAGTCCATGTTCGAGCTACGCACAATCAACTCATGAAAAATACCACTAAAAATCTCATTAAAATGTTGAAACTTTATGATAATGTGGGGCCACATTACTAACTGTTCACATGGTCTGCAGGCTGGACACATGCAATATAGCATAAAGTGACAAGGACCTGTTTGTTTTGCATTTGGTTATGTACACAGCGTTCAACATTCCTGCAGAATCTGTAAAAGTCTGTGCAAACTCTACATTTATTTTTTCTTTAAAAGATACCCTAAAAATTTACTCTTTAGTATCACATTTCATACCATTACTAATCCATTTCTTCTTCAGAATAAACAAGAAAATACTCATAGTGGTACAGTGTTTGTTCTTAAAACAAACTGAGCAAGGCTTTTTGTCTGTTTCCTGAGAAAATACTTGGGAGACATAAATATAATTATCACTGTTTTCTTGTAGAAGCCAATGATTACTCAAAATAAATGCAGACTTCCAAAACAATAGGGAATTATTGGATTATCTCAGATAGATTCCTTCCTGGTGTCATTATATTTGATGTCATTAACCTTAGCTGTGCAGTACTGACACTTAAAGCAGTTTGTGCAATCATCATAAAAAAATACAGTATTTGATAAGTGGTCATTTGAATGACACTATATATCATAATACATGATGATGGAACAATCAATCTGTACTAAACTTACCATTCATTCAGCTCAAAATTGAGTACAGCAAGAATCTTACGAGTGCATTCAGCAAGAGACACAGTACTAGATAAACTTACATTCCAGAAATGCATTCGATTCAGGCCAATTACATTTATAGCCATAGTATATTTATAGCTTTTAAAGCTATCCTTACAGTATCAAATTTCAGAGTTACTGCTTCAACAATGAAAATTTCTGGTTTTTGTCAAAACACCAGAATGTGAGATTCTTAATCTGGTATTCAGTTAAGATTTGAGATAAATTTTGACTTGCTTTACAGAGCTGAGCATACTTCAAAAGGTAGCTTTCTTAATGTGAATATGATTTTTATTTTAATCTAAATTTAAGACACTATCACTGGATAAATTAGTATTCAAAAGACCTTCAAATTTCTAAGTAACAAAAAGTAGCTCTCAAGGTATCAGAAGACAGATCTGCAAAGACATTAGCATCCAAAATAAATTTGGATGCTAATAGAAATTTGGATAAATTTGAATGCATAGAGTACATTCACATAGCACAAACATTATGGACTGGAAAGAGTCACAAAGTTTCTGCTGAGTTTTAAACTAGCTTAGAGCTAGGAGACAATATTTCTGGGAAGTTCATATAAGCTGATGATCTTTTTTGTGATACATAGGTGAGCCACTCTTATATTTGACAAACTCTTTAAATCAACCTAACTGCTATCAATTTCCTTGATGATTTTATAAAGTAGAATAAAAGTAAATAATAATTTGATCATCCAGACTGATTCTGTCTTGCTCTGTCCTTGTCCCCTCAGCCTAAAGCTCCCCAGAGAGCTCAGAGAAAACAGCTCCCCATCCTTCAGAGACTTGATTTGATTTTGGAAAATTTGGTCTAGATCTAAATATAAAAGAGACTAGCCATTGAGCTCAGAAAACAAAAGCAACTCAGGCATATTAGACATCAGTTTGGGTAGCATTTTAGACTCCATAATGTGTGCTTTCCAATCTTCAAGTTATGCTCAATTATGACTCTGATGAGGAACAGTCACTCCTTTGGTAACACTGATTTTTGACTTTTTATGTGGGTTTTTTACTCACATAAAAGATGCAGAATAAGAATTTGCTTTAACATGAAACTTTGGTAAGCACACAAATACAGAAATTCCAGATGACATGTACAATATTCTCAGAAATGCTATTTAATTCCCTATTGACGATCTTATTATTTGTTTTATGAATATTTTTTACAGTATTCTAAAACCTACTAGTTATGTTTTCCAAGAAAGAAAATCCAAATCAACAGCCATATAAATCACCACAGTTTTGTTTCCAAGAGTTGCTATTATTTATAGTTTGGAGTTTCCCAGCTGCATATAAAATTGCTCTGAGCACCAAACTTAGGGTTGAGATCATACAGATTACAAAACAGAGAAATACTGACGTTCTACAAGGCATGAGATAGATTTCATACAGGAAATAGGATCTAGTGTATTCAGAAAATTACTGAAAAATTAAGTGTTGTGTAGGTGCAAGCTTTTTACTTCCATTTGGAATTCCATAGGTGCAGATACAAATACAAAATACAAAAAGAAAAACAGAAGAAAACAAACAACAACAACAAAAAAAACACATAGGAAATAGTAGTTGTAAAGATATATTTTTTTGACAGAACCACTTTAATATAACACAGTATGGTTATTACAGACAAATATATATATATATATACATATATTCCAGGATGTAAGCAAAGGTAGATACTGAAGCATAATATAAATGTCCATACAAAAGTATAACGTGAAATTGCATGTTGCTCTTACTTAACGTACATTAAGATACATATAATATATATTGTATCTAAAGTAGCATACTAAAGATATATACTAATCAGATATATCAAAGGCTATAAAACATGAATATACAAACTCTGGCTTGAGTTTCCTGGCTGTAGTGAAGATACTTAAGGAAACTGGAAAGCTAAAATGAACTACCAGTGGAATCCTTCCCTTTGAATGGTCCTGTTCTCATGTTCTTTTCTGACTTGCCACTTACTGCTCTTGGCCACCAAGAGAGGGTATTGACACAGATGTGCTTGATCATTTGGCCTTGTTTTGCTATATATTACCATCATTCTTAAATCATTTTCTCTTATGACAAACACTTTCCTATATAGAATATCTGTATATATACATAGTTCAAGAAAAAAAAATCAACATTTTGACAGCACTTTCCACAGTGGGTTTTCTACTGTTGGTTTTTTGGTGCTTTTTTCTTT
>VXAB01000897.1:295056-330359 GCA_013399175.1 Odontophorus gujanensis
GTTTTTTGTACCTACTGGAGAGAGAGGATAAAAGCAATTTTAATTATTATTTCAGTTGAGCATCCATTTATTAACACTATGTAGTGATCTTTCTGAAAACATGGGTACAGGAACTCAATTGATTTACAGGCAAATGTACACACTGCTATGAGCTGTGGAAAAGGTTTTGGGAGCAGGAATGTGCTTGAGCATCATGTATGCAGGGAAGGTAACTCCTCCTGACTCATTCAGTATGGGAACTGAAGATTATTTTTATCTTCAAGGGATTCATGACACTATCTAGGGAAGGATTCCCCTAGTCCTTTCCTTTGCATGGAGTATCTGATCTATTCAACAGACCCTGGGGATCAGCTGGATAATACTGAAAGAAAAATATCTGGTTTTTTTCTTTCTTCTTCTCCTAACTCCAGCAGGCTTTAAACAGCAACTGACTAAAGAAACACCTCACATTCATGGCAACTTACTGTTAATACTGAAACTTCAGATTGATAAGCATCCAAACCTATTTGCCTTATATACCTCACCATCTAGCTACAACACTGTGTGAGATAAGTTGTCATAAAGACAGCTAAGTGCAATTTCAGAATCCAAGTTTGCACATATTAAACCACAAGTACAGAATTCAATGACTCAAATGTGAAAATATTTTCATTATACTCCTTCTAGTTGCTGTAATGACAACAGGACCAATGCAATGAGAAGCTGTTACAAAGAAAGAAGGAAACTGAATGCTCACCCATCTCTGATGATCTATGTTAACGGGAAAAACTCCACAAAGGAAGGATCTCCAACAAGGGAACCTTTCTCAATGGCAGTCAGCCCTTAAATAAGGTCTAAGAGGGGTGGAGCCAGACTCCACCCCTTCCAGTCACACAGGGGAATTTCCCTTACCTGTGCTTCCAGGACTGACCGAGGCTTTTCTTTATGTGCTTAATCAGAGGTTCAGGTTGTGACACAGCAGTTGCCATAAAGTTGCCCAGTTTGTAATTTGAAGGATCACAGATCACAGAATATCCTGAGTTGGAAGTGCCTTACAAGGAGCATTGAGTCCAACTCCTGGTTCCACATAGTACCACCCTTATTCTGGCTTGTATACCAGAAACTGAAACACCAGGTTGTGATAAATGCAAGGCCATCAATAACTGCAGCAGGTTTTTTGATTGTTTGTTTGTTTGTTTTTCTTTTTCTTTTTTCAGATGTATCTTCCATCAAGGAATTGGACAGGAGTCTACGAGGACAGTGCAATCACTTAAAGAAGACTTTGTTAGAGGGTTGAGGCATATGCTCACTATTATAAATATGAACAAAAAACCTATCAGAAACATGAATGCTAAGTGAGTTGGGAGATTGCAGCCATACATTTCATACCAGAGAAACCACATTGGATGCATGTCATCATATGCTGAGCTATGTATTTCTTAGAGAAGCATTTTAAAAACAAACAAAAAATTCAAATTTAAATTGGAGGAACTGGTGTTTTCCACATTAACCTGCCCCTAGAACTCATAATGAAAATAATATGTAAATATTACCTTAATTAGGCAAAAGTGACTGTTTTAAGTTCCTTTACTCCAAATGCCATTATTTTTAAAGCATCATTCCTTATTACTTAACTTTGTTTTCTTTGTTTTCTTATTAATTAACTACAAAGTGTTATGTGCAGACAAGTCTTCAACCTTTTTTTAACAAAAAAAATACATCCTGCCACTGATCTAAGGTCATGAACTATTTACAGAGCTTTACATGCAGCACTTGCATGTAAAGCACTTACTTGATCTTGTGGTTTATTTAGTTTGATCTTGGACTGCAGTTCTTATGTCTACACTGGTAAGTAGTGCAGACCAATAAAAGTAAACCTGTGAAAAAAAATAGCTGAGGAAGTGGGGTTTACATTATATGCATTTCAGAGGTTTGCTTCTTGGAACTAATGGTGTTCAGTTGCCCTAGACTGAATGTACTAGTATCCACGCAATGCCTTTAGCGTCACCCCCCAAGACAGGGATGCTCCTTGAAGCTGCTCTGTAATGCAACCCAAAAATTTAGTAAATAGGGATTAATGGAAGATTTGCATCAAAATACATTCCTGGTTTGTACTTGCCAATGTAGATGCTCTATGGGCATTAAAGGCTGGGGAAGAAAGATCAAGAACTTCATTAAGGGAATTTCTGAAACAGTCTCAACTGAAGATTTTTTGGTCATTGGTGAATAGATTAGCTGCTGTTGACCTTTATTATGCATTACAGTGATTTGCTGATCTGACTTTCAAGATGCAATTTATTGAATCCATTATAATTACACTATGACAGTTATTCCCCTAAAAGTGCATTACTGGTTTTGTGTAGAAAATGAGATTACATACTGCTTTCCTCTTGAAGGGTTTCTGTTTCTCTTTTTGCAGAATAAGTATTCTATTCATCCTCTTCTGATGCCTTCTTTCTCTTTCCATTCTTGATATTTTCATTGGCAATATTTTATTCTTGCATGGCATTTTAAAATAGAGTACATTTCTCCAGATTTAGTTTAGTAAGACTTTTATTTCCTCTCTCTCAGATTTCATACTTTTCTTACTCTGACTACGATTGTTCAGAGCTTCCCAGCTGCTAGTCCTTGAAATGGCAAAACTGTCAATGATAAAGACTGTTTTGACAGGCTTTATTTTTAAGATCGTATGTTTAGCTCAAGCTAAACAAGGATAAGCACAATAGCAGGCTTTGAATTTCAGTAGTATCTGAGAAAAAAATGATTGTTCCTCAGACAGGACTGTAAATATTAGCATTATCTTCAATTTGTTTCTCATTATGATAATCATAAGAGTCACTTGGGTTGGAAGGGACCCAAAGGATCATCAACTTTCAGCCTCTCTACCACAGGCAGGGCCACCAACCTCCAGGTCTGTACTAGATCAGGTTGCCCAGAGCCCATCCAACCTGATCTTGAACACTTTTGTCCACCAATGCCATCACTCCATCATAAAAGGCCACCAGATTTGTCAGGCATGTCCTTCCCTTGGTAAAGCCATGCTGGCTCTCTCTCAGATCACCTGCTCATCCCTCATGTGCCTTAACATGTCCTCCAGAAGGATCTGTTCCATGATCTTCCCAGGCACAGAGGTGAGGTTCACTGGCCTGTATTTCCCCTGGTTCTCCTTTCCTCCTTTCTTGTAAACGGGAGCGACATTTCCTTTTTTCCAGTCCCTGGGGACTTTGCCTAATGGACATGGTTTTTCAAATAGAGGAGCTCAGCAATCACATCAGCCAGCTCCTTTAGGACCCTGAGATGTGTATCATCCGGCCTCATAGACTTGTATACATTCATTCTCATGAGTCAGCCACAGACTTGGTCTGCCCTTGCAGCGGGGCGGGATTTACTCCCCCAAGTCCCACCTAGAGGCCCAGGGATGCCAGGGAAGATCAAGGCAAAAGACTCATTTAGTACCTCAGCCTTCTCCATATCTGTCACAGACATTTCTCCTTTCTCATGTACCAGAGGAGGTACACTCTCTTTGGTCTGCCTCTTCTGGCCAGTGTACCTATAGAATCCCTTCTTGCTGATTTAACATGCCTCGCCAAGTTCAGTTCTATCTGTGCCTTGGCTTTTCTAATCCCCTCCCTCCCTCTCCCCCCAAGTGACATGCTCTTGTTTCTACAGCTGGTACAATCTCTTCCCTCCTTCTGGCCAGCAGGTCCTTACCATGCTGGTTTTCCTGCCTCCCCTCCCTCTTTTCTTCTTCTGAAAGCAATAGAAACCAGACAAATAGGAACAAAAACTGTTTCATTTGTATTTCATCATTTATAAGAGCAACTCCAATTTGTTTTTCTATATAAACATGAATGTTTAACTTGCAAGAAACCTCCCACCTGAACTAATTAGGTAATTGTAGAATATGGTCTTTCAGACAGCAGTTAATGCTGGTTAAGCTGCAGATTCAGAACAAAATGACATTGACATGAAATGCAACTCAGCATTGCTTGTAAAATCCTATTATATAGCCTATCATTAGCAACTATGGTAATTAGATTTCTCTAATGGACAAAGGAGCAAGGCAACTATAAAAAAGGAAAATTATCTTGCAGTGAAAGTGAGTAAATGATAGCAAAAGAATATTGTACACTGTGGCTTTGGAGAAGATACCTAAGAAATGATTAAGAACAATTTGAAGGAAAATCAAAGACTAGCAATGTGTTGTCAAAAAGATACACATTACATGTCTTTAAAAAGAAGCAAGACATTGGTAAAATGGAAATTAAGGGGAAAAAAGTGTATTCTGTACTAAGATCTGAGGTTTTCAGCAGGAGCTATACCCACCTAAAATTGGTCTGAACTCAACCTGAAGATTTAACTGATGACCTATTCAAGGTAAAGGAAAGAAGATGCTTTTATTCTGCCTCCCATAGCAAACTTGAGAGTTAAAGAAACAGTAGCAACATAATACACCTTCCCAAGAGGTAAACCGAAAGTAGAATTTTAGATAACAGGTTTTGTCAACTAAGTTGTTAAAGAATAATGCAGGCTCATCAGTTTGATAGGAGCTCTACTTTCACACCCTTCACACTGTACTGGATTTTAAAATTTGCTGAAATCTGACAGCCTAGTTCCTTACTGAAATGAAAAATTAGCCAAAATACATCTGAAAATAAAAGTAAAGCACTCTGTAGTGTAGATAAGTTTGTATACAACTAATATAAATCTTGATGTGATTGATAAGGTAATTTAATTCTTGCAAATTGCATAAAAATTTTATCAATATAAAGGCATAATCGTAATGAACTGTTCACTTCAGTCAACTCTAAGCTGTCTTGAACATCCTTTTTATATTCTCATGCTTCCTTATTGGACATTAAGGAACAAAGGAAGAAAATTATAATTCTAAAGGACTGAAGGGAAGATGTGCAAGCAGTCATAGCCAAGTCTGACATAGAGCTCTCTGGCTACCAAAACAGTGTTCCTACTGGAGAACAACCAGAAAAAAAGTTCCATTCTAACTTAACTGAAATATCACAGCTTTTTGCTAAACACAATCTACATTTAATGTTTTACATTTTGCATTGTCTTTTACTCTAGGGTTTATCATAAAAGCTCAAATATTTCATCGTTATAGTGTTTTCTAAAATATAAAATTGAGTAATTCAAAGAAAATAGACAAATCAAATACTTACATTTTTTTGAGAGCTAAGGACTCCGAACAACACATTTCTCAATCTTAGGACATTAAGTTATATTTCTCAGTGAGGAAAAAACAGAAAAACCTTCATATAAGTAATGTGATTTATATCACAACTAGAAATCAATGCAGTGATTTATAGGGACTACTCAAAATGCTTAAAAAAAGCAAACATTTTTCTCTGTTAAGTATATCTATTCATTTAATAACACACACTACTTATTTGCCCTTCCACGCCTATGTACAGTTCAGAAATTTAAACTCATGAACAGATGAAAGCAGTTGTATATCACATTGAATTTGAGGCAGCTTGAATATGAAGCTGGTCTGAAGGATGAAAATGTTTGAAAACTGATTTGTTACAAGCTCCATGTAAGAGTCCAAACAATTTCTCAGTTCATTAACTTTTATTTACACTACAGTGGAAGTTTCTGATTTCAACAGAATTCAAAATTGAAATCAGCACATATTAAGGCAGTCTATTGTGGGGAATTTCTGGAAGAACTGGAAATTCATCCTGACAGATATATAGAAGTTTAAATAAAATTCTGGGTTTTTTAATTCCAAATTAGAATTAGCCAATTCCAAAAGATTTCTTTCCCACATTAGTCTCTTTCTTCCTAGGTACCACTATTCATATTTTAGAACATTAAGTCTCTGCTTCTTCTAACAATTAAAGTTCATGAAATTCATAAAACATTCTGCAGCTTGCTTCCTTTATCCAGTTAAAATAAGCCCTTACTCTCTCCTGCCTATCATAAGTCAAAGAATAGATGGAGAACTTTCTCCATCAGTGAGTGGCTTCTACAGCCTGACAAAGCAAGACGCTGGGTCAGCATAAAGGTTAAACAGAACAAGGGAACAGTAAAGAAGCTCTTCAAATCCTCAGAGTTAATTAACAATAAATGAGCTGAGGTAGAAGCTTTGCTCTTTACAGACACTTCAAGGATTAATGAAACACTGTAGAGGATAGGGCATCAGGTCAGTCATCTATCAGAGGATCCTGAAGATTATAATTTCCTGTAGTCAATTATACCATTTCATACAGCAAATATAGATGGAGGAGAGGAGACCATAATTAACAGCAACATATACCAGGCCTCACTATGACTTTTTATCCATCCGGCACAATCATATTTTGAAATCACTGATTTATTCCAAGATTCAAACTGCATATTTGTATAATATGCTGCCTACTCCTACACTAAAGCTTGAGTGCTGTAATTTCCTAGCAGACCTCACAGATATTCATAAGTTATGCAGAGCTACAGTGGATTACACCCAATAATAAATGCAGTGGTATTTTTTAAATTAAATGAGATATAAACCTGAGCCTAGGCTTTCAGCTGTGATTCAGGGCCTAGTTTGGTGCAGTACAGCTGTAATGCTGGCTCAGTTTTACTGTTGAAATTGCTGTGAAAGTACTGGTAGCTGTATGAGAAAGTGCATAACTTGGATACATGCAAGATAAGAAAAATATAAACTGAGAAGCATAACTGTTATGCTATTCAGCAGCTTGAGGACTGAAGAAGAAAAATACTGACTTGAAAACTGATAAAACCCTACAGGAAATAAAGAATCAGAAGGTGAACATCTCAGGAACACAATCAATTTGTTAAATAAACTTAGACCAACACTTCCCCATTGTTGCCCAATAACTGCCTTGTTTGACAAGGAGCATCAGGTTTCTTATCAAGGGCATGACCACCAGACTAACAAAATTACATAACATCTACTGCCTACCTTGTTTATCAATGGTAAAAAAATTCCATTATACTCTAGTATTCTTGCAGGGTCTCTAGTAGCTAGCGAAGGATGTTTTAAACTATTTGAGTGACATCAATCAAACATTGGCAGTGAGGCTTATGAATTGTTATGGAAACCATTTGCCCAATTGGTGTATGCACACAGCAGCAGATGTGGTGATGTAACATTCAATATAAATGAAACTACAGAAAATAATAAGGTGCAATAATATAATAATATTATATTATACTCTTTAACTCATCACAGCATGGTTTGCACTTGTGTTACATCAAAATATATTTTCAAAATATTTTTACAAAGCCTTCAGTTATGAACATAGATTACAGAGTAAGATATTATCACCATTTTCAAAATGATACAAAATCTACAGTGCTCAGTGATCGCACAGTCTTCAGTGTCTTGTCCAGCTTCACAGTTTCTTCTATTGCTGGAACATTTAGATAAGTAAGAGCAATAAGCACATAGGTTCTGATGCTGTTAGCAATGATTCAGGCCTGAAAAGGTAATTTCAATGGAAACGTTTTCCTACCATAAAGTTTAACTGTGCTGAAGATACACAGCAGAAGTTTCATGCATCTTTCATACTCAACCAAAATTTTCTGGAGAAAAGGCATGTTCCTGTGCCACTTCGGAAGATAAGGTATTAGTGGAAGCAAAAGGATATTTATAGTGAAATTAACTAAAAATTTATATCTGATAAAATGATCTCCATGACCTGTGCTTTTTATTACACAAAAACAGTACACATAGCAAATGGGCACATTGTGTGGAATAAGGTTTTGTATGTCTGCCTCATAAGTTAAGTATCTGGTGAGTTTCTTGGAAAGGACAGGAAGGTTTGCTGACTGAGATCTGTGACAATAGGATTCAGTGATTCTTATCCTAAATGAAACTCGAATAGTGTCAATTGATATTTCTGCACGTTAAGGAGGCATGAGAGTTTGATGAGAAAATAATTTATAAGAGTGCCTGAAAAAAGCAACTGAAACAGTACAGCCAGTCACAAGAAAATAAAAAGCAAAACTGAGCAAACGTTCTAGGAATGCTTGGTACTGCAGGAAAAGCAGGAGTTTTTCAGGAGAGATCACTGGCTGATTTGAAGTCCCTCTTACGAGACTGAAGGTTCTCTTCTCTCTCAGATTCCCATGTCTATAAAAAACACTTGACTCAAGAAGCAGGAATCAAAGACACAGGTTGCAAAGAAATAGCAATATAATAAATGCTTGGTTGTATATTAATTAACTATCAATTTCTCTCTGTCAACTTCAAATACATATTATTAACAACTGCAGAAACTAGTAATAACAGAGAATGCTAGCGATATAGGTTATTGAACCCTGCTACATTTTTCAGGTTGTTCATAGGAATTAATCATGAATATTTTTCACATACAATACAAATGTAAATAGCCCTGGAATGATGTATATTACATTGCTTGCACTAAACTAGCATTGTGTAAGAGATTTTTGATGTATTGCCACAAATCATTGGAATGACTATAAAAGGATTAATAAGCCATTTAGGAATTTTGTCCATTCTAATTGAATATCTGAGTTGTGGTGCACAGCTGGCAATGAGATTTTAACAATTTGATGAAAAGTAGCTTCTATCAGGCACACACAGCTGATAAAAAAAAAAAAAAAAAAAAAAAACAACCCGACACGTGCAACAATACACACAAAAATCCACTCCCCACCTCCACTAGCACATTAATTCCAAGGAGAGATTAATATTAAATATCCAGCCTTTATCTGTGCCAGTGTTTTTGTGCTTTAATATCATATAGTATGTAAAAGGTAAAATAGAGCTATGGCAAATATTTGCCTGTATGCTCAGAAAGTTAAACATACACAAATAAAACTGCTTCAGTAAACCTTTCCAAAGCCCATTATTGAAAAATACTAGACTGTGTGAAAGTCTGTACCTGGTCAGAGTTGCAAGTGATCAGTGCAGAAGAAGTGGGAAAAAAAAGATTTTGAGCATGTTCCTGTATAGGTTACTTTTGATAACCTTTCTAAAAAGTCTTACAGCCAAAGCAATGGAGAATAGAATAGAATTATGAGGGCTGCTCTGAAAGTCATGCTTCCTACTTTATAATGTCTGTTGACCCACAATGTCAGGGGTGTATGTTAGTGGTATAGCAATGGAGGCTGACCCTTCCTGCCAATACTCTGTTGCTATGTGACAGGAAGAAGCAGAGGGGCAGTGTGGCAAAATGGCATCTGACATGAAAATGCATATGAAGTAAAGCTGTGTCACTGAATTCCTAAACGTAGAAAAAATGGCTCCTACTGACATTCATTAATGCTTTCTGAAGGTTTATAGAGACCACACTGAGGATGTCAGCACAGGAGGGCACTGTGTGATGCATTTCAGCACTGGTCACAGTGATGTTAGAGACAAGCCATGTTCTAGGTGGCCATGAATAGCTCTCACACCACGAAATGAAGAGCATCTCGATCAACTCACCCATGCAAATTGCAGAAACTTAAAACGGCTTGGGTTGGAAGCCATCAATATCCAACCCCCCCCCAGCACAGATGGGGCCACCAACCTCCATATCTGGCACTACATCAGGTTACCCAGGGCCCCATCCAACCTGGTCTTGAACAGTTCCCGGGACAGAACATCCACAGTATCTCTGGGCAACCTGTTCCAGCACCTCACCATTCTCTCTGTAAAGAACTTCAAAAATCACTGAATTAAAACCAAGGAACTGTGTATGAATCTGAATATAAGCTTCAATGCAATACAAAGAATGGTGGAAATGTTAGAATATAGCAAACTTTGCTTCAGGTAGGTCCCACAAACTCTCACACATGAAGAGAAAGAGCACCATATGCAGATTTCTCAGGACTAGACTGAAGGTTCAACTTCCAGAGTCAGGCCAGTGGAGACAACTTTTCAGTTGCAACACAGTAACACCAGGCCCAATACCAGATTGAAGAGTGTGTAGCACATTGTCAGCCTTGGCTGGACTGCCCTATCACACCCATGGTATACTCCAGATTTGGCACATTCTGTCTTCCATCTGCTTGAGCTGATGAAAGATGAATTGCATGGACAATATTTTCTGATGAATTCATAGCAACTGTGAAACAGAGGGTAACCTCCACTGTTGCAGATTTTTATGAGCATGGCAAGCAGGCTCTTGTTCATCACTGGTAAATATACTTACATAATGGTGGTGACCTTGCTGAGGACAAGTTTTTTGCCGTTGATAATTTGCTCTAAGCAAATAGCATTTTTCTACTTTTGTATCTGTTGTATTTTCTGTGTAAATAAATATGAGACATTACTTTCAGAGCAACATACATATTTTAGCATGCTGTCTAAAAATTGTTAATGAGTTGCAGGGAATCCAGAGAAAAAAGGGAACTGGACATATAAAGAGAAAATAAGAATTAAACTTGTTTCTTTGATACATGACAATTGGTTCGACAACATAAATATCTATAAACACTGGCTACTATAAGCTAAGAAAGCATATTTAAAGGACTATTCCATAGTGATTTAGTTACTGATAATCAATTTATTATTAAGGATGAGAAACTCAAAAAATGTGAAAGCCAAGAGTAGAAAGGCAGACACCTATCATAAATAGATTAAAAAAAAATCAAAGCTGCATCCTGAACCTAGATAGTCCATCATGACATCATAGTTATTGCCACCATAATGAAGCAATTTGCATTTGAAGGTGAATTAATTTGAGATCAGCAGAAAGCTCTAATTGATTCTCTACTTGTACTGTACAACATTTTATCTGTTCTGCATCTACATCCCACCACTAGAACATGAAATCAGTCATGAAAAGCATTCTAATATTTTAAATTAACAAGAAGTTTTAAATAGCTTTGTGTCACACAGGTTATACTCATTTCAGATATCACACAGTTTTAATATCTATTAGGAAGTCACATTTTTTTTTATGCTTGTCTACAGTCAAGACAAAAAAGCAATAAGGGTACCTCCAAAAGTGAGTATTATGCTTCAGATTACTCTGCAACTGCACTTTTTACACTTAACTGCAGATAAATTTCCACACAGTCTAAGAACAGTCAGATTCAGTAAGCTCCTGAAATGAAACAGAACAACCAGAATAGATTGAGAGAACTGTGAAAAGGATAGGGTCACAACTAGGTTATAATTTTATTGTCAAATTAAAAGCAATGACTTGAAGAAGGAGGAGATTCTAGCCTTAAAAATGTTCACACAATCCACTCACATTAAGATTTTGCTACAAGACACACTGCAGATTAAGATAATTAATAATCAAATTAAGATTTAATTGCTTCAAAAATATTTAGGCAAAGGAAGAAAAGATGAAGACAACTTCTGCTGACTCTGAAGAGGAAAAATTGACTATGTGCCAATAGTTCTTTTCTGTGCAAGAGGTTGTACCATATAGCCCAAAGTGGACATGACTACTCAGTTTCCTGGATGTGTCAGCAGGTAGCTATTTATCTTTTGATTTAATAAATTGCATTATAAGTAGGTGGTAGCCTCTGCTAAGGGAATGCCTCTTATTTACTTTTCCAGTTTATACTTTGGAAACTACCACATCAGATTCCACAAGGTAAAAATAGTCACATATTTTAGGATTTATATATAAATGTGCTCTTCCTGTGCACACCAAGTTCTCTTCCTGAAACAAAACAGTTAGCTTTATAAAGTTGTTGCATCTACAGCAACTCACTACTCCTCTCCCACTTTCCCAAACCAACCAATTTCACAGTAATAATTTATTGCTGCATTTCATATCCTACCCATCATTTTCTTCTTGTCATCAAGCACATAGGTTTTGCATTGTCTTTGTTGCATCTACTCAGACCGAGGAACACAAAATTTACTTTGTTCAGAGCACAAACCAATTTTATGAAGTAGATTTGTAGACTAATATTTGACAATATACTAAAAGCATAACAGAATATATTCAAACAATATTTTCTCAAGGTGTTATAGTTTCAGCATTTCAGCTGCAAGATAATATTCTCTCCACTGAGTGTAGCATTTGCATCACATTATACTTCTAATAAAACTCTGCTTAAAAAACCCACTTACAACAGATCAGATTCCACTAAACTCCAAATGTCAGAAATAAAATGGTTCACATGTTGCTCTCAGATTTGACCAATGTAACTTCATGATTGTACAATGCATGTAAACATAAAAAAATACAAAGAGCATATGTATTTTTTTTAATTGCTTCAAAAATAGACTGTGATTCTGTCCCAAACATAAAATAACCCTTAGTAGAACCCATTGTCTTCTTCAAAACTCTTGAAGACTTCAGTTGAACTACTTATTGAAACAGTTCTGTTTCTTTTAACCATGAGTTTGCCAGTAAGATTGCAAAATTAATTCCCTATTCTCTTTTCCCAGAAGAAAATTCTTGCTGATAAACTGTTAGGCAATGCTGGCAAACTGACTGGTACTGTATCTGTAGCCAACAAAGATGGTCAGACTATGCACAGAATTTACAGCATTAGAGATTGAAAGCATATGGAAAGCAACATATTGCTTGTAGTCTCTCTCACTAGTAGGAAATTCTGTATGACATCTTCAGGCTGAGGAGAAAACTGTTAAACTGAGAACAATTCATGGTCATTATTTTATCACCTTACACAGGATCTGCACCAAAGTACCTCTCTCTGCCATACCTTTCATCTTTATTTGGCAATGTAGAGCATCTTTACATAGAGCAGATATTAGAGAATTACTTTATCAAGGAATACCTATCCACCATACCTACCATTACCTCTCACATATAAAGCAGCATAGAAGTCCCTGTTCATTTCACATGAGGAAACTCCGTAGCTTCTGTCACTCCTCCTGCACAGAAATGTTACCCCCCAACATACCAACTGCTTATATTTTTCAAGTGAAACTTACGGAAAAAAAGAAAAAAAAAAGAAACAATAAACACCAAAAAACTCATGCCATGAGTCTGGCTGAATTGCTTTTCTTCATAGCAGCCTTTCTATTGGTGTTTTTTGGTTTTGTGACTAAAAATGAGTTAACAACTCACAAGTGTTTTGTCTGTTGCTAAGCAGTGCTTGCACAGCACTGAGGTTCTCTCTTGACACTGAGTAAGATGAAGGTGGGCAAACATCTGAGAGGGGATACAGCTGGGACATCTGACCTGGCCAAAGGGATAGTCCATGCTATATAATGTGCTCAGGAATAAGGAATTAGGGAAAAGAGAAGGAAGGGTGGACTTTTGTGGTTATGGTGTTTTTCTTCCCAAGTAACCTGTATGATTGCTGAGGCTCCATTTCTAGGAAGTGGCTGAACATCTGCCTACTGATGGGAATTAATAAATGAATTCCTTATTTTGCCTTGCTTGGGCACTCAGCCTCGTTTATTGTTTTAACTCGCAAGTTTTCTCACTTTTGTCTTTCCAGTTCTCTCCCCATACCACTGGGAGCAGAATAGCCCATTTCTATACTCCTGTGTTCCACACCCTTTAACATGCTGCTAATTCAATCATCCCAACTTACCCTTTTATCTATCCAGCTCTACTCTATTGAATAGCTTTTGGCAGAGCAAAGGTAGACAGCTGAAACTACTTCCATGTTTTTAAGGAGGTTTAGGGTTAGAAGATACATTTATTTATTTTAAGAAATGTTTTGCTTGAATTCATAGCTTGGCCATACAAATAAAGTGCTAATGGAGCAAGAAAGGCCTTCTTTACTTTGTTGTTAAACAAATGCTAATGCTGAAGTGACTTCAATCAACCACATCTCCTCACCCAGAATGTGTGCAGGTACAGTCAGAACTGCAGCACGTCAGAATGATGCTGTCCATACATAGAAAGCACAGCAAAAATACATGCAAAATATTGTTTAAAGTGCTTTGCTTTCTCCTACGTTATTTCCTCTAGGCTATTATACCAATCACCTGGAGCATAAATCTGTCATCTTCTCCATCTGTTCATTCTTCTAAAGCAGTTCCCCATTGCCTTCGACTGTTTTTCTAGTATACAATTCTTTATCAAACCTAATTGGAAACAGCATTGAAAACAGCACTGAAATTGAAACAGCATTGAAACCGATACTCATCATCTTCCCAGGCACGGTGCTTAACCCTTCTGCATCCAGAACAATGCTGAACACTGTGTAGGATGGTCCAAAGGATTGTCCCTTTAAATGCTGAGCCAAATACTTCCTCATCATTAAGACTACAGTTATTTTTAAGCATACCATGCAGAACATAAAGAAAATAAATTTAGAATTTCAAATTTTCCAGGCTGCCATCTATGAAAAGAGACAGAAAATGCTATCATGTGAGATCTTGCAGAGATAAGAAGAGAAAGAACAGAATTTGGTCTCTCATACCACAGCATCATATTTACCCTTATGACAGATGTGGATGCTGAGAAAATTGTAGAAATACCTTGAAAATATAAAAAAAAAATGTTCAGCAAGTAGGGCTTATAACTACAGAGGCTGATTCCAGTCCAGGCACAGCATCTCTCTTCCTATTTTAATTCTTGCATTGTTGTTAAGAACGGCAATGTCACAGGGAAAAAATAAAGCATGCTGTTACTCTTTATAACAAATAAAAAGAACATAGTAAGAGGATATTTTACAGAAAATCTGGAGTTTAATGCTTGGAAATCATGACGATTCACTGCGTGCACTGCAAGGTACAGAGGAAGCATGAGGTCTTTCACTTCCAGGCATCACCAGTTTGTTTTCATTTGTGCTCTGTGATGTTATATCTAAATCTTTTAAAACTTTGTATTTTGAATAGCTGAAGCACTAAACACTGCATTTAAAGAAGTTTCACACACCTAAAGCAGATGTTTTACTGTAGAAGTATAATAAGGTGAGTTTCTGCACAGAACATACAATCTTTGTTAACACAAACCTTTTAGTTTCTTGCTTAGTTTAAGGCTCTGACAGTATATTATCATAATGCTTTAGTTTATTTGCTGATCTATTTGACCAGCAGCTACAAAAAAATCCAACCTAATTTTATAATTTCAAAACCAGATGTTTCAGGGCTACATATTACTTTATTGATCAATAAAATAGTAAATAAGTTTTGCTAAAGAAAGCAAATTGTTCTTCACACAGAAATTGGACAGTAAAATTTACATTCACTTTCACACAAACATGAAGTACCCTAAAAATGACTCACAGAAACCAACCAGCTTTTTAAAGTCAACATTAGATGCATTCTTAAACCACAACTGTGGATAAGTCTATGACAATACCCTCCAGCAATTTATAATTTCCCTCAACTCATGCATTACATCAGCTCTAAGATGTTCCTATAGGAGGTTAAAACTTAACTAATGACCAGAAAGAGTTATTCACTTTCTCCAAATCATGTATTTTTACTCAAATCCCAAATGCCAGATATTCTGAATGGCAAAAATATTTTTAAGTCAAAGCAAATATATGAGAATACAAAAATGCAACTTTTTAGTTTATCATCCTAATTTTTAGGCTGTTTCCTAGGAACGATAAGATTATGCCTTCACCAGTTATACCTTAAACCCAACTGTGATAGCTCCTCCTGAACAAATTTCTCAAACATTTACATATCTTTTTTTCTGCTGTGTTTAACATAACATCCTGAGTTCTACCCACACGCCTGCAAGGTTACATCTTTTTGTCTCTGCTTATATCATAGAATAGAATAGTTTTGGTTGAAAGGGAGCCTTAAGATCATTGAGTTCCAACCTCACTGCTATAGGGAGGGACACCTCCCTCCAGACCAGGCGGGAGCATTCACAACCTTGCTGGGCAAGCTGTTACAGTATCTCACCACCTTCACAGTAAATAATTTCTTTGTAATATCTAGTCTAAATCTATCCTCTTCCAGTTTAAAACAATTTCCTCTTATCCTGTTGCTACATGCCCTTAGAAGTCCCCTCCCAGCTTTCCTGTAGGCCCCCTTCAGATACTGAATGGCTGCTATAAGGTCTCTTTAGAGTCTTCTCTTCTTGAGGCTGAAACCCCCCAGCTCTCAAAGCCTGCCCTTGTAGAATAGGTGTTTTAGGTCTCTGATCATCTTCATGGCCCTCTTTTGGACCTGCTCCGACAACTCCATGTCCTTCTTATGTTGAGGGATCCAGAACCGGATGTAGTACTCGAGATGAGGTCTCACAAGAGCAGAGGGACAGAATCACCTCCCTCAGCCTGCTGGTCACAACTGATGCAGCCCTGGATATGGTTGGCCTTCTGTGCAGCAAGCTCACATTGCTGGTTCACAGTGAGACTTTCATCAACTAACAATCCCAAATCCTTCTCCTCAGGGTTACTCTCAAGCCATTCTCCCTTCAACCTGTGTCTGTCCTTGGGATTGCCCTGACACAGGTGCAAGACTTTGCATTTGGCCCTGTTGAACTTCATGAGGTTGGCACGGGTCTCCCTCTCAAGCCTGTCCAGGTCCCTCTGGATAGCATCCCTTCCTGTTAGTGTGTTGACTGCACCACTCATCTTGGTGTCATCTGCAAAGTTGCTGAGGATGCACTCAATCCCACTGTCCATGTCAGCTACAAAGATGTTAAATAACACTGGTCCCAACACCAGTCCTGGAGGAATTCCACTTATCACTGGTCTCCACTTGGGCATTGAGCTGCTGACTGCAGCTCTCTGAATGTGAGCATCCAGCCAATTCCTTATCCAGAGTGTGGTCCATCCATCAAACCCATTTTTCTCCAATTTGGTGACCAGGATGTCATGAATGACAGTATCAAACGCTTTGCACAGTTCCAGGTAGATGACATCAGTTGCTCTTCCTTTAACCACTGACACTGTAACTTCATCATAAAAGGCCACCAAGTTTGTCATGACTTGCCCAATATGTACATGTGAATACATACATATGAATATGCATAGCCATATGAATCCATGTGATATGAACAAAAATCAATCAAATTATTCTTAATTGCCTTCCCAAATTCATGCATCTAGCTTGCTCTTAACTTGACATAAAATAGATACTTGATACAACAAACCCACTGGTAATCCATTTAGTTAGACACATTTGTCTGAATAATCAAATATTTCACTTTTAAATCACACTCACTCAGGAAGCACTTTTTCTTCTTGCAAGCTTTCACTTTGTTCATGATCTTCTACCCATTTTCCAGAGGTGGCTGACACAGAAGTTACATGAAGTATATAGGAGTGAAGTCCTATACTTGTTTCCTTGTGTTTACACAACTGCAAGCAGCATGACATCAGTATCTATATACCCAGTTGCTTTATTTTTCATAGTATTTTTCATGTCTCTTCTATAGTGTGTGGGTTGTTTAGGTTAAAAGCTCTTTTGGACATTATTTTTATCTGTTTCCTAGTTAAAACTTGTTATCACACTTTCTAAACTTGATAAATAATGCATAGCAAAGCAAGCTTATGGTGAGTGAATATTAATGGCAGGGATTAGAGTACAGAAACTAATCTATAGTCAAAGAACACTAAAGCACAGAGTACTAAGTGACATAAGTAGGCTAATTGGATGCTTTTGACAGGAATTGCTTTTCTGCAAACTTGAGATTTACCTGACAGAGATTTACTTGATGACTCTTGGTATGAGAAAGAAAAAAAATTCTTCTCTTTTGTGTGAGATCTGTGTCTTGACATCAAGGGGAACAGACAAAGATCTACCAAGTACGTTAATGGCATATTATTTTCCTTCTTTATTTATTTCAAGAATCAAAATAATTCTTACTACTTTTGTTACTCATTTCAAAGTTCTTTTCCTACTCTTGAAATATACAGGTAAATGTTATTTTCTTATTCCAGCATACAAGAAAATAACTACAGAAGTTTCTCCCAGTACTTTTTCAATGGCTGCAAATGCAAATTTTTCTAGTCTTAGAACAATTTAGACATCAAGAGAAATTCCAAACCCAAAGGCTGAAATCTGCTTTTGATTTGTGGAATTTTATTATTTGTATATGAATATTTCTTAATGATACTGATAGCCATATGCTTTTCAGCCAGAGGTACTATAGAAGTTACTAGCCTACTCCACAGATCAAAATCTGACTGTCACACTTACGAATCCTTACAGGGGCATAGCGCTTGAAATTCATGCTTAGGAGAGAGAAGGAAAATGGAAGTAGCAAGAGCAGACAGTTTACCAAAATAATTTCTTAAGCAATGGTCAGAAACACTTTTGCAGCATTGGAAATTCGGCTACCTGCCCGAAGTATTGGCCTCTCAGCCAGATCAAAGTATAGAACCAAACTTAAACAGCAGAAAAACTTTGAAGACCTGAGTACTAAAATGTCAATGTCAGAAAGTGCCAGCAGTAATCCTATAATGTTCTAGAGGTCTCTCAAACTAAAATCCAGTAACTGTGTTGGATAAAACTCATAAATAGCATGACTGTCAAATGCAAAATATGTAAATTATAGATAAATTATAACACTTAATATTTTCAAACAACAAACTCCTAATCTTATACATAGCTACAATCTCGATAGAAGACAAAGTTGTTGTTTTACAGTCAAAAATTACTACAGAGAGAGTGGAAATTATAGTTATGTTTACTTCAATATTTTTGGAGGCTTTTCTTTTAAAAGTCCAAAATAAAATAGGAAATTGAGGTTGAGGCACAAAGCCAACTTTGGCTAATTTTGTGAATAAAGCTGGTAGATGTATTCATTTACTGAAAACTTCTCAAGATTTATTTGCTTACACATAAGTATCTACTGCTCTTCTCAGTGACAAAAGGAATCTGATTCTCTCCAGGAGATATATGTTCCTTCTGGAGCAGTAGTCTTTCTAAGCAGGCAGGGCATCCTTGGAACCTCTGACTGTCCATCTGAGATCAAGCTCTTTCACTGGTATGAAACCCACAGTATCAGAGAACTTGCTGAGATATACATATAACTATACCTGTGTGACTTCTGCTGATTTCAGTATAGTTCTCAGTTGAAACAATGTAAGATCAGATAAAGCTGTAGTATTCTCAGTAGCACTAAGGGATATCTGAGGTGCATTAGGGAAGTCTAAATAGAATTAACAGTCTAGAAATATTATCCAGAGTGATTCTGTAAAGCTTACTGTTAAAACTAGAAGACTTTCCCAGAAGGAAGCCATCAGTTAAAAAAAGAAAAAAGAAAGTGAAACACAGCCAGTATATAAAATACATTATTAGATACTTAATAAATAGCTAGCTTAATGCTCCTGCGCATCAATACAGAGTGATACATTATTTAACTACCCTTCTGAAAGCACATCTTACTAAAGTGGCACTTAAGTAGAGTGCCATTTCAAAGATATCTTCACATTTCAAGAGACTAGAGAATAAATTTTACCTTATGAAACACGTATGCCAAAATTATTATATATGTATGTAGCTCTGAAAGTATTGTCTCCTATTTTCTTCCATGAAAACTATAACAGATGCAAAGAACACAACACTATTTGACAGAGCAAATTCTCAGCTACAAAATGAACAAATCTGCACCAGCAAAGGTGATGCACTGTTGCTGTCACCACTGCTGAAACACACCACTGCCTCACTGTGCTGACACCACTGGCTGGTCTCCATAACCATTCAGGAAGCATTGATGAATGGCAATAGGTGACATTTTTTCCACATGGAGAAATTCAATTCCATGCCTTTTCTTCATCTGCACATCCATGTCAGATGCCATTTTGTCAGATTGCCCCTCTGCTGCCATCTGTCACGTGGCAACAAAAAGCAAAGAAATACTGTCAGAAGGCACTACTCTCATATCATCAACACCCATCTCTGACAGCAGGTGCTAATATAATAAAATAGGAGGCATTACATATATTAGTTAATCAATTTTCCATTGAAGTATATATTTATATCTGAATCATAGAATGTCTAGAGTTCAGAAAGACTTACGAAAGACCATCAAGTTCCTACTCTCCTGTCATGGGCAGAGTTGTTACCCACTAGATCAGACTGCCCAGGGTCCCATCCAACCTCACTTCCAGGGTGGTATCGGAAGTTTGTAGCTTCATACTTTGTTATTCTAATATTTACATTATGAAAACAAACTAGAAATCTCAAAATATATAAAGATAAAGTCTACTAAAGCTATCAGTCAGCCATAGCAGTGTCCAAAACCACGTAACTGAGAAATCAGATGAACTACTTGCTCAGTATACTAAGAGATAGCCCAGTTACTGTCAAATACCAGTGGAGAATGTGGTACATATTATTGTGTGATTCAGTACCTCTCTGCAACTAAGTAGCTCAAATGCAATAGGGTACTGATCATGAGCATATGAGATCAAAGCCAGATCTGGCAATTGTAACACTGAGTTGTATTTTTTTTTATTATTATTTTTAAAAACTGTAAATTTACACACCCCCAAAACACAGACAATATTCCTGTGCCAGTAGCCATGTTCTGAATTGAATTTGGTTACTGGATGTTGCAAGAGAAACAGTTACTAAGTCCTTAGCAACATTTTGTTTCCTATTGAATGTTTAAATTTATAAAGCAAACAGTTCATTTTATCAAAGAGCTAGAGCATACCATGCTTTTAGTAGGTACAGTGACATGGATGAACTGTTGCTTTCTGTTAGCATAAATGAATCCTAAAAAAACACAAGCAGCGGAGTCCATCTGCCCATCAGTCTGTCTGGTACATGCTTTACTCCACTACACACTCCAATCCACAACACATTCAGGTTGATGAAGAAGAGATGTGGAAGTTCATGGGTGAAGCTAAGGCTATCAAGGTTGCACTGACTATGCAAAGTGTCATTGGCATCAAGACAATCCCCACCAAGCTTTCAAGTGTAACTGAGGAAGAATGCTGAAAGCACAGTAATTAACTTGCACCCAAGACTGTGTCTTCAGGAAAGAAGCCACGGTATCACAGCAGTAAGTAACAACAACTTTTAACTCATGCATATGCTTCCAAATTTAACATAAACTCAATACAATTATTGAGCTTTATTGCTTTCTGATGCAAGTCACAGCTTCATTCTAGGTGGTTCAAATCTATTTCTTAGTCTGATTAAGAAGCCTCTATACTAAAATTGTATCTGTTTTTGGCAGGCATTCACACATGTTGCTATTCATGGCATCTTCACTATCAACCACGTGCCAAACGCCTGTTCAGCTTTTCATAATAAATGGGACTGGACCACTGGCCACATGCAGTTTCTTGCTATTTCTCATTTTTATAATTTTGAATTTTGCTGGACACTGGTTGTGTCACCATTTGAACAGGAGTTAGTGACTCCATCCATAGAGCAGTCTTTCCTGAATATTTGTTTCCCTCCTTTCTCAACTCTGAGAAAAGGTTAAATTTAGACTTAGAATTTTGCTGCTGGAGGAGCAATGAAGAAACAAGATGTGAACCAAAACTGTGTGACAGATATGGGCTCCCACTAATTTGTGAGTGAGCAGGGTTAGCAGCTGAAAATGAAGGTGCTTCTAACCATGGTCCTCAGAAACAGAGCAGTTGGAGAAATACAGGAAAGGCAGCTGTCCTTCCAAACTTTCTGGAGACACGGATCCCATGAACATTAATAATTGCTATGACTATTTGCAAGTCTGAGTCCTAACAATGAAACTGACTTATACATATCTAGATTTCATTACATAGTCTCCCCTATGTATCTGTCAGTGAAGTAATTTATGCCATAGCTGATTATGTACGTAAAGAAACCAAACTGACAAAATTAAATTGTTTTATTTCCTTATGCAGCAAGCAGCTCCCAAAACATGATATACATTTCATAAACTGAGATATTTCTGAGCACTCTCTAACTCAACTTTTAGAATTTTTGAGTAGGGGAACATTTTAAGTGCAATTCAAAATGATTTTTGATTCACTTACGGTTACAAGTAGGTGCTCTATACATCATATCGACAAAGTAAACCTCCGGAGTATAAATGTCGAAGACCCTTGCCCTGTCTAAAAGCACTGTGCTGAATAAAAGCAGGGGATTTCAATTAAGGATGAATGTGCAATTACTTTAAGAAAGAATAAAATCAAGATCTCCATTAGGATTATATGAGCAGCTATTTAAAAAAGATGCTGTACAATCATTCAATTAGCTCTCAACCTTGAAAGCCACAGATCATTTCATTTGTCATCACATTGATCTGGCTGCTCTACATTTTGAGGACTGCTTACCATTAGGTTATTAGATCTAGCTAATTTATTTTCTTAGATTTACATGAATACATCCTACATTAGCTAATTAAGAAAGCTAGAAAATTTGTATCAAGCCCTTTTTACATGTATAACAAATTACTATTCTCAAAACACTAACTTAGATATTATATGTGTTTCTTCAAGGTAAATATGAGTAAGGACTTAAAATTGTCATTTTCATTCTGTTAACTATGAAACTATAAGATAGAAATAAATACTGAGGAAGCAATACTAAACAAGAAAATCTTAAGTATCCTCCCAAATCATAAAAATCAACATATGAAAAATGCCATCTCCAGAATTTTTACATGGTTTTTGAACCATATTTTTTCCAACAGGAGAACAACCTTCATATCTATTAGTGGCTTTAATTCAAAATACACTAATTCTAACAAGATTTATTTTAAAAAAATGAAGGTAGTTACAGAGCTTTTAAAACACTTTTTCATAGAAGCTGAAGTGATACTGTAATATCTGAAGTAATTTTATTTACAGAAAAATTTATTAGAAATGCTTTCTTGATTTGTTAAAAGGTGTATAAAAGACCATTCTCTTACCTCAGTAAAAGATGCCTGCTTCTGACTGGAGCAATTTTATTTGCACGTTTGTAAACTCTTGAGCAGTAATCCTGTTATGTGCCTACTGCAGTTTCATAGGGGTGGGACTTCTGTCTAATAATGAATTCACGAGGGAATCTTCCTGTTCAAAGAACATTGCTGCTGAAAATGCACTCTGTATTTGCTGCCACAAGGTTTTGGATGATTAGGTTAAGACACAGGGAATAAGCACACTTACATATATTCAGTGACACAGAATCAAATA
Source organism: Odontophorus gujanensis (assembly GCA_013399175.1). Classification (NCBI taxonomy): domain Eukaryota; kingdom Metazoa; phylum Chordata; class Aves; order Galliformes; family Odontophoridae; genus Odontophorus; species Odontophorus gujanensis. The sequence goes on from VXAB01000897.1 coordinate 317,929, forward strand.
TTTTCTATATGGTAACACTTTGACAAAAAGACTGAAAATTGCATTATGCTTTACAGAAGAATTGTAAATGTGTGTGCGCATACATAAAGAAAATAAATATGAGAAAATCACTTATCTAGTCAGTATAGGTGTAATATAATGGCATGACTGGTATGTTTAGTAATTTTAAACATTTAATGTGAGAAGCAGAAACTCAAAATTATATTTTAAAATGCAGTCATACTTTAAATTCAAAATTGTACTTTAAATACAGATTCATACTTCAAAACTTATCTTTTACAGTATCTTAATCATAAATGATGAGCTGTATAAAAAGCAGATGCACATGTACCCACTCGCAACCAGTAATTTCCCTTGTAACACAGCAGCACAGATCTAATGAGGAAGCCCTGCAATATCTTAACTCAATAACATCAAAACTAGCTTCCTACAAGCTCTTTGATAGAGAATGGTGATGCTTATAAGCCATTATTAAGATCTACGAGTGAAAAAAACTGGAAAGTACATGTGGTCACATGAAACAGACAAATGTGACAGCAGATTTACATGGCTACTAAAAGAGACATTTCTGACGAGGTTACAGCACTGAATGCGACAAAGGTTGAACAAGTGTTCCACTATTCAACCAACCACTTTAGTGAAGCTAAATCATCCAGCATTTTTCACATCTCATTTGCAGATTAAAAAAAGCAAAACAAAGCACAATTTATGTTTATACCTAAAACCCACAGAACCAAGTTAAAAATAGAACTTGATAGATTTTAAGATACCTAAATTGAAATCAATCTACACCCTTAATTTTTGCTAACACCTAAAATCAGGAAAACTTCTTTTGTGGATCTATCAGTATGACAGATTCCGCAGTCTTGTTTAAGAAGTTTTAAAATGAGATTGAACGAAACAGTAATAAACAATAGCTTTACATTGGCTAAATCAAGTCATTTGCAGGTCCGTACAGAGTGTCCATTGTAAGTTTAATATATTGAGCATGCAAAAATGAAGAACAGTTCTATCAGAAATAATTTCACCCAAAGTAACTTTTCTAACTGACAAAAGAGAGTTTCAGAAGTTTTGATTATATTCACAGAAGTATAAGTTTAATCCTTCTGATAAAAATCTTAAAAGCAATACAACACTAGTTTATTAATTTACTTCAGAATAGTAAAAAAATGCAAGCTGTTTACCTAAATTAACCTTCTTCTCTTCTCAATTATAAAGTAGAAACTTTAAGACTGCTTCCCATAGCTCTGAGAACAAAACCTTCATGTCAGTGCTTTGATTCTGCTCTTTGTATAAGGTAATTGCACCCCAGTAGATCCTAGAACTTAATTATTCTGACTTAGCAGATTGATTTTACTTAAGACCTTCTTTTATTGATTTACGGTACAGTTGAAATACTATTTCACCTTCTGGCTTGTGTGTTGCTTGTATTAAATTACTAACTGTTTTTCATCTACTTTACAGATTACTTTGTAGAAAAGTGGCCCCAGACAGCACAGGTATTGTCTTTTAAGGAAAAAATTGCATGCAGCTCCCTTGTTTCTGTTGGATAGCCAAACATTCAGTAACACTTTTGATCTTTGATAGCTAGTGAGTAACGGATACAAGTCTCCTGTATAGCTGTTCTTTAATCACATTAAGTTGTAGCATTTTGTAAACGGAACATATTCTTTGATAGAGGAAATTAAATTTCATAGAATATTTTTCTGTGAACATTGGTTTGATTTACAGGGGTTATGTTGCAGAAACATAACCAGCGTTTAACAGTATCTGCAACAGCATGGAAACAATGAATGCTTCATACTTATTAATACTTATTAACTTACTAGTAAGTGCATTTCATCTACAAGCTGTAAACAGAGACTAAATCAGTCAAACAAATTCGAGCAGAATCATTGTTCAGTTGCATTTAACTACCCTCTTCCTCTTTAGCCAGAAGAGGAGCTGCATATGCTTCTATATAAAAACATGCAAAATATTTGACAGTTTTCTTTATTTTCCAAGCTGAAATACATCAGGCAGCATGGAAGACTTGAAACCTACGTGGAACTGCCACAGACATTATTTCAATGGAATGTTGATGGTATGTCTTCTGTCATTAACTGTCACTCTGTTTTGGTGATGTATAGGTTGTGTAGGGTCAGTTCTTCTGCCTCTCTGGGGAAGAAAGTACTGGTACTTTTTTGAGATGCCCACTTGAGATTTTCTTGTATTAAGGGCTTTCAGGAAAGAAGCATGGAGAACCTGTCCAACCACCCCCTGTTTCTAATTCAAGAGATTGCAGAATCACAAGAGATTTAAGAAAGCCTTTTCAAGAATTCTTATCCTATTCCATAGTATAAATAATTATCTTTAAAAAAGAATATTTTCATTCCAGAAAGGTATTGTAATTTAGCAATGTATAGATTTGTAAGGAATAAAGTGAAAAAAGTACACTACAAGTACACTTGAATATATCAAAGACTGGATAACAGTATTACACAGGAAAACAGCTTACAATACCATAGTGCATACTTATTCCATGAAGGGTTTAGAGTCTTTGTGATCTCTTCTAAATTAAAATTAAACTGTAAAGCTATATTCCGACAACATCTGAGTTTAAGAAATAAAGGTCTGCAGTAAGAAAAGATGTTGCAGAGAAGAGTGGCAAAGTCTTCAGTACTTTACAGATGACTTACATAACTGTCTATGCATGATTATTAGTCAGCCTGAGATTCTTGGAAACTTCAAGATATGCCTTGCATTCTACAATTTTCTTCTGGAGATGCATCAGTGCACTAGTATACCACTTCAAACAAGCTACTTCCCTCACTTTTACTGTACACATAGTTTTTAAGCCTCAAAGTTTGCAGAGTTTACACCAATACAATTCTTAATGCATTCCTGTTGCTATGATCAGCTTGTTTACAGCTTTCAGATTACTTATAACCTTGCCCTACATGCGTGGGCAGTGCTTCCTCTCTGTGTCTCATGTGTATTCAGTGGCAGCAATGGCTTTTGCCAGCATCAGAAGCGTTGTACTGGCATTTTATCTGTACGGCAAGCAAAATTAATAATTGCATTCATTCTCTTCTGAAGGCTAGGAACTGATAGGAAAGGCACCCAATAAATTCCACTGAAATTTCTTTGTACAGAGGAGTACAATCTAATGTGCTAGAGGAATTTCAGAACAGTATTCACTATGTTTAATTAAGAGATGCAATATGGTTCAGTCGTCATGCTAATGAAGAGGACAGCTTTTCTTCAAGTGTAGATTTCCACAGAATTCATGTTTTCTTACAAACCGAAAGAAAATCATGTCACTTTTCTACTAGTCTGAAATCTAAGGGAGAACACCATCATTTAAGTACTGTAGTGCAAAAATATAATAGATAAAATGTTGAAAATAATGCAGTAGATAAAAATATTAAAAATATCCTTATTTATTCAGAACACTGAATTTTGCTGGTTCAATTATCTTCATTATTTGTGCAAAGCTGATGTTTAATTAAACTGGATGTGCTTTTCTGATTATAGTCACTTTACATTTCAACATAGAACAATTCATTAGCAAAAGAAATAGAACTCTTGAAAATTGCCAGTTACAGAGAAGAATAATTTCATATGCAGAAATTTCTCTTATTACAATTTTTATTTTTTAACAAGATCAGTGTTAAACAAATACTCATTTCATAATATTTAGAAATCTAGACATTAAAGTATTTAGTAGTGAAAAGCTCAGATCAATGGATACAGTTTAGATAAGCATCAGAATTTCCAGTTTTCCTCTCATCAAGGACAGATTTTACACAGGCAAGAGGCACAAAGTTTAGTAAGTACAACCACACACTGAAGTTTGTGAGGTTCAACGTGAAATTCAGAAAAAAATTTCTCCAAAGTGGTAAAACACTAGAGATGATCACCTAAGGATACTATTCCCTACTTTAACAATTTCAAGACTGCTGGATAAACAATCCTATTCAAGCATTGAATAAAAATGAATACTCAGACAGAAGTATGAGGAAAACAGGCCAGATATTTTGTGGAGAGACTGAGATTAAACTCAGAACCCATCTTTCCAAAATCTAACTCCACTTCTCATATGTCTACAGACAGCATAAGATGAAACATTAGTTACTGAATAAAATCACAGTCCCATACTATCAATTAAGGCTTTATAACTGATTTGTATGTTCCAGGACTATGTTAAAAACTAAGTACTGACTAAGTGCTCATTCTGAAAGAAACACACAAACACATACACACACACACACACACACACACAAAAGGCCTCTTTCTACCCATCCATCCCAAAAATCCAAAACCTGATACAGAGGTGAACTGAATAATTTTTTCTTGATTAAACCTAAACCCATAAGTGGTAGAAATGAGTGCAGACTACAGTTTTGCTCTCTTATTTCAAAGACACTGGAAAGTGATCCTCTCACTTGATAGCACTTATTTGTTGCATTTCTCATGAATAACTGGATTATAAATACTTTCAGTTTGATATTCATAGACTGATATCAAAATACTGCAACATTTCCTGAGTTTCCTGTTTCCCATGACTTCCATCTGCAACCTTTTTAGTGACCTTTGAGACAGGGATTTTTTTTTGTGGGGGGGGAGGGGGGGTGTTTCCTCTCATGGTTTCTGTGAAAATGATCATAACCTAAAGCAGACTTAAGACTGAAAATTTAAATTTAGAAACTATTTTGCTGTTCTTTCATTTCTCACCCCCACTTTTCCTCCCATACTTATTTGTGCATCAAAATATTGAAAAAGAGAACAGAAATTATTCACTTCTTGTTTTGTTTAGAAGTCAAGGTTTTACAAATAATCGGAGAAAATCACACCAAAAGAGTAATTTCTATGGCCTAGATTACTTGTTTTCAGCTGTCTTCTCTCAATGTATTAAACTGGAAGATATGAGACTTGGCTGGAATGTTTGAGTGTATTTCTCATGAGGAAAAATTGTAAAAGGATATTGCACATGGTTATTCCAAGAGCTGGGAGATCCACCTGAATTTAGCCATACAAACTTAACACAGAACATTACAAATCACTGATTAAATGATGCATGCCTTATCTCAGCACCCTTTTAAGAAATAATCCGATGTCATACTGGAAAAATCCACCTAGTTTATATATACCAGGAACAGAGAATTCTCCTTAACATGTAGGATTTATTTCTACTTTAAAAGGGGGGTGGGAGAACAAAAATTTACTTAGATACTTAAAGGTGAGATTTAGTAAATAATATGGTTTTAGTTAACATTAGCAGATCACTTCCAGTGATTTCACCAGTAAAAATGGAATAATGCTTTCTTACCTCATCACTGAGGGATGAGTTATCATTTTTAATCAAAACACACCAGGTTTTTCCTTGTAACACACTGACATCAAAGAAAAGTAGAAGATCAAGGAGAGTACTGGCATAACTACTTTGAAACTAACAAACATGCAATAGGTAGCAGTTGTAATGTACTCTTTACAAGAGGAAAATACAAGACTAGGACTCAAGTTACCCCCTACATATATAATAAAACCTGAGGTAAGACTTAAGAGATCTTCATGCTGCACATATTCACTAGTCAAGACAGAAGTGTTAACAGGTTTTCACCACACTGTCTTTTACAGTTAAAAGAAATAAATACTCTAGAAGGAAATTAACTCAATAAGTAGTAAGAAAATAAATTGCTATGGTAGAGATGTGGTAATTTATGACTTCTATCTTTACCTTTTGGGGAGAGACAAGATGAAGGAATAAGTCAGAAGTTTCATACTGCATTTCATACATATGTGCCCAATAGCACAAATATTTTATTATTAAAAAAATAAAACTAAAATATCAGCTTGGTATTCATGGGAAAGGGAAGGGGAGGAGACAGGGAAGCTATACCTACAAAAAGAGAAGTTTCATCATGTAAAGTTGCATCTCAAACAAAACAACATATGCACCATCAACTTATTTTCCTCTGTTCTCCCCTCCACTTTCACTTGCTTGCAAGCATGGAAACTTCATGAATTTTATTTATACCTTTGAAATCCATTTAAAAATATTTGAAATCAATGCTATTTTTTCCTGAAACTAAAAGGAAAGAAATGAAAAAATATCTATATATCACTAAGCTGATACTCAGGATCATGTCTCTTGGTATTTCTTATCATTCTTAGAGGCTGAACAGAGTTGCCCATGCAGGGATATGAAAGATCCTGACATAACCACTCCTGTTCCAAAGCTGCAAAGGCCACATAAGACAGAATGTGCAAAAGCAGCTCACAGAAATAAAATTCTACAATTTCTTCCTTCCATATTCACAGCCCATTTTATGAATGGGAAGAGATAATCAGAGCTGCCACATTAGTTACAGCCAATCACAAATAGACACCTCGTAAGTATAGGACTCCCCTATTACTTTTGTCATTCCTTCTCTTATTTAAATAGATAAACAATTCTGAGTTCTTAATAAAAGTAAGTTTAGATTTCTCTTTTATATGCTAGGGAATCATGCTTGGGGTTAGAAATAAGAGGCTTGGCGTTTCCTCATTTCTCTCTTATTACTCCTTCTTGTCCTCAGTATTCAATCCTTTCACAGCACTACACAGAAGAATTTTTTTTAAAGGTACAATTTCAATGCTCTATGGGGGGCTCTATAATAAAGCAACATCACAACTTCAGAGTATGTGAGACTGAGAAAATATACGAAGCAAGATAAATAGTATAAATGGATGCATAGAAAAGGAAACATTTTTGTTTAGCAACAAGAATGGTAATAAGCTCGATTCAGCAGTTACTTGGCCTACATATTCTAATTATAATTTACTCAGAGATTCGTGTTGCAAATGTACATCTGGACTTTGTCTATTCGACCACATTGTTACTTGTACTGCTATTTATTCCAAATGTATTTTCACATAGCTCAGCAGAGAGCTTCCTTTTCCCAGAGGATTTGCTCCTACCAGATGGTATTCACATGTACATATTATGCCTAGATTTCAGCAGTTTTTCCACAACTCTGTTTTCAAGTAACAGAAAATAACACCACGCAGTCTCTGTTAGAGAATTCTGAAGGAATGAAGTTACTGCAGTGTAATGAGTTTTCTAATAGGAGAAATAAATGTAAAAGTGGAAAGACTTTTTCTGTTTCATTCGTCACTTATGATTATACTTCTAGGTATTTTCAGTTCTTATTCCAGGACGTTGTACCCTACCTTTTTTTATTACAAAAGATCTTGGAGTGTAATTACATTATATCACCCGAGATCAGAACTAAAGATCAGAAGTATATGCTCTCTCTTTTGAGTCTATAAACACTGACACACAGGCTGAGATATTTTGCACTTCTATAATAAAAAAACAAAACAAAACAAAAGAACACACATAAAAAAAACCCTATGTAATAATAGAAGAATGTTTATTAATGTTGTTAATACATCTTAGATTTAGCTTCCTTAAAATCTATCTACTGTAAACATATTATCCTGGAGAAGAAATGTTTGTTTTAAAAACAAATGCAAAAAGCATTTTTAGCAGTAATTTTAAGTTCATTCAGCTGTTGGAATTATTATTTATTTATTTAATGTTAAATGCATTCTGTCAAGTACCTAAGATATATCTTGCAGAATTTTCATTCATCAGTTCAAAGATATTAACTTACAGTTGCACTGAATATTTGTGAAAATCACACATACTGGAATGCCATTTAATAGGACCCAAATCTACAGTACTCTTGGCAACACAATATTACAACATACAACATTTTAATGTTATACTTCACTTTGAGGAGAGTATTTTCTTTACCGTATCACTTTCCTTCTTAGTTAAAAGTCAAGCATTATACAAGAAATAACTTTTTCTCTTGCTGAAATCTGTTGAGCTTCATTTGATAATAGCGTTGTCCAACTGATATTTTAAAGACTCATGTAAAAAAAGGTAGTAAAAATGTTAACCATTTGTATTAAACACATTGAAAAGTCATTCAGGGAAATTGGATAAATAGCCATTTATACAGATAATGACAAGCATCGACAATACTGGGACAGGAGTCAGCAACATATAAACCACTTAAAAATCATGCAGAGACATTAAAATAGCCTTTCATAGTACTAAAACATGGTTTAAAAAGGAAAACATGAAGACGTTTTTCTTATGCCCAGCTCTGCTATGGTCCCTTACCTGCATTTCCACACAACAGCCTAAATCCTCCAGTCCTGTGTACAGTGAGAAGCAAAAGCAATCCGAGGTGTTCAGTGACCACTTTGATCACTGTTGCTTGTTTCAAGACACAAAGAGCATTTCCAATACACCCACTAATACTTCACAGTTGCAAGAACTGATATACAAGAAGTAGACAGTACTTGATATTCCAGCTCCCAGAAACAGGTCCCCAAGCCTTCTACGATTAGCATCACTTCCAGTCCGACTAGTTGTTTTCGTAGCTTTCCTTCTTAAAGCATTTATTTACAGCTATTGAAAATAATCATCAAAAAATAAAAAACAACCCACCTACCCACGTCAACTAACCATCTTTCATACATTAGTATTAACAGCATTGGACACACTCAGAGTCTGTTAATCTTTTGATTAACAGGGCAGACAGTTTTGTTACTTGAAGACAAGCCTAACTATCCTTTGCCAGACACTAGTTACATCAAACTAAAAACAGCAATTATGCAAGAAATAATTAAAAGAAAATCAAGAAATTACTATTTAAAATTGTCAACATTATGGTAAATTCTTTAGAGATATACATATTTGATAAATTCTAAGGGAATATGCAAGCCAAACTCACCTCAGCATCCAACCCGAAACACTGTTTCAGATCAAAACTGTAAAATGCCTAGGAGAAGGCAGAGCATAGATGAGAGTCTTTCTCTGCAGTACAAGACTATAGTAACATAAGTACACAAGACAGTCCTCTTTTATACCTTTTTAGTGTTTTAATCCATCAGTGGGGTTATCAGAGGAACAAAGAAGCTGCTGATCACAAAAATAATGGTAGGGAGGTTTGTCATACTATTAAGAACTATTATACGTGCAATTGTACATAGGGGTGAAGTTAAAATGGAAATGGTTAAAACTGAAGTTAAAATATAAGCTTGTACTTTCCATCCACATTAGAAAGAAGAGAAGGAAGAACAATTTTGTCTTATCTCTCTAAAGATGAAGTCATGAGTGTCTTCTAAAAAGACTTTTTTCCTCCTAACAATTCAATACTTGTTTCTTGCATTTCAGTTGGCATCACTTCATACTGTTGTGTTGTGCAGAACAATAGAGCCAGTTGTAGAAACGAAATGAGTCACAAACACATGACTTGCGTCATGTAAGATAGAACTGACTATATCATTTTGTTTCAGTTGCCAAACCGTGCAACAAAATCATATTTATTCCTTACTTTAATCTAGAATTTTGTTGTTGATCTAAGTACTTTAAAAAAAGCAATGTCATTTCATAACATTTAGAATTGCTGATCAACATCACTACTAACTTAGAGTTTTTATACCCCTGATGCTTACATGGCACAAGAAACTCACATTATTTATCATTCCATAATACAGAGGTGAGAAATACCCCTGTAAGAGCAGCAGGTGCAGATTAGTTCCTTCATGTAAAACCAGGTTGGTTATTATGACAAGGTAGTTTTCAGAAAGTTATTCAGGAAATAAGTTACTGGAGTATTGTTCTCATCTGCTTGAGTCAAAAGATTAACAATCATCCTCCAACTGTTTCTAGGCTCACTCCTCTTAAGTGAGAGAGCAGATTTCTACTGAACAGTGGCATCCTGAGGCACTCCTACTGTTTAGGTACAGGATTAGAAAAAAAATATATATATACATATATTCTTCACCTATTACACTATGATCTAATTACTCAGGAGAAAAGAAATAAGTTGTATGAGCGGAACTTAAGTGGTAAAGTTATTTTATGAGTCAAGTCACACCTTCAGCTTGCTCACAGAGTTGAGGCTTCTATCCCAAATGGAACAGCACTTATAACCATACAACCACAAATGATGTTTGTACACATCTTTACCTAACTCTAGTTAAAAAAAAAAAAAAAAAGGTATTTGTGCAGAAAAGGTATTCTGGATGAGAAGACATCTGGAAATTAACTATCATTGTTATCATTTCATACTGACAAAAGTCAGAAATGGACTACAAATTTTCATAATCTTTCCTTGGCTAAAATAAACAAGTTTTTGAAGTTATCAGAAGTCCCATGGCTCAGTTTCCATTGTGAAGTATTATTACAGAAAACAATTCTCCATGATGTACATGTGAATTAACAGCAGAACACCTTTAAGTTCAAACTGCTCAGATTGTTGCTTTGAGAATGTAACTTCACATCTCCTGCTTTGAAATACAAAAGCAGGACACTAAGCTAGTGTGACACATTTTGAAGGTTGGACAGTCTATGAACATCCAGAGTTCCACATCTCAGCAGGCAGATGCTTACTAAGATGCATTAATGTCCAGTTTTGTAACATTATACGACCAAACCCAAGCTGACAGAAAGCATACATTTAATTCTCTATTACAGTGATTCTTTCATTTTAATACAGTATTTTTCATACTATTCACCATGAATCCTATACAACTAAGTATTTGTAATTATAATTACTACAAAATGTTACCTCAGGAAATTTCACAAGTGGTGAATTTGACCACATGCCTAGGACGAAGTAGCTGATAAACTAAATTCACATAGACATAGTCCAAGAGATTAAAAAGGATATTTTCTACTTAAGTTTGTTTTAACATCAGATACAGGTGCCAACCTATGACTTGTCTGTGTTTTAAAGAAAAAACTACTTTCAAGATGCCCCTGCATGTGGAACTTGCAACAGGGATTCATTGATGAATGGTGTTAAAACCTATTTTCTCACAAAACAGCATTTTACTTATGAGGTTTTTTAACAAAATAATTCCATTTAGGTTGAAAAATCACATCTAATAATCTGATCAAATGATATAACAGACACTTATTGTACTAAGACTTGAACAACAAGAGTAGAGCAGTTAACATGATACAGAGGTGTTCAGAGGAAAATAATGGTAGCAGCTATAAATATAATACTAACATAAACAGTTATGAAGCCCCAGGTTTTGATTCTTTAATCACAGTTTAAGTTTTTTACTATATTAAACAAAAAATAGCAGTAAGCTATGAAAGCTTAAAACAAAAAAACAAAATCAAAAAACCCAACCACTGGAAGCTATTAGCTTCCCCCACACAAGCAGTTTCTTTACACAGTTCTCTCTAGATAAGAGTTAACAAAACAGACACAAACTTGTTTACAAGCACTTATTTAAGAGAGGAAAAAGATGCTCAAAGTTCTGAGAAGTAAAAGTGTTTATTAATGACGACAAATCACTTAAGCTCTATTTGTCATCTAAGAAACAGCAGAACATGTGTGCTATTTTCACTTTCTCTGGCCAAAAGCATAGACTTACATACACAGACGACACACAGACGACTGTGCATCATTTAGTACACAATGTGGATTATTTAAAAATAGACCAAAAAAATGCTGATTTTAAAAGGAAGACCTGTACTGTTGCTCTGCATAGGAGAAGAGGCAATTGTCTTCCTGACACTTCAGATGGACAAGACAATGAGAGAAATCTTCATTCTCACCCTACAAATAGATTATCTGTGTCTGCCATCCTTATTGTTGCGTAGCACTTCAGAGTACCTCATACTGTCTCATGAAATACATCGCTGCCACTAACACTCACGTAAACAGCATACCATAACAGAAGTAGAACAGTGACATCAAGCGGCAGGACTCCTACAATACACTTTCGAGCGTCTACGAAAAAGATCTGCAACAACCCACTTTAGAAATTCCAGCTCTTAAACATTAACAACTATGAACATTTAAAGCAGTATAACTAAAATGTAAACACTACTCTTAGTCTCGCGTGGTATGCTTGAATCTTCAGCTTTTCATTTAAAGTATTCTAAGTGAGGTTAAAAGAATTTAAAACAGACTGCAATTAAGACAAGTAATTTAAGTCTCAAGCAGCAACTTTAAAAAGACAAAACCAGAAAATCCAGCATTTGAAGTAACTATAAGGCCTTCTCTTCTGAAAAGGTAATAACATTTTTGAAGACGTGGAAAATCTATTTTTTGTGCTTAATAAGATAATATATATATATAAAAGCAATACGTATATTCGATCAAATCCTGCTTTCACTCTTAAGGCAGTACCAGCGAGTTGAAGTTCTACAGATTTTAGGTGTGCTTAAGTGTTTCTTCCTTTCAACCCCGGAGAAAAGTGTTCTTCAAATGAAACCACTATTAATAAAGCTCAAGAATTTGTGGACAATGTTTAGTACTGTTCTAAGCTTAGTCATAAAACATGCATGCTGAACTACCTTACAAAGACTGCCCTATTCTTTAGGCAGTTATCTGTGAAATGAGATACAGGTTATTATTTTTAGT
>VXAB01000897.1:330570-350959 GCA_013399175.1 Odontophorus gujanensis
CTTATTTATATTTGTTATTTTTATTATTTTTAGTTTCTTTCTAGAAATTCTCCGGAGTTAATAGCTTCTAGTCTTCTGTCAGGTACTTACATCATGTGACAAGTGCCATATTGATAGCTTGAAACCTCCTAGAACTTTGTAATACCCAAGTGTGTAGTTACTGAATTTCAATACAGAACAGAGATGCCTCACACTTCCTATGACTGCAGCATCATTCACTGCCTAGGGAATGTTAGTTAACACACAGGGGATTTTTGTTATTTTACAGCATAGGAAAAGAAAGGTGTTTATTCATTAAGTTCACCAGTCTTAGGTAATATATTTTCTGAATATTTCACAGTGTGGACACAGCTGGATTCTGACAATCCTGAGAAAAACATTGGAGAGAAGAGGTGGTCCTTCACTAGCAAGAGTATTACCATTTTTTATGAGCTGTAAGTTATGAAATTTAATCTGAGCTTTCTGGAGGGCATGCACACGAGGCATTTCGGTGAAAACACAATGAACTGATCTAAAATGAGTACTTCACTCATGCCCTTCTGAACGCCAAGTGGGATAAGGGAAACAAAAGTTAAAGAAAGTTGAAATACGTTAATGGAAATGTGATATTACCAGACACAGTCTTTGACTTCACTCTGAAAAGCTATGTCATTTTGCATGGCGGAATGCTATGCTTTCAGTATTTACCAAACTAGGACCCTTAGAGAATTCATATGCAGCACAAACCAAATATTCCTAGATTCCAATAAGCTACACTGCCCATGGAATCTCTTCTCTACAGTGATATTTTCTCCTACAGATCAGGTGGTCACATATTGCATAGGTATTTGAGTTTCTTGCACCCTTAGTTTTCCATGAAGTGCTTCCTTCTCACAGCTCACTGCTATGTAATAAGGGCTCCTAAGACAGGCAAGACGGACAATGCCAAACTTCATTTCATAGAATCATAGGGGTTGGAAAGGACCTCAAGAGAGTCCAACAGCCCTGCCAAAGCAGGTTCCCTACACCAGGTAATTTCCATTTAATTTCCTAATTATTGTGTCAAAGTAATCAGAAGAGACACAAAGAAAATAAATCTTTTTTCACTTTGCTTCTTGTCAGGTTTCTGTAGCTCAAGAAACACAGAAGAAAAACACCCATTCAAACACAGTTTTTGTTTTGTTGTGTTTTTCCTCCCCTCTGATGCTTAATCCTCATTGTCATATAACTGTGCCATGCCAGGGAGCTGTCAAGCCAGATACCGCAAGCAGAAGAGACAATATTATCATTCAGGAATAGTGATACTCTCTGAGAATGAAGCATATACGAACAACTAGTAAAAGTGAATTCAGTAGAAAAGATATTGACTGCCTCTAAATTCTAGAGTTGCCTTTTATGCAATTAACATACATTATACATGAGACCTTTGGCATTCAAATTAGCATCCTGAATTAAAAAAAAATAAAAACTCAGATGCCTGTAGCAATGGTACGTTCAAACCAGTAATTAAACAGATACTGGTATACACAGTTATTCTGAAAACATTAAAAGGAATCTACCAATTCAAGCAAGTTATGATCTAAACCGAGCTAGACATAATCCGTATACTTCTCAAACTTCCTGAATATATGAAGCAGCTTGTCTCTTTACACAAGATATGAAAGAATATTGAAATCTTCCTTCATCTTCTTCATATAAATTTTTCCAAATAACAAGCTTAAAGCTTCCAGGGTAACAAGTCTTCACAAAACTGAACTGTTTTACTTCTTTTTCTATTTCTTCTCAGATGGTTTCAATATTTAAGGTAAAAATTCACCTATATCTGAAATTCATACAATAAGAAATTCACATATTTTGTTATTAACATAGCAGATCTCAACATTGGTGCACAGGATAAGACATTCATTTTGCACTGACCTTCTCATTCATTAATTTTTGCAAGGTAGATACCAAGTGTTAATCATACCATATGGACCAGCTGTTTCACATCTATCTGTTTTCTTATCTGTATTCTAATCTAAGCACTGCATATGCTTAGAAACTCTTGTGCATCCTACGCATATAGCATTCAATTTTGTCCCAAACTTCATCCTTGGAACACTTCTCACAGCAGATTATGCAGTGGGAAGCTAGCTAAGAGGAACAAGAATTAAGTTTAACCTCTTAGCCCTTTACAGATTTCTCATGACTTTTCTGTTATATTAAAGTTTTCTTCTGTTACACAAACTGACATCAATTTTGGACAATAATCAACACCACAGCACCAGTACATGGATCACAGACAAACAATCAACAGCTAGTAGAAATATTTTCAACATCACACCTTCAAGAAGGGATAACCTTTTAAGGTCACCTATCTTCAAAACCACCAACAGCAACTAAAACATTAAGAGAAATATCAATACCTACCTTCTGTCACGTCCCACTCTTGAGAGCAACCAACATCATCCCAACTACATTACAAAAGACATAAATTGAAGAACTGCATCAGTTTTAGTACATCTAGATCCATGCAAAGAAAACTCACTATGTCTCATGAGAACTGAGTGTCACAAAACAAAGTATTTCCCACAGCAGCCACTCATCAACAGCTGTTTTCTTCTCCTTATGTCTGTGGGAGACAAATTGACTTTTGACACTGAAATTTTTCCACATACAGGTATTCTGAAGCCTCATGCCACCCCTTCAACTGCAGAGTTTAGTAACTTCATTTCTCTCTCCTATGTGCCCTCAGGAAAAATCTTCATATTTTCCTAGTACCTAAACCAGAAATCCAGACTTAGATTCAGACTCAAAGATGCCTTCACAAACAAAATGCATCCTCCCATGAGTCTTAGAATTTCTCCAAACTACATCCAGGAAATTTTCCTGCTCAGAAATGCCTCTATATGACCACATCACTAGCACAAACATTACTACCATCCATAACACTATTAACAATGGTAAAAACAACCAACTAGCCCCTCTCCCCTCTTTTCTTGACTTTTATGCATTCTATGGGAACTCAAAACTTTTTCATCCAAAGCTGAAAACCACTCACAGCTGAGGCCTAACTGCTGTTGGAGCTCATTAATGGCTTAATTGTTTTGGTTAACTCTTTCAAGTCAAGGAATGTTTGCACCCTCCTCTCTAAAGCTATATAGCAAAACATACTGTGATGTTTCCAGCATGGATTGAGAAAAAGATCTGTGTAGAGAATGTATTTGCAAAAATTTCACAGTATAATTACAGAAATGTGAAATAGAAAGTAATAAGAACCAAATATGTTGAACATAAGTGTTGAAAAAAGCTTCTCATATTGACGTTTCTGTAGTTTTCAGAAACTACTGAAAAAATAAAGACTTGTTTTAACTTCTATCAATGTACTCCAGATATCCAAGCATAGTTTAAAACCCAGAGCAAGGAAATAAAAAAATATATATTTGTGAAATGACTTAAATAATTTGTCTGTAAAATAATTCAGATGATATAAATTATTCCACAGACTAAGGCCCCATTTTAATGATAGCATTAATTTGCTAACTATATGTTATTTTCATAAAATAGATTATCGTGTTGCTGTTTGATTTCCTTTGCTTTGGCTAATGGATAACAATTACCTTACAACTTGTTTTATTCTGTTTAAAGATTTCATTAGAGATATTTTTGTTTTACCCTATTATAAATGTGATCTAAATCAAGCTATTTTTTTTTCAATACAATTTATGTGTTTCTGCTCTCTTGTTCTGCTATTATATCAAACATCTATTCACTCAAAAAGAAAAGAAAACATCTGTTCAGTGTTTGATTTTCTCACTGGCAATTTAGTAAGAGCTGTATTTACATATTTCCTGTTATTAAAAGGTAGGATGGTTGTTCTTATCTACCACATTTCTGTTATTAGTGCAATACTTAAGTGTGGGCAACTGGCTTAGGGAAGGAGGTTGTGTGTGCTTATCTTTGTAGCAGTGTGAACAAAACAGCACGTTCGGATCACTGGATTTTGAGAAGTGGTGCACTGCTGACCGGGCAGCGATGAGGGAGTAAGTCTGCGGTGGAACCAGATGGCCCTGGTATGTGTGGGAAAAGAAGAACTAATTGGACACTGCTTATCTCGCAAGGATAGAGCAAGAACCACTGCTTAACAATTATTCTAAAAATAGCATGTGTTCAAGGGGTATAAAAGTATGTAACCTGTGCAATAAAGTTGGCTCAGCTGGATGATCATATTGATGTCTCTCTGAGTCCTTGCATCAGCATCTTAAGAAGATCATTCTGATGCGGCCATGGTTCACCCTCCTGGGGTCACTGCAACAGTTAAGAGACGGTATAAGGACAATCTAAGTTAAGTACTGGTATTTAAATTATTTCTTTATTTTCTTCATGCTTTGACTGACATGGTTAATTGCCTTAGAATCCCCTTCAGTATTATGGTTTATGTACAACCAAGTTCCAGTAGAACAAGTAAAACAAAAGCTCTAATCACATGCCTGTAGGCCCACTGAAATAACTGAAGACATTTAATTACTCCTGTATTCATCATCATACACCAGACTGCCTGGAATATAACTAATAAGGCTTACTTATTTTTTTATTTTTTTATTTTTTTTTCCCCCCTTAACAAAATCTGATCTGCCTTGTACAAGCTTTAGTTCTAGTTCCCTTCGAAGATACATTCAGAGCTATGCTTCTTTTTACTTAGGTTAATGCGTTACATCTACAATGTCACTATTATTATAAGTTTCTCCAACTGGGCTACCTCTGCAGCTTAATATGGACATGAATTTTCACACAGGGGAGACCTTCCCCTGTTCTTGTCAAGCACACTTACTACTTTCTGACCTACTTTTACATCAAATGTAACCTGCAACGACAAGGACCATTAGATCTGTACTTAAACAATGATGACACAAACGAATAAAGACCTCAACAATTTAATATTTTTTATAATACTAGAAAAGTTCACTGAACAAAAATGATTTTTAATAGGCAGTGAGATTTTTAATGAAGTCTACTCTTCACATTCATAAATCCTAAATTTATGCATTTCAAAAAATCTGAACTCAACCTGGAATTGCATCACATTTGCATCAGGTGATGGGATTCATCTTGAGACTGGCTGGTCTTCAGAAGACTGTGGGAATAGTCTCAGGGAACTGTCTGTACCAGCAGTTTTGCCTCTTTCGGGAAAAAAGGAGATATTTCCCTTTTTCTTTTTCTCCTCTGGAAGAACTTCCCTGAATATATACAACAGATGTTATAAATACTAACAAATATGATATCAAGAGAAAGAAAAAGACTAAGAATATATATGAGCATATAGACTATTGCAATCTAAAATAACTGAAATATCAAGGGGCTTGTTGAAACTGAGAAGCTAGAGAAAGCATAAAAGTTGTTAATAAAACATTAATTTTGTATTTTTCACTGTGTTTTTATTGCCTTTTCTATTTTTTGACAACTTGAATGTGAGTTATCAGTGTAGCTATTTTTTTATCCACACTGAGTGGATATTTAGTACCTATCTGCCACCCATGTCAGGACGTCTGGGATCAGGATGCTGAGCAAAATCATTGAAAACTCTCTTAAACAGGCAGTAATTTATTTCTACTCAAGATGGTCCTTTCTGCATAGACTTTGTTCCCTCAGTCTCTCCTACAGAGTCCTTGTAAGATCTCTGCTGTTCAATACCTCATTTTCTTTCCACCTCTTCATGTGAAAAATAAAACTTCTTGCTGCAGGAGCACCTCCTCCATGTGGGCCTTCTAATTTGGGTCTCCTTGTGACAACCTGGTCACTCTTCCACTTTCCTGAGACTAGCATGGTATTTTGCTTCCCCTTCAGTATGTAGGGTGTCTCCTTTAGGATAGGAGAAGCATGTAAGCACGGAAAGGGTAAAGGCTCAACTACCTTTCCAAACCAACGGCACAGTCATCATTGCACTGATTCTTTAGAAGCTGCTTCTCCATCTTTATCGCCTTTCGCTGGATGTTTGTTTTCCATTAGTTGTCTTTCTTTGACTTGCATCCTGACAGTCATACTTGTTTATAGTGAACAGATAAACTGATAGGGAACATGACAGTTATAAAAATGGGCTTTCTAAGTACTGCATTCTTCAAGCTCACACACAAAATCGCTTCAGTAATTACAGCTCAAGGCTTCTCTGCTTCTTCATTTCTTTTACATGGCAGTGTAAACAATGATCTACTTCATTTTTGTGGCATGGTGTGTTGATGTTCCTTCTGTTGCTTTTATCTGTCAAATTCTTCATAATTTTGCTCTGCAGAGTTGAGTCTATTTCTTTTTTCCTGAAAATGCCTGTGGTTTCTTCAGTACTATTTGTTATTCTACTGATTTCACTTGTTCTTTCAGGCTGTTATATTTAAGACTGATGAGGCATTCATTCTCTGGCAATAAGTTTTTTAAAAGTACACTGAGTTGCATAGGTAAATTAATTACTACAATTAAGTGCATGCATATGTTTAGGAACAATTGTTGACTTCTCCCCTAAGCACACTGTCTTTAATCAAAGACTGTAGAGCTGAACATAATCAATTACTAGGTGCCTACTTCTACTAAAAATATCCTAATATCTCAGACAGGTTAGCTGACTGACTACAAGATAATTTACTGTGCATACAATAATTAAGTAGAGAAAAGCCACAAACTCATGTTGGAAGAGGAAGTTTCTGGTAATTTCTGATCTTTTCTCAAATGAAAAAAAGACTTCATAAAGTGAGAATTTTTATAGACTTAGAGTTACTAGATTGTCAGCTGCCTTTTAATCTGTAGAAAGCACTGCTATGCACCTGAGTGTGTCAGCCATCATAACTCAAGAAGCATATCTCTGCTACAGAGTTTAACATAAAATTAAAATTTTGGATTATTTAAATAATAGCATGAAAATCAGACTGTCTTAGGAGTTAATGTGTTGCAGCTGCAAGGCTATCTGAACATAGTACAGGAATTTCTGCTCCAGTCTGCAGTGTTGAAATGCCTTCAATATGGAAAATACTATCTGGGAGGAATTTCAAGAAAAAACATGTATTTAACAAAACAAAACCAGGCAAAGGAAATTAAATGAAGAAAGATAACAAAAATGCAACACAAAACAAAACAAACAAACAAAAAAGCAAAACAAAACAACAAAAAAGGGCATCAACAGGGGATATTGGCTTCATTTTTATTACAGTTTTTATCTCACTGATAAGATGATATACTTTTCTCTGGACTAAGTTGTGTCCAAAAATTATGAAAAAAAGAGGCAGAAAAAAAATTGTAAAATATTCTAAACAAACTAAAAACATTTCTACTACCCTTTGCTGTTTTTTTTTTATTATTTTTTAATTTTTTTTATAAGAATTACTTGGTAGCGTAATACAACTCTATTATTTAACATTGCACCATTGCACTAGGGAGATATAGTTAATGCGTGTCACCTTTGCATAGCAGATAAAAACATATCTCAGGAGAGATGACAAAAGACTATAAAGGAAGGATGTTGAGGGGAGCTGATGCAGTATTACCGTGTCCAGGAAAAGAAATCCTACTAACCAGCTGCAAAGGCTGCGGACAGTTCATGAGTATTTACCTTGGTCACACAATGTGACTACCCTTTCTGCAGTGAACATGATGAAAGGAGAGGAGAAAAAGAGAGAAAGAGAAGACAGCCAGAGCATGCTGTGCAAGCCCACATCCTTGTCCTCCCTGGCCCAGCCCACCTGTGCCACACTGGTGACCCAGATCAGTTTAGTTTCTGTGGAACAACCTTGCTGCAAGATCCACACATTGACAAGACAGCTGACCTACTTTCTGTCCACATCTACACTGAGGCTGTGCTGTGCCTGTGAAGCTTTTTGCAAGATGTCTCAGTAATAATCTCAATGTGCTTCCCCATTTATATGCAGCAATGCACCATCTGCTTTAGGCCAGGACACAGAGCAACTTGCTCATCTGTTCAGAAGGTCTGTACTAGCAGCTGGAGGCTTGTTAGATTTGAACCAAGCAGTAGGAGGAGGCAATTAGTGTGTTCAAGTCTAGGATTTGCTCCAACAGAAGCTTTCCAATGTTCACTGTCCTTTTAATTCTGAATTATGATTTCTAACAGTAGTATAAGGAAACCTGCAGAGTTCTTTGTTTTTGTATTTTAATCTTGGTAAGACTAACTATACTACCTTATTTCAGTTGATTCATATATATATATTTTTACTCCTTAATACTTCCTCATTGATGGACTGTGTCAGAGATATGGGGCTGAAACACACCATTGCTAGGAAGACACAGCGTACCTGTCCATGATGCCTCTAAGTGACTCCATTGTTTACTGGTTATATGATGCATCTGTTTTTTACAGAAATCAGTCACCCTATAAACCAAAATCATGCTTCATAATATCAAATTTAATCTCTCTTTTGAACAAAACATATGTAAACAACTCCTGCTCCTAAAGGACTGAAAAATCTCTTCTCACTTTTCTACAGCCCTGGTTAGAGAAGCTAAGTGTCATGGTGTCATGACTAAATACTTTACAACTTCTGTACTTATAGAATAGAGTAAAATAGCAGTTCTAATCTGAAATGTTCCTCTAGGTATCCAAACGCACCTTCCAGGCACATTGTGGTTTCTTGGCATTGTCTCTAGGAGAACAGAATTAAATGAGGCTCCAGCATAGAGGTCTACAATGGAGCCAGGCTGTGACTGGGATGAATTCCCACAGCTAGAAACTAAGCCCAGGAAAGTGAATTTTAACTTCTCTCCTCTGAGATTGGAAGGCATTTTCAAACTTTGTATTCTAGATGTGTCTTTGTTAACCAAAAGAATGGCAGAACACATTACTTCTCAAATTCTGCCTTACTATTCACTGAGAAGATCATAATTTAGCTTGCCAAAGATTTATTTATTTCCTTAGAGTAGTCTTTACACACTAAGAGCATTTTTGTTAAGGCTGGAGTTTAAGAGTCTGATTCTCACTTCTGTGCTTTTCTGTCCTGTGAAGGATTTCTTCGAGAAGCTTATTGAAACAGTAAATTCAAATGCAAATATTTCCCCACAAATTGCAGAGTGATGACTGGAAGAAGGTTATGGTAGGATAGATTTGGTGGGCTGGAATAGCTTGGTTTAGCATTAAAAGCATAAATAATTTGATAGGTTTGGAAGTGATTTAAGATTTAGTCCTGCTACTGCACAAGAAAGTGCAAAAAGAAAAACAAAAAAACAAACAAACAAACAAAAAAAAAAAACAAAAATCAGAAAACAAAACAAAATAACATGATAAGAATAGCTCTTGTTGAGTCCCACACTGGTACTGCCAACTTCAGGAATACTGGATAATTGGCTTCATAAAATAAAATAAGAACAATTTCTCCATAACTATGGTCACAATTCTACAAGGTGCTGGGCATTTGATAGTTTCCTTAATGCTTTGGGTACAAGTGTCCATAAAGCAAGAGCTCTATAATTGTAGTGTATCCTGTCTTCATCAACTTCTGGAGATGCTCTTGGATAAATTTCTTGCAGTGTCACAATGCAGAGCTTTTGTAGTTGTTGAAGTAAATTGTACTGAATAATAGATGATTTTATATATAGTTTATTCATGCTGGTAAAAGGAATGGAACTTCTAGCTGTTTTACAGTGCCTTAGGGGGAATATTTTCAGTATCTGCTGATTCAGAGAATAATAGTCCTACACAAGTACCAGAGCAGAGGATTTTTTTTCCTTTTAAGCATAATATATTTGGCATGTACTTTCTGTTTTCAAGTCATTTAAATTCATAAATTCATATATTTTGGCACACATAGTTTATATTAAAATCTTTATGAAATTAAAATACAAGCCTATAAGCATAAACTATCCCCTCAAAACTTCCTTAAAAGAGAAAGACGGCCAGAGCCCCAGCAGGTGGCAGCCAACTCTAAATTTTAACGTTGAAATTAGCTCTCTGAAGTATTAGTAATAAAATCTAAAGCATATATGATTTAGAAATAAGAAGTGCTTTAAAAAGCAGTTTCAAATGCTTATTGTCCTACTTGTAGGCTTTGAATCTTATAACATTTAAAATTTATTTTTAAAAGTGATTGCAAGTTCTCTTGGGTTTTGGTGACAACATTTTTCTTCTTTAACCTATGACAGCTTAATACTGTTCTGTTATTAAGATCGATTATTCTGGGGAAAATATTAACTGGTATTTTGCCTGAAAAATGCTCATTTTATAAGTTCAAAATAATATTTTTCAACTTACTGATCACGTACTACAGGTACTGTAATAAATGCTACTTACCTTTCCAAAAGATTCTAAAATAATAATTATTATTTATAATAATTACTTCAAATAAACGTTGACAGGAATCTTAATAGATCCTTTTTTTTTTGGTCAAAATTGTTTTAAAGCATAAGGCAAGTACCCTTACCTGAATTAAAGACTGAGCACTATGAGCAAGTTCAGTCTAAAGAAAGAAGTTACATGCAACACATCCAATAATACTATGACTGAAATCTATTTTGCTATTAATTTATTTGGACCACTATACAAAACTTATTTTTCAGTAATACTGTCACCATATGTCACAAAAATAAAGTAATTATTCAGTAGAAAACAAGTATTACATTAGAACAACCACAGTAACAAATTAATAGTCCATGTCAAAATATATACCTTTGGTTAATCTATTATTGAAAGTTGCTAAAAAACACTTATTTTTGTGGCCAGAATGGAAGTTCTGTGTATATACCATGTCATCAGAAAGACTACAATTTTCCCCTGTACACAATGCTAGTCATCCAGTTAAGCCTACTTTGCTAAAAGGCTGTAATCTTGGGCAAGAGAAAAGATTGCAGGTGGCTGAGGAGGAGCATATTTTCCAGTCTGCGCTGTAAAAACTGCTCCTGGATCAGATCAAAAAGTGGTTTTCAACCTTCACTACTTCCTGTCCTTGCCCATATTTCCAGGACCAACTCCAGAGCACTTGAGGACATACAGAGTCTGAGGATATTAGAGCCAGTTATGAAAAAGCGTGATTTGGGTATGCTTGACGAGAGGAAAACCATATGCTTGTGCAGGCTCTGACTGCAAAATTCTGATTAATTTCTTCAGGATATTCACCGTCTGCCCTCCATGTAGAGGGATGCTGCTACATCAGGATGTAAATGCCATTTTTTAACTAGCAAGGTGCATTGAATTTGGTGCCTACTGTGATCAACCCCAGAGTTCGAAAAGATTCCCTAGTGCATATTCATACCCAAATATTTGGGTATGGTTTTTTTGTTCCTGTTCTAGCTTATCCGTGTTATTTTATACAAAAAAAAAAAAAAATAAATTGAATCAATTCTCGTGTTTCCAGGGGAAAAGTTTTACAAGGGAGAACATGCCAATGTGCAGTTCAACTCTGACCAGAATCAAATCTAGATGTTAGATTTATTCTAATCTGTTTAAATTAATCTACAACTAAATCTGAAATTGTGCCAAGATGAGCTGAAATATTGTTACGATTACAGCTCTCCAGTTTGGTTCCTGTGAATGACTACCATCTTTGGTGCATTATAGCCTACATTTTATTAAAAGGAGGACAATTCTGAGGCTGTCCTTGTGAAGCTCGGACAGGTGAACAATCAGAACTGCTTTTCTGAATGTGTCCATTTTACACTTGAAAAAATTTTTTTGCTCTTCAATTTTATTGGATCTTTGCACTTCCACCAATCACTTAAGTATCACGTAGTTTTAACCAGACCTTTTGTATTTGCTTTATAACAACAACCAAACTGAAAATCATTCCAGTACTTCCTGCAGTTCTTATGTGATTCAAATCCCTCTTCTCCAAAGTTCTGTTTGGAGATGGAAGTTTATCTGACCTCAAACATGAATTTACATTACAACAATTACAATTTATTTCTCTTAATTTGCTTTGTTTCCGCCTAATCCTACTTAAAATGTTACAAGATCAGAACAATAAGAACAGTGCATCAGAAGCAAGGGACTAGGAATCTGCACTACATTCTATCCTAATAAGGCACCAGGCTTTCTTACCTGAATGATTAAAGATGACTCAGATCACATTAAAAATTCAAAATCTGAAAAAATAAATGAGATTTGAATTAGCAATTTAAGATTATTTAATACAAAATATTCTAATATTATTCTTGATTATTTGCCATGAAGCAGTAATAAATTATTTTTCCTTTTAGTGATATTTGACAATACTGCAGCACAAGACAGTGGTTTCTGACCTGAAGACTGCATAGATAGTTACGAAAATAAGAGTACCTTTAATATAAGCATCAAAAAAATGTTTTATTGTGTTCTGTAACTTATCTGGTATCTTGCCTTTTTTTTTTCCCTTTAAATAACAAGGTAGATATTTTTCCATGATTTAGAGCATGAAAACTATCCAGGTCAGTTTTCTCCTTTGTGAACTCCTTATGAAATGATACAAAAGAATCAGTCTTTGGTTTAAGACTTCAAAATCTGGGATATATTTTGACATGCAAAGCATCATAGTGCAATTCGATGTTGATTTTTCAGGTGTTATCTTGTGTTAATATTTTCTTCTAACAACCCAGGAAATTGCAGATGCTATTGACTTTAAAAAAACAATGATCACTGTAAAAAAATTAACTAATTTTACACAGAGCTGAGAGGTTAATCCAATAATTAATCCAATATTGAATTATCTGCGTAACTTTCTCCTAAATTTAATCGTTTATGCCACTACATATAAAGTCTATCAGAGCTTCTGAGGTCTGTGAGTAGGTAGTTGCATTGAATACAATATTTTTTTAAATAGAATGAATATAAATATAAAGGGTTGCTCTAGATGGGTCTGAATTAGAAGCTATTTTGTCTTATTGTTGCAAAGACATGAGGAGATAAAACTGAAAATTTGAAAACACTATTTTGTCCTAGGTTTTCACAAATCCAAGGCATAGCTATATGTGATACATCTATCTGCATGAGTATGTAGACACACGCAAACATTGTAATGTTGCATAGACTATAAAAATGTTAATTAATATATTCTTTGCAATAGTTTATATGCATTATGTTTAGTTTGATTTACCTTTTTTTTGCCCTTCTTATTTTTTTTCCCCACATAAATCCTGCATGACTCCCATTTCTCAAATTTAAGGGCATCCAGAAACAGCCACCCTTAAGAACTGATCCTGTTTTCCCATTATGGCACTGAGATAGGTGCTGCTCAGGTGAAACATAAAATTCCAAAATTAAAGATAGAAGAACACATACATAAGAATTAGGTTTTATGTTTGAATTCTGCTTGAGATTAATAGTTATAAATATATGTGTAATAAATACATATTTCATTTTAATATATTTTTCTGTCCATGGGTAAAATACAATATCACATTCTGAAACAAAAAGGATTTTTTATTTTTTTCTAATCCAGTGTTAGGTCACAGTATGCATTTGACTTTTTTGAAAAATGGGTAATAGGTATAAATTGACGTATTCCTTAAAATATTGGTTGTGGTATGTATGTTTCCAGTTTAAAAGTTTTGGTGTGACAGACTTTGCTTCAAGAGAGACCAGACTACAAATTAGCCATCGTGGCAGATGTACTTACAGAACATGCCTGAGATCTGGGCAGTTTGTCCCATAATAATCCACAATAATGAACTGAATTGTGAACTGTCCCTTGCACTCTTTCTCTGAGACTCAGTCAGCATGGTTGAAATGCTGTTCAGCAAGCTTGTCTTGTGGTTCAGGTGAATTTTATCTTATTTGCATATGTGCCTTGGGCTTATTTATTAATGTAATTGTTTACCTTGTTTTCTAATTTTGAAATGTGCATGATTGTGCATAAAAATATGGTAATCTTTCTGCTAGACTTCAGTAACCTAAGAAAAAAAACAAATAAAAAAGCAAATTTTTATTTGTTGTTCCACTCCTTTGCTCCTATTCTGAAAGAATACTTTCTGGTTTGTTTCTTTCTTTATTTATTTTTCAGGCTTTTTAGCACTGGGATGGGAGTGTCTCAAACACACAAGTTCTCAGCCACAACATGGATTCCCAGACAAGGACTGTAGGCCAGGGGAGGTAGGCAGCAACTGCATTATTTATGAAGCCAGTAGGGTTGCTACTGACATTTCTGCTCAAGGCTGAATTTGCAGACCAACTAATGCTTTGAAAGCCTTTTAAGCTGTAGGTTCGAACAAGTTTTCAGACAGCTGCTGGTACCACAAAACAAATCCTGCAATCTCCTCCTCATCCTTACTCTCCTCATAGTAGTAGAGCGCAGATACTTAGCCCCACAGTGAGCCAGGCTAAGGAAAGGACTCTTAAAAATTCCCCAAACACATCTGGATGGATTATTTGATAGCTTCATTTCCTAACTGTGTTTACTGCACCCAAACATGCACTTTGGGGTCATCTGGGAAAGGCCATGCAGGCTGGGAGTGGCAAGAGACCTGGCTGTTATTTTGAGTAGCATTTCAGACTTAGGAGGGCTTGAAGAGCTTGTTGAATTCAGAACTTGTGTTTTCAGGGTACAGATGTTAAAAAATTCACCAAGAGAAAGTTATATCCCAAAGAAACAGACTTGCAGATTGACAGTCCCAGGAGCTAGGCTTTCCTGGTTAGTACAGTTTTTGAGCTTTACAATAGCTATCAAAGTTTCTACAGTAACTATTAAAGTTAATAAAAATTCTGCATTCAGTTCACAGTTTTTCCAAATCATTAGGAAAGCATCATGAATAAGTTATATATTGAATTTAGTCACAAACAAATTACGTCCTACTTGAGACTAGGCAATCCCAATCTTTGAATTTCTTTCTCATCTGCAGCAAGGCCCCACATGGCTCCATCGGTTCCAGTGCTGGCAGTCACTAATTATCCTTTGTAAAGAGCACATCTAGATCAGCTAACACAGTCCAATGCAGAAAGTTGCAGCCTACTGCTCATGTACCCCCACAATCTTGTCTGTGCATTGTACAATGATTCGCACATTAGCTTAGGATATAAAAGCATAATTGCTGAATTTGCACCATTGCTAGCCCTCCCAATTTACATGAAATTATGGAGTAGCGAGGTACTTTCTTATATGCTGTGGGGGACTTATTTTTATTTTTCAGAGTAGCCAGAAGTTTATGATTGGCAAGAATCCACATTAGTCAATAATTAGCAAATTAGCAAATAATTAGCAAATTACTAAATAAGTCAAATTATTCATTTAGCAAATAAAGTTTTAATATTATTTATGCTTTTTATTGTATTTTGGAAGTGCACTTTTGAAACTTCATTATTTTCTTCAAAACATTTTAAAATGCATTTCCTTAATTTATTAAATAGGAAAGAACTTCAACTACAGTACTCTTGGCAACAATTACTCAGCATTGTAATAATCATGATAGAAGTGTTAATTTCTATTTATCATTTGTATGCTTAGGCAGTTCTTAGTTATTATGTTTAACTAAAATATTACCTGCTAAGATAACATACTGATTTAGCTTACTACAGGGCCTTTATTTCCCCGAACAAATTCTTACACTTTTTCCTTCCTTTTATTAATTTTGATCCTATTTTTCTTATTCCAAAAAGGAGTCATCCAATATCCCAAAACACTTGAGGTTATATAAGAAAGAAGTTTTCTCTTTCAAAAATCCCCAAAGGGAACAATTTGCTTGAGCTTGTTCTATATTCCTGTGACTAGAGTGATCACAAGAAAATTTTGTTAAAGCTGTCTGTCTCATTTTATTCCAAATTCTGCCTCAGTTCTTCCCATGTCTACCATTTCTATTCAGGAAAAAAAAAAATGAGGGAAAGGAGAAAGGAAATACATAGACTGCTTATTAATGTGCTGAAAACTGCTCCCCAAACTACCTGGGTACATGCCCAGATACAAATCTTGCAGATAGTTTTTCTGTAAAATTATCTCTTTTCTATTATATACTAGGGTGGATATCAGAGAGGCTGTTTAAGTAAGATGTCAACACTAGGAAGAAGTACTAAAAAGAAAATAACACCAATCTGAAATAGAAGAAAAAACTCTACAACTTTCAAAAAATTAAAATATTTTTTAAAAAACACATTTTGAACTGTTATTTTTTACATTCTCAGGTTCTGGTGTGATAGAAAAGTAGGAAAAAATTGCAAGCAAGAATGTTGTCATGGTATTTCTACCTTTAACAAGAAAAAGATAGGATAGAGATCTTCAGATGTTTTGTTTTCATTTTGGCTCAGTACTCTCTTATCTAGCAAAATACTCAAATTATTATTTTGTTATATTTTATGATAGAACAGGGAGAAACATCTCAAGAATATCTAGTCCATACGTACCTATGTCATTCCCTATGGATGTTTATGTATTATGCACTTTAGATGCACCAGAATGGTCAAAGAGGAGGACTGTTGCAGTTAGAAAGCTTTCCTTAAAAATGGAAATGATTAATTAGTATACATTTCCTTTATTTTACTCTTTTTTTCCCTTCCTTTGTATTTAACACATTAAGAAAGGAGAATAGTTTATGTATACTTATGCACTGAATAGTTTTATCTTCTTTGTTAGTACTTTGCAGATTAGAAGCTTCTTGACACATCATATACTTCCTTAGAATTCTCTTTTCTATTAAAAAGATTCAATTGAGAGAATTGCTCTACTTGGTACTGAATTTGACCATTGACATTTTTACACAGTTTGCTCACTTTGTCAAGAACATTTAGATTTCTTGTTCAGTCCTCCAAATAGCTTGCAAATATTCCTAGCTTGCTGTCACTATTAAATTTAATAAGTGTACTCTCAGTTCTGTGATCCAGGTTGTTAACACTAATCTTATGAACACGTCATGTGGAACAGTGTCAAAAGCTTTATTGATGTCAAGGTATAACATAACTGTGGATTCCCTTTTATCTGCTAGGTCAGTTACCTTGTCAGAGAAAGAAATTGGAATAGTTTTTGATGGGATTCATTCCTGACAGGTCCACACTGACAGAATTTTGTCTCACTATCTGCTAGATACTCACAAATGGGATGTTTTGTATTCTTGTGTTCTTCCTCACACAAAGCTTGGCTGGTTGGAATAGGCTCTTCCACAACTTCCTCCCCTCACCCTTGATGTCCTTTACAGAAGGACTGCTGTATTGTCATCCCCTTCTGCTACTGCTAATGGCAGCTGGCTTAGCATAGTGTAGCTTAACAGCTGTAACCAGTTCCTGTTGTATTATGAAATGAATGCATCTCATCCCTTTGAAGTAAAGCATCTCAGATTTGTCTAAATGTTCTCCTACCTCCTGATTCCATTTTCTGATCCATGCTTCTACTCTGTTCCGAAAATGTATATTTAGTGATTAACATTCTTTTTATTAACAGATGAAATAAGACTGTTTAACTCTTCCTTACTGCATAAATCCCTTACTTACACTTCTGTCTGCCAAAGTAAAGAATTGATGCTTCTATCTCTTCTAACAGATACATACATGAGTGTGTAGAAACAAAGATAACATTTCTTATTTCCATTCAACATTATTTGGTAATGGTAAGTGGCCTTGCAGCTTTAACTTCCTAAAATTTCTCAGTATTTTTGTGCTATTCCCACTGTTAATTTACCTAAATGTTTGGTCATTAAAGGCATTACAGATGTGTCAGTCTACTTCTAATCTTTACTTGCATGCTATGCATTTTGACTGTTCATATGAAATGTCTTCTTTAGAAGCTGTCAAATCTGTATTCTTACTTTTGCCGCTGACATTTTTTTTCAAGAGACATTTCCACCCAAAAGCCTATCATTCTCATAATTTTATTTCTATAAAACTTATTTATTAATCATTCACTCAGTCTGCTTACTAACTTACTTCAAATATTCACCTTCTTTTGCATTAAAATCAAACTTGCTTGTAACTTCAAACATAATACTGTGCCAGAAATATTTCAAGAAGGTTTGGACTGCTCTACATTGTGATACTCTCTCAAAGTATTAGTTTAAAATACATTCATCTACGCTTTTCTATACAGGAGATCTGCAATAAAACCTTACTCTGCTGTCTGTTTCTCTTTTGTTCTTTTATTATTACATTATGAACAAAATCACTGCCTTATAGATTGATTTACAGATTTTTCTTTCTTTTTTTTCCTTTTTTCTTTTTTTTTTTTTGAAGCAAATAACATTTTTATTATAATTTTTAACAAGATTATGAAATTTTGAAGATGGAAAAGGGAAATTCTACCTCGATCTTCAAATTTAGTTCATAACATAACACATGAATGCATTTTTTCTGTGCTTTCCAGTAAGGATTTTTGAAGTGGTCCAATGGTACAATATTTAATAAAGAATGTTTTTATATTAGGAAACAGCATGATCCTACTCTGATTTATTTCTACACTGGAGCACAGGGATTATTTACCTTTTCTGAGTGACCTTTATCTATCTACCAATTTACAGCTGTATGGTTACAATAATTCCCAGAAGAACTTTCCTGTCTGAAAGTTGTTAGTGGTGCTGGAGCACAGATTTAATAGTACCTTCAGAGAATAGCTAACAAAACACTTTCCCATGTACCATGTTAGAGGATGAATTTGACATGCAGCATACGCTTGACACATACATAAGTTAGTGAGTTCGTGGAGATGTAGGTGGACAATTTATATTTCTTTCTCTCTGATTTCTGCATTAGGTGTTGAAAACTGAAGAAGTATATGGTTTGGTCTCCATGGCTCCTGCTCAGTCCATTCGCTGTTTTTTGGTCTATCTCAAAACTATTCTCACTTTTCGTGTGATCTCTTTTATGTTTGCATTCTGAAGATTTGTTACACTGTATAATAAATACAGTTGCAAATTTCTGAAGGTACCTCCAGAAAAGAGTCTCAGCGCTGCAATACAAAATAGAACCTGTCCCCTTTTCATAGCAGATTTCACAGCCTAGGGTTAAATATCACAGTTCTTGTTACACAATATCTGAAGGGTTTTAAGACATCAGAATGGTCTTAATACAAAGCAAAAAACTGCCTAAAGAAATTCAAAGAAATTATAAATTGTTTTTAACTTACAAGTCTGCATTTGTGAGAACTACAGTCTGTTTTTTGTCCTGAGGTTAGTTTCCCAAGGTTGGTTAATGAAATATAAAGAAGCAGTCACTCATCCCTTTTCGGATACTATGCTGGAGATGCTGGTCTCTATTAAAATAACTAAAATGATTTTTGAAATAACCTATTGCTATAGACTCTGTTGGCATTTGAGAAGATGCACCAGATCTAGTAATCCTAATACCAGATATTTAAAATCCATGTAAAACAAAGCCCTGAAAATAGTTAGAATCAATAGTATCAAAATATACTGACACAGAACACTGCTGTCTTACACAAATCAGACTGACTCCATGAGGTCTGTAGATATTAAGATTTTGTCCTTCTCAGGTCATGGAAAAAGTGATAGAATCACATTAAACTAACATCACAGTTTTAGCTACCTGCAACATGCAATATATGGTTTATATTCTGTGTTATTTGTTATTTCCTACCAGTGCTACTTGCCTAGCTGTGTAAAAAATTTTTTTGGTTGAATGATTGAGCCAGAATAACAGGTGTGCAAAGGTAACCTAATAAAAAGTGAGAGAATGGAAAGGTGAAATGTGATCTTAAAAATCACAGGAAGCCTCAGAGTCTATGAGTGGATTGTAAAGAACATTAAACAGCTTTCATTTGACAGGCTGTCTAAATGTACTGATCTAGTTTTACCAGACATGGAAGTATCTCTGTAAACCACATGATTTCTGCTAGGGGAAAATTGCCTTCTGAATCACTATTATATAGCTCCTGTATTTTGTAGAATCATAGGACATTCAAAAGATGCAGGATTCTATCTAGTCTGTAGTTGATAAAGACAAAATTCCCTAGGCTTCTGCAGATAACACTAAGCTGTCAAAGCCAACTTGCTATCCCTGTGAATGCACTAGCAAGATGTCTTACAAAATTTCTTTTTATTGAGGGTTTTGTGTTTGGCTTTGAAGAGGTTATGGTCGCAGAGGAATCCGTAATAGACATAGTAAGTGTAACCAATAGAGGGAGCTGATTTATGACACATTTAAAGTACGTTGATGTATGAATATTAATACAATATTTAGAAGCAGCATAGACTACCTTCTTCATTACAGTTCCTTGCAAGATTATTGTCTCTGATCACGTGTTAATATGCTGTTAGAATTAGTATTACAATTAATTTTAAAATTGTTGAGATATCTTTATCTCAAAAAAGCACGAAGTTACTATAAGTGAAAGAATTTGAGAGATTAAGAGCCCTTAAAGGCACAGAAAATGGATTTTTTTCAAATGACAGTATACGCATAGCAAATGCTGAGACAGACCAAATCATATCTCATACTTGTTCTGAATCAGCAATCATGTCTGCCTTTGAATTTGAAAAAGACTTGGTGAAAGAAAATTCTTAAGTTTAACACATTTGTGTTGTCTGATCCTCTGCCTATCAAACAAAATTA
>VXAB01000897.1:366548-453776 GCA_013399175.1 Odontophorus gujanensis
GAAAAATATTAACGTTTAGGAAATATCTTGAGAAAAATTGCAAATGATAATAAAATGAGAATGAATAAAGGACATTGAAAAATGCAGGTGTAAGTGGATTTCTGATACAGATTTGTAGTAATGAGAAAAACAATCATAGTGTTAAACTGAATTTTTAAGCAAACAATGACTTTTTAATGTGAAGGATGATGTAATTTATCTATATATATACCTGGGAAACTTGATTCTGTCACCATATCACCAGTTCTGTCTCCATAAACGCTGAATCTCCTGATACTTTCAGATGAAACATCTAGTCCTAGATAAATTCCTTGATGGAAAATTACAGAACCCATTATTTTCAATCAAATAAGTTATCCAGTTCTCTGTCATGATCTTAGACCGTTTCTGAAGCAACCGCTTACTGGAGGGGGGAGAGGAGAAAAAAATTAGTGAGTGTTCACATGATGTGAACACAGTATAGTGATAAACAAGTAGTCAGATCTGCACACATAAACAAAAGAGGATCTCCACTGCAGAAGATCTTGACATGTTGTTTGGTTAGTGTATTGTTTAAGAAATAACATGCAAAGGAATTCTGCCAGCAGATACCTCTTACCATCTGAAAGCAGCAGAGGAGAAAGATATGTATACTTTATATGAGAATCAGTTTGAGCACTGACATTTATTTGATCTTTAGCTTTGCTTTTTTACAAAGCAGTTGTGCACAAGCAAAGAGCAGACCATTTCAGTGTTGTAACAGTAAAGTATAAACCACCTTTTGCTGCCTACAGAAAGACTTGTTAACAACATTTCAAAAAGAATAAAACTCCAGTAATTTTTTGTGTAGCTCTAATTGAAGACTACTCTGTTAGTCTCCTGTACTCTTTCAAAACTCAAATTATGGTTTGAAGCTTTCAAATTTCCCGAGTTTCTTCATCATTAAACATCTAATTGTACATTATACTTAATACCATTAAGACGTCATATACTTGATTTTACTCTAAGACGTTAAGTGCATTTCAGAGAATTTCTCTGCCTGTATTTTCTAGTCTTATTTTATGTCTTTTTTTTCCCCTTCAAATTCACAAATATACAAATGTATAAAATGTGTTTTAAGGGTTAGTAGTGTTATAAGAAGTATAGGGCAGGATATTCCTAATATGTTAGCAATGGTATTATTATATACATATGTTTTCAAGATTCATTTTAACATTATTTTCTTTCTTTGGTGCTTGATCTATTTGTCTAAAGTAACTGTTACAAATGTTTTCTTCAGAAACTATTCCCAACCTTATTAACCAGATTGACATTTCCAAGACCAAAATCACAGAAGGCCCGTGATTTAAACCACTAAATATTTCCTGGCATTTTTATTGAACATAAACGGTCAGCTTGATAAAACTGAGTATTCAGACACAGAATAGCCTTAACAATTTCCTACTCCACTTATTGCTAAGAAGTCATTATTTTTACTTTCACCATGCATAAATCTAGAAGATAAGTTTGTGACTTAAACTTTTAACTTATCTTCTCTTGATTTCATCCTATCATATTTATTTATTATGTAGTGGCTATTGTCTTTGGGTTTGTTTCACAGTGTCTATGAAGTATTTTCATAACTTCATAGTAAGTTAACACATCTTCCAGTATGTAGGAAGGAAAACTAATGCACCAAAGCACCATGTCCTAAGGCAGTACTTTGGTTTACATGCAAACCCTTCCCTATACACATACATCAAAGTAGAAGTTTTCAACTACATTTAAACAGTGTACAGTTTATGTTTTCTTTAATAGGCTTTCAAATAACTCTGCATCTGTTGACAACACAGATCTTAAGCTTTCTGAATGTTTAGACAAGCATGGTTTCATTCAAACACTAAATATAAAACACAGAAAACTGTTAAGCTTCAAATACCAAAGAACAAAAAAAGATTTAAAACAATGGTGAGATTTAAGTAACACAATCAGCCTAGACTAGTCTATCAGCATTTTAGTAGAGAAACAACAGTCTTCACATATACGTACTGTTGCCCTGAAAGATGTGAGGATTGTGTTTAGGACTGAGCAAAATTCTTCAGCAAATCAACATTTAAAATACTCAAGATCTCACTGTACTTAAGGTACTCAACATAGAGTTGAAGAACTTACATAATGAGGCAGAACAGCAGCAGCCTAGGGTTGTTGTGTTTTTTTAATTTGTTTTTTGTATGTGTGTGTCTGTGGTTCCTCATGTGTTTCATTGCCTTTTATTTTATTTTGCATAGTTACCAGAGTTTTGTCCTTTGCTTTCAGATTAGTTTTGGGATGGCAATAAATTCACAGTTAATCTGTGATGTGCAGATAAAAAGGATCCAAAACTCTTATCACAAGCAAAATCTCTGATCTCTAGAATATAGAATTTGTTTGTATGTTCTGCTCATCTATAAAAGAAAAACTCTGTGGTGTTATTTTATGGTGGGCGGGGAGGTGGGGTTGTGTTCATGAATGGTGGGAGAACAAATGGGAAACACGTAGAGACCTTTATACTTTAAATTATAGAATCCTGGCTGTAAGCAGACATTTATTCCAAACTCTAGTATAATAAACTAGAAATTCTGAAAGAGAAAGTAAGTTGTTCACCTTGGACCCCACAGAAATCCCAGTTGTTTTATGTACATAGAGCTTTGATCTAGGAGGAGAAGAGGACGGATAAAATTCCTTTCTCATATTAATTTTGATTAAATTGTAAAAACTAATGCAGAGATTAAAATTTCACTGCTATATAAAAGCTGATTACAATGAGCTTCTTATATATTGTGTGAATCAACTATGAGATCTACAACATGCTAAAAATTGGATAATCCTAAATTATTTTTCTTGAGGCATATATATCTATTGCCATTTAACCATAATTTTTCATGCATAGATATATGATTTGTTATGTTGATTTAAATTTAAGAGAAATTCATTTCAAAATTTGTCAATTATAAATGCAGGCAGCTCTTTGCAATACTTATATATTTTCAAATACAAATAAGTCTGAGCAGTAAATGCCTCCAAGACTATCACAGCTTCAGATGTAAATCAAGGTGCAAGACACAAGTCATAAACCAAGTGAAATATTGAGTTGTCTGAGATTTTTACTATTAGGATGTTAATAACCTTCCATATTTAGTGCCTTATCACTTGAACAATTTATCTTCTTATTTTCACTTGGTAATGTTTGCAACCTTAAAAGATTTTTTATATTATTTTGTCAGTCAAGAAGGGCTTGTCTCTCTATGGGAAAAACACAGTAAGCAACCTATGAACAAAGAAAGATTTCGCCTTATGAAGATTGCTGCCACTAGGAACTTAAATCTACTCTAATGGCATTTTGTCTTTATACAAGAAAAAATACTCAAAAACTGGTAGAAACAGAATTTGCAAAATACATTTTGGTTAATGAAAAGATTTGACCCCAAACAGCTAGAGTACTAAGGAAATTAGAAATAATTAGTTACAAAGTTTGAATACTAATTGAAGTCACAGTTTCAAAGTGTGTGAGAGAGAATGAGCCTGCATTCAAGTCAGGGAAAATAGAAAACAGTATAGCAAACAGCATGGAAAATTGCTGTTACAATTAGAACTACTGTCTGCAAGAATGAAAAATAGTGGATTTTCATTACATATAAATGATGTAAGGAAATAAGAAATAAATTTTCCTGACTGCTTGGCCTCTAAATCAAGATTTCTGCTATGAACTGATCTACACCAACAGAAAGCTGATAAATATTTTTGTATCTTAGTTAATCATAGAGAATTGTTGAGAAATTTATATGATGATGACATAAGTGGCTAGAGCAAAATAGATGTAGCATATATTAGTCAGGTATTTCGGGTAGCAATACTTTGTGATGAAGATTCAGAAACAAGTTAAAAGTACCATCTATTGAACAGGTAATCTAACTTAAAATTGTAGGCTAAAATGTACTTTTATTTTGGTTATTCCAGAAAAACTAAGATCAAAAAAGAAGTAAACTATCTAAATATGTGTAGTCTTCAAATCTGTAGTGTTAAGCAATAGAGAAAATATTTTTTAATTTCAGATAAAATCTTAACATGTAAATATTTACATATAATATTATTGTTTATGTATATTAGGATATTATACAATCTTAACATATTAATATTTAAATTCTGGCAGAGCGTATACGGAAAAGAGAGATTAGCTGTTGCAAAGTAATCAAGAAATTACTAAGATTTGGATATAATGGATATTGTCAGACACTTGAACCTGAACTGATCTAATAGTCATTATTTTTGTTAAATACTAGTGCAATACAATCTCATAGTCTGTGGTAAGAGGAAACTAGAACTGACTAGATTTGGTCAGAGGAAACTATATCTGAGGCTCCAGGGAGATCACATTGCAGCCTTCCAGTACTTAAGGAACTTATAAATAGGAGGTAGACTGACTTTTTGCTCTGAGAAATAGTGATAGGACAAGGGAATGGTTTTAAATTGAAAGAAGAGAAATTTAGATTAAATATCAGGAGGACAAGTTTTACTCAAAGCATGATGAGGCACTGGCACAGGCTGTCCAGATAAACGATGCCCCATCCCTGGAGGCACTCAAGACTAGGTTGAATGGGGCACTGGGCAGCCTGATCCAGGGAGTGCCCAAACAGGAGGTTGGAACTTGATCTTCAAGGTCCATTCTATGACTAATTCTATGACTACTCGAAAGGTCTCTTCTGAGTATCAAGAAACTCTTGGACCACTATGATTACCTTCCATTTGATAATGTGGTATAACCCAATTAGTTCATTTATGAAGCCTGTGTTTAAATAAGGAATAAAGCCAGATGTAAAGTGCAGAACCTCGTATAGAATCAAGATGTTTAGATTTAGTTGAAGTTTATTCTGATGGCATCTATACAGGCAAATCTTCAGCAAAGAATTTGCTCATATTTTAAGCAACATGGCATGGGACTTAAGCCTCTGTAATTACAGAAACTTCCATATTTAAAAATGCATCAATTTCTTGATTTTCAGTGCAGACAAGGAAAAGTGCTTACCCAGTGCCCATAGGCAGTATAATATTTTTGGAGATTAAGAACTCTGTTACGATTTTTTATTTTTTTTCAGTTTGCTGCTCCATAGAATTATTGGAGTTTCTGAAATAAGTCTGGAAACTTATTTAAATAAAAAATATCCATATTAAAAAACAAAGATCTACACATATGCTTTATGAAAAACAAACAAAAACCTCTACAAATTTTTCTGGAGAAATCTTTTGTATTTGGGAAACAAGGAGAGAATTAACATTATATACTCTGAAAAAAATATTTTCTTAAGCACATGCCTCAAGATGTTGCATAAAACACTTCATTGCCACTATAGAAGCAATCACAAAGATTTACTGTGCTGTCGGATTACCATTTTTTTCCTGTGTGTAGAGCATGAAGTTTACACCTGATGTTTGGGAAGGAGTTCTTTCATTATATATTGAATAAAATACTACAAACATAGTCATATATTTGCTTTTGCAGGCATAGCAAAGGGAAACATTTCACTATAAATGATTAAGCATATACTTCCACATGCTTTTATTTAAAGTATGAAAACTTGTTTTTATGAACTGTTCTACTTCACTGTAAGATAACAAATTTAAACTGTTCATTTTTGTTTTCTTCAGCAGAGTACATGGCTCACAGTTGGTGAACTAGAACATAATAAAATCTCCTTCATTTTTATCTGGAATCAGAAGGCACACTTACATTGTCAACTATTTCTTTTCACATTAACTTTCAACAGAGGCATAACTTTACGTTTCCAACAGAGAACAGCACTCAAGGAGTCATGAATATGGAAGAACAGGGCTTTCTAACCCCATTTATGCATCAGTTGGATGGAAAGAAACGGAAAAATATTGTAGATGAGTTTTGTAGATGTGTCTGAACTCCACAT
This sequence comes from Odontophorus gujanensis, assembly GCA_013399175.1. Lineage (NCBI taxonomy): Eukaryota > Metazoa > Chordata > Aves > Galliformes > Odontophoridae > Odontophorus > Odontophorus gujanensis. The sequence goes on from VXAB01000897.1 coordinate 372,461, forward strand.
TCAATGCTCAGTCAAGCAAACCTTTTGCATTCTGCAAGTTGTCAATACAACTAAAGTAACAACTTCTGCTTGCCCTTGACAGGTCTTGTTCCTGTTATTCTCCTTTCTTCCCTTTGAAGCTAATACTTGAGTTCTAATTCTTAGAATAGGATTATGATAGGATCTAGTTTCTTAGTATCCAAGATGCTTGAACTGAAATGGCAAAGCACTCAAGTGACAACTCTGATCAGACCGATGAATAAAGGTGGATTAACTAGCTCCCAGACAGAATAATTTACATGTACAGTCTCACCTGCTCACTTTCATTATCTGCTAGCGAAGAAAACCCAGGCTGTTTCAATTTCAGTAATAAATCACGTTAAGCACAAAATTGCATAATCCTATTGGTATGAATAAGAATTTTATACACCATCATAGATAAAGGAAGGAGCTAATAATTGCAGGAAAGACAAAGGGTAAAATGAGTATAACTTTATTTATACTTGCTCAACCTCTCATATCTTGTGCTACCTTCTTATCCTGAAATTTACACACACCAACATTAGATTCATGAGTTCCTGCACTGAAATTAGATTTAAAAGTGTTTTGTATATACATAATGCAGGTGCAAGCATGGACTTTTTTCAGTTATACATCATGAAGCTTCTAGAAACACTCTAGACATTGACATATTGAGGGTTTGGGATTCAAAAAATACTTATATGAATATGGAAGAATTTAGATGAAAACTGATTCTTTAAGCCATTATTTTAGAATAGTGATTCACTAAAATAGACATTAAGCATCAATAATGTAAAGTAAACTTCTAGGTAACTGGTTTCCTACAATAACAGCATGCAATGAATAACCTATATCACATCACACATTTTGGTTACTCCTAAGCATTCATACTTTCCATTACATTACACAAGAGGGCTTTAAGATATTAAACTATGAATAGTCTAGCTTGTAATTAATTTAAATATATATTTTGGTTTTTTACGAGCTCAATGAAGGACTGATAATCAGAACACTGCATTAATTTAAATTGGATGGAGGGAATAATGAAGCAAACTCTGTAGTTAATAGATTTTTACATGGTTTACTGAGGAAAGAACTTGAAGATAGGAGATATAAATGGAGGGCACATCTCCTTTGAGACCCCAAGCTGTCAGCAGCAAGAGAGAAAGCTATATCATCCCATTTGAATAAATTAATCTTTAAGTTATAAATTTCATCTTAAAGTAAACATTACAGTTACTAATAATCCTACTCTGGATGAAGGTGCTTTTTGAGTAGAATGATCTGATATAGGATCAAGTTAGAATCATGAGATCAAGGAGGTCATCACAACTTGCGCCAAGAAACATTATAGTATTCTATAAAAATCTAGTTATGAGCTAGATACTTGTCAACTGTTTACAGGTTGGTTCGACCATGAAAACAGTGAACAGAAATTCTAACAGTATGCATGACTGAATGACAAAACATACTCAAAAGGGCTGTGCACAATGCAGAAGATTTTCTTCCAGAATTTTCTGTAACCTAGCTTAAGGACATTAGGAAAATAAAATACAAACACATATTTCTCACAACAAATCTACATATATAGTTCAAAAAGTAATGCCTCTTACTTATATCCATGGAAACTACAACAAAGAACATCATAACACTTCCAGACTGAGCAAATTCTCAGCTACAAAACATTATTTTTTCAACATACCCATAATTATGCATTTTCACCAGCAATAAAGAAGAGCCTACTTGTGGTGCTGGTAAAAATCTGTAGCGAAAGTGAGCCACTGTCACTACTGCTGAAGAACACCACCCACCACCTTAGTGTGATATTCACATCTTTGTCTTTAGAAACATTCAGGAGCATTGATAATTGTCAGTGGGTGCAATTTTTTGCACGTGGACAAATTCATTGAACGCATTAGCTTCATACACTCTTCCATGTCAGATACCATTTTGTCAGAATGTCTCTCTGCTGCCATCTCTTGCATAGTAACAAAATGTAACAGAATATTGGCAGAAAGGCTGAACCTCTACTGCCATACTGGCAACATCGCCTCTGATGTCATGGGTCAACGTTCCATAAAGAAGGAAGCATTACTTGTGAAGCAAACTTCATGTGTCACTATAAATAGTACCCATAAAGAAGTTTGCCCCTCCCATTCTCTTGCACCTGAGCAGACTGACTTTTATTTACTTCTTCAGAGAGTAGCTGATTTTGAGAGAGAATCAGCTCTCTGAGAGAGAATTTTATACCATAAGAAATCCTAACTCTTCAGCTTCTCTTTTTTATTATTTTTTCCACCCTAGGGAAAATCTACACAAAACATTCTTACAGAGAGCAGAGACTGAGTTCAGAAGAACCAACACAATTTTGATCTATTTTGAGATATATATATATGTATATATTCCCTGTTCTTTCAGTCTTTTCTCAAAGAGACTGAAAACAAGAACTTTGATTATTCTCCCTTTCTTCTAGATGTTCCCAGGAGATTCATGTCTTCACTGGAAGTACAGCATCCTGTACTGGACAGAATGTACTAGTTGAAGCTCCACAAGGAGAGTAAGAGAACAAAAGGCATTATTTGAAGTAGCTTGCAACTCTGATCTACTTTGTGTGTTTTATCCTAGAATGCCTGCCAAACAGGGCTTTTTTGTTGTTGGCGGTGCTATTCTTGATAAGATCTAGGGGACAAACTAAAAAAAAAATAATCCATAAAATCCAAACTTTCACAAGTGAAAAAAAAATAAAAAAACCCTTGCCTAATATTTTATTGCTCCAAGAAGCGTGTATTGGCAAGTCATTTATAGAAAATGACTTCTTTGTTTTTGTTTGTTTCTTTCTTTTCATTCTTTCACAAGAACAATGTTCCAGAGGAACTTCAGGTTTAGTTTTATCCCTCAGTTATGTAAGGATATAGTCTATTCCTTCAATGTAAGGGTAATATAAATGGAATTACTTTTTATAAAAGATACACTTACTAAGTATACACAGAAAGCCATAAAAATAAGGATAGATATTATCAAGTCTGACTGATTTTGTGTGAAGTTCTGCAAAGTACCTTTTTGTTGTAGAACTGGTATATCACCCAATCTCATCTACAGGATTTTTGGTGATACAGACGAAAATAGTTACTATATAGCATCAGCAAATAGATTCATAGATGCATTAGGTTGGAAAGGACCTTCAAATCTAGTCCAACCATCCTCCTATCACCATCCCTACCCACTAAGCTACTAAATCAAATCCCTTAGCACCTCATCTAAACGCTTCTTGAACAGCGCTAGGGATGGTGCCTCAACCACTTCCCTAGGCAGGCCATTCCAGTGCCTGACCACTCTTTCAGAGAAAAAGTTTCTCCTCAAATCTAATCTACATCTTCCTTGGCGCAACATGCGGCCATTCCCTCTCGTCCTGTCACTAGTAATCTGGGAGAAGAGGCTGACCCCAAATGTTAACTTTGAAATGTAAAAGCTACTACTTTGACACACAATAAAGAAGTCTACGCCTCTTTCAACAATGTCTCTCAACCTACATTTTCAATACAAATATAATTCTGCTTCCTTATGAAAGGTAGCACAGTAAAGCTGGTTCATGTTCAGCTTAGTGTTTCTGCAGAGTATAAGAGGTAGAAATAAGCCAACAGCAAAGTCTTGTAAGATGAGATGAAAATTAATGGTTTGTTAAGGAAAGATGACTTGGGAGCTGAAAGAAAAAATTAAAAGCTGAAAGAAAAAACAGCAGGATAGAATCATAGAATCACTCAGAATTGCAGAATTGCTGAGGTTGGAAAAGATCTTCAAGATTATCAAGTCCAACTGAGGATATTGTATCGATATAGGGGTTGCTGCATTCCTGATATATTGTCATTGGATCAAAAAAAAAAAGTCATTATGCCATCTCAAAATCATCACAATGGAGTTTGTTTTTTTTTCCCAAAAAAATCTGATATTTTAAGATCTTTGCAGTACTCTGAAATTAAATCCAACAGTGGGCAAAATTCATCTTGAATATCTGCTTTCAATATGAAGAAAATCTTTGCTGGTTACTGAAACACTGCCTCAGTATAGCCGTTTGAGCTATTAGGATAAATGAAGCATAAATACACACTTCCAAATCACTTAGAAATAAAACAACATTAGTATAAAGCAACACTGCTCTTCAAATATTGCCAACTAAACAGATATAGGTACATTTCTTTCCTCCCTGAAAACCACCATCCAATTCACTGAAGTATCTGGATTACCTAGGTGATGTATATACAGGTTTGGCGTTCATATGTACTTCTAGTTTATAATAACTGTGATTAGCTTTTATCTGCTCTTTGCTGGCATCTTGAGGCTGCCAAATTACTCAGTTATTTAAGGTGCTTCTATCTGGTTTCCACCGATTTTCTTTCCGTGTAGATTGAACGCCCTCTAAAACAAATACTTCTGAACTGTGATGTGTTGAATTAATTGGTCAGGTTATTATTTAAAGCCATAAATAAAATAATAATAATAAAAAATATTTCAACACTTCGGCATGAACCTCAGGGAGCTGTGGATGTATGCTTGGCTTTTTCAGCTTTCAGCAATTATCATTGACTTATCTGTTGGTCATGGTAACAAGTGTGAATACCAAGGTTCCCTGCAGTTCTTCAACTAAATTTTTGCCCCATCTCCAGAATACTGGTGTGTATTTGGGGACATATTCCATATCCCATAGTTATTCATAGCCATGGAGGCCTGTGATCCCTAGTGTTTCTTGTTCTTCCGATGGTTGACCCTTATGACTCCAAAGGAAAAGGTTCTTCTAATTCAACCCATCCTCAAGGTGGATAAGGTATCACTAAAACAGAAAAGTAAGTTGAGGTTGGGGTTTTTTTATTTGCTTGTTTTTAGTAAGAATAAATGAAAGAGACTATAATGGCTCTCTCTGTTAACGGTAATGGAATTCTATAGCCAACCGCCTCTTCCTTAAAAAAGATTTCACTCATTCTTAATATCTACCAGTATACAAAATTTCATGATTAATTCCTAATTTTCTTCTTGAAAACATATCACAAATTCATCTGAACTATATAGATTTTCATTCACATGAAATTTCTAATTATAATGAATTTCACAGTTAATAACTTGACCAGTATTGTCAGTCAGATTTCATTGCGATGTTATTTATTTGTTGATGCATCCTATAATTAAGCTTTAATGATAGTTTTACATTTAAAAAATTATTTATTGCTCAAAAACAACTCAAAGATTTTCATTAACTAAATCATAACCGACAAAGTAATTTAACTTCCTTCTGAGGAAATAATTTCTTAACATAGCAGTATCTGAATCTAAATAGCTTGCATTAATATTTGCATGAATTCAGTCTACTTGTATTCCTGTTTTACAGGGGTATATTTGTTACAATTTTTTTAACTGCAAATAATGAGGGCATAAGCATTTGTAATAGAGGCAACCTACATTTTCCTCCATGTTTTTTGGTGTACTACAGTTTGACAAGACTAAAACACACACAAGAGCTACCCTTCATATATAGAAATCAGAACTAATGGGGGTAGAGAGTGAGATATGCAATGAATATCTAGGAACCGAGATTGACGGAATATGGATCATTATTGGCACTGAAAATCCTAAAACAAATGTCAAGCAGTGACTATCCTTTGCAAACACAGCAGAAATCTATGACGTTGAAGTTAGTGTTATATGCTAAAGGTGGAGTTTTGTTTGATATTTTTAGCTCTCTATCATGGTATGTGCAGTTCAGCACATATCAGTGTCTGGAGATAGCTAAGGAATACAATCAAGTTCAGATAATTAAACATTTCTCTGAAGTTTGAAAAAAAAAAAAGCAGAGAAGTGTCATTACCAGTCACACTACTACAAGACTACTACTTTGCATATTTACTTCCTGTCAAGAAATATATATATATATTCTTACTGACAATGAAAGGAAGTGAAGCTTTTTTAATCAAATAGCAGCATTCAAGGATTTTGGTCAGATTGCTCTACAGTATTGTGGGTGTTAATATGACATCACTGTTTGGAACCAGTCATGCCAACTACAAAGAAATGAAGAAACTTAATGATGAGACCTAAGTAAATCACAGGGTCTCTAAAAATTATGTACATCTCTAATGCCCATTTATTATTGTGATGGGACTCACGTTAAGTGTACAAAAGAAAATACTTTTCAATTCCTAGCAATACCATAGTCTCTACAACACAGATCTAAATTACTTGATTTGATTTAAATACAGAGATAGTGTTTAAGCAATTTTTTTTCTTTCTAGAAGAAAAGTTTTGCAACATTTGATGCAATACTTTAACTATCCTTCAATGATTCTTTCAAGAAAAATATTTGAAAAAAATATTCTCATGTTTTCAAGCTATTTTCCAGATTCCTGTAGAACAACATTCCTCAGTCTGAAAGGTCACAACTACAAATAAATCAAGACTGCCAACAGCTAGAGTATCATGCTGATATAAGGAATAAAACAATTTATGGAGTTACACTTCTCAAAACAAACCTTTGTTAGTTGGACATCTATCTATCCTCAAATGTGACTTTGGAGAATATCATTTTACTTTGTTTCTATTGCAAGAATACCTTCTAAGTGTCCATTATGAACTTTACAGTTATTGAAAAAATAAATCAAGTTCGGAGCATTTTTGATCGAGATAATCTTTCATGGTGGTTATATATGTATTTCATTGTCACTTCAACACTGAAATGTCAGGTGAGTAAAAAAATGTATTATTTCTTTAGTAACTGGTATAGGTAGTTGTTAGATATTATAAAATGTTTATAACTGAAAATTTCAAAGAGAGACTGTGAGGAAAGAATAAATTAATCTGGGAATGAATATTGCCAATAAAACAAAAATTCTTATGATTTTCCAACTTATATTAGCATAACAGATTTTTTTTACTTCCTGAGCTTTTTCCTCTCATCCATCTTTACTTCTAAGCACAAACTTCAGTTCGTTCTACAAAAACAATTTTTGTCACTAACAATTTTCCATTTGTTACTAATATGCCCATTCTATTTCCACAAGTAAAAAGAGACTATAGAGTGCTGGCTAACAAGATAATTATACAGTAACTTCTCTAGTGTGGTTTTCTCCAATATTCAGAGTAAAAATTATATTTTATTAATTAGTAGTTTCCTTTCTGAAAGCAGAATTTGTTATGTAAAAAAGTTTTGTTCATAAGGATTTTATGATAAAACATACTACACATTGTGGTAGGTATTCAAAGTATTTCAGAAACTCATAATGAACTAATGAAAGTCACAAGTGATATCTAAAGATCCTTCTTCTGAATGTTCTATAACACCTTTTCAATTGTCAACACTTTCACACTTCCTTATGGCTTAGTTGAGCAGAAACAAACTCAGATTCCGGTGTAATTGATCCACTTCTAATATTCTAGGCACAAATTATGTGCTGCTGGGAGCAGACACATAGATTGCTTCAGAAGTAATGTTTGCTATTACATATCCACGGAAACTACAACAGATACAAACAGCACAATTCTATTTGATAGAGCAAAGTCTCAGCTACAAAACATTTTTCAACCTAGTCACCACTGTTAGCTACGTTTTTATGACAATGATGAACAAGAATCTGCATGCTGCACCTGTAAAAAACTGTACCAGTGGAGGTGACCCACTGCTATGACAGCACCACTACAATGAAAATATTGCCCACATTGTCATACACAACAAAATATAATAGAATATTGTCAGGAAGGTTCAGCCTCTACTACCATACCACCAAAATTAGTCTCTGATTTTGTGGGCCAATGACATAAAAGAGGAGGCATTACTTTTGGATCAGCCCTCATACAACTCTATTAAATACAACGTATTTATGCTTGCTTTGAAAATAGCTATAGTGGTGCTTGTTACATTACAATCTCTTTTTATTAGTATACAATTTTAATACGTCGCAAGAGTTGACATCAAGTCTTTCAGAGAGAGTAACTGGAATACCATTAGAAAATCTTTCACACTATGTCCCCTGTGATGTTATTTTGTTTTATAACAATGAACATTCATGGTATGAAATGTTTTGCAAACTTTTAGATTAATTGGTTGCCAAAATCCATAGTATAGACAGTCTGAGTGAGTATAATTCACTTCCAGCGGACAATGCAATATGAAATTTTGAATCTAACAGGATTTGACTTAACTACTCTAAAGAAGACTGCCTCAGGTGTTTATGTAAAAACATATATATGTCACATTGATTTTCATTAAAAAGTTGAAACAAACTTTTAAAGAAACATTTTTTATTATTTATTATCGCAGTCTCATACTCTATTTTGTAAATCTGTAACTGAATACTAATGTGCATTTTGGCTTATTGCTTAAGGGGATGATAGGAGGATACATGATGAATATATTATCCATCTCCAATTCTATCTCAAAATTGGCATCGTTCGTATGGATTGAAACAATTTTGGATAAGGGACAAAGTTGTGATATTCAAAAAGAACTCTGGAAAGTAGCAATGTATCTATTTCAATAAGCATCTCACTAAGAAATGGAAAAAATCTGAGAGCAAACATCTAAGAGTCTTCATATTTGTTACTTTTTAAAGAAAAAATGTGAGATTTTTTTTAAAATAGTCTCAAGTGAATAATGATAAATTAATTAATCACATTAAAGTGATCCTATCAAATGTATTCATAGAATGTCCTGTGTTGGAAACGACCTCAAAGATCATCAAGCTCCAACCCCCTGCCCCAGGCAGAGTTGCCAGCCAATAGATCAAGCAGTAGAACAGATTGCTCAGGGCCCCATCCAACCTAGACTTAAACATTCCCAAGGACAGGGCACCCACAGCCTCTCTGGGCAACCTGTTCCAGCACCTCACAACTCTCTCAGTGAAAGATTTCCCCGTGACATCTTATCTAAATCTCCCTTCCTTTAGTTTTGAATTGTTCTGCTTTGTCCTATCACTACCCACCAATATAAAAAAATTCATTTTCCTCAAGTTTATAAACTCCCATTAAGTATCGGAAGGCCATAATGAAGACTTCCTAAAACCTTCTCCTTTCCCAGGTGAACAAGCCCAGTTCCTTCAATCTTTATTCAGAGGGGATATGTCCCAGCCTTTCCTTGGACTCACTCCAAAATCTTGACATCTTTCCTGTGTTGGGGACATCAGACTCAGACACAGTACTCAGATGGAGCCCACCAGCGCAGAGTAGAGGGAACAATGACCTCCCTTGCCCTTCTGGACACCTCTGTTCTTATGGAACCCAGGATACCACGAGCTTTCCAGGTTGCAATCACACACTGCTGGTTCACATTAAGTTTTACATCCACCAGAACACCTATGTCCCTCACAGGACAACATGAGGCATGATACAAAAGTCTGTGAATTTCACTTTATACTGATATAAACATACAACTCACAGGTAACAAAAAGAAGTAGCTGCTTTGCCTCAGTAGCAAAGTTAGTTTTTAAGTTAGTCAAATATTAGGCAGCATTTTTTCCACCTACAAAATGTTAGTGTGTAATACAATCTTAGAAGATAGCAATTTTTAACAGGATAACCATCAGAGCCATTTTTAAAGTAAGATGCAGATAAATCAGGACAGGTTTAAAGGTAATAAATAAATAAATAAATAAATAAAAACACCCTCATTCTAAATGGAAACTCCAGGACTCCAGGAAATGGATATCTTGCAAATGCTGATTTATTTTAGCAGGACTGCAGTTTTCCTTCTGACTACAACCTCAGATGAGATACATTCAGACATCAAAAACTCTGATGAAGTGAATGAATCAAGCATGATTTCACCTGGATTTATATGAGATGCTCCTTCCTCAAGAGTAAGGCCAACCTGTGAACCTTATTAAATGACCAAGAATTTCAGCAGCCTCTGCAGAAGCTGTGCATTCTTGGTTTATGAGTTTCCATCACAAGGAACTACAGAGGGATAATTTTGCACTGTTGAGTCTAAATAGTAAGTAAAAGGATGGTCATAAGCACAGCTGGACTTCAATTAAAAACAAGCAATTGCTTGCTTTTGCCAGCTTGATTCATAAAAATTGTGTCAGCTGTTTCCTGAGAACTGGAAGCTACTAGGCCCCAAGCTAGGCCAGCTGTAGCTAATTTAAGGAGTCATAAGTACTGAAAAAACAGGAACTGCTGCTGTAAATGGTAGGCACATGGACTTCAAGTCTCAGACAATGGAGTTAACAGGGCTACAGGATTTTGCTGTGCAAGTGGATGCACCTTTACTGATTTTAGGTCTGGAATTTTTTATTTTTATTTATTTATTTATTTTTGCTTTTATCAGTAATGAATTTGTTCCAGACTGCTCAGTGCTTCTGAGATGTGGGAAACTATAAACGACGATTATTTCTTCTTATACCAATAAATTGTTGTTTATGTCTCCTGATCCTTGTGTCACTATGTATGCCTATCTTGGATGGCTAGTGACATGTTATAGGCAAGACAATTTCCCAGCAGCTCCATTGCGCAGCAAATCAGTGCTTCAACTCAATTGCAACTTATGCTATATGAACAATTCAAGTTTGAGCTGTGATTCAGCATTGAACTTCAGTAGAATATAGCACTAATATAGCAGATCTTTTCAGTGTTTGCATGTCAAATATACAAGGCTTGTCATTGAAAATAAGAGAATACCCTTTTTCTTCTCCACCTTGCATTGACCAATCTGACCTCATCTCAAATTTTTCAGCTTCTGCATTTTTTGATATAACCACTGTTTCATAAAAAAAGGTCTTCTGATGAATATTCTTATTCCTCTGTAACATTTGTTCAAACTCATTGTAAATCATGTCTAAGCTTTGAGATCCCTTTCTTTCCTTACAACTCTCAATATAAAATGGAACTTTATTTTTATTTATTTTATTTTTTACCTTGTGAGTAGCTTTTAGTCTGGATGATACTTTATTCTCTGATCTGCAGCAAGAAAACCCTTCCTGTAGTTCTCAGAAGTATGACATTTAATCCTTCCATTGCCTGGTATCCACTGACATGCTGCTAAATGCTTGCAAACCACAACCTGGCCAGATAAAGCCAGTCTACCTGTAATGTCACAAGGTTATAGAACAGAAGGTCAAACACTGCTCAGTATTTTAGCTATGAAATGACATTAATGAATTGCTAGCTACTTAAAAAATATGCATCACTGGGATCCATATAGGTAACCCTGACTTTAAATGATGTTACTAGCACTGCTCTGCTTTTGGAAGCTTGACTGAAACGCATTATCCAATAAAAATTCCTTCATGTAATTACTAGAGAGCAGTGATGGGTAAGCATACATTGCTTTGGATATACATCTTTGAGTCATACACTTCTGTAGTCATCCATCAGGAGAAAAAGAAATGTTTTCAATAAAAGATTTTGAATAGTAAAAGAAAAAAACTTTTTTTTTTTTTTTTACAAATTATATGTAATATTATCCATACATGACATTTCTAACAGAATGCAAGCTATTGAAAAATGCATTTCAGTGCATTTAATTTACAGCTCCTTTACATTATAAGGCTGAAATCATTATCTTTGTAGTTTCTATATGCCTTGAATCCGCATAACACAGCTTGCAAAGTCGCATGGTGTTGGTTGTAAGAAACTTCAAGAATCCCAACTTCTAATGGTCTGCTAATGCATGTGAAGGTGAGTAGATATAGCTTGATGTGTGATGTATATGCAAGATGCAGTGCAATGACATGCAGAAATACTGCAAGCATACTTAAAGCACTAGTAAGGTGTTGCACCCTAACTTACAGGGAGTACCTGTGCAGTACTACATTGGTGAAGCTATCTTGCATTCAGTGCTATAGTTACCAAACAACCAGCATCTTGTATCTCTCTTTGACACATTATTTTGGACAGGGATGGGCATCAGAATCCTCTGAAAAAATTCCATCACTGCCTAAGTCACCAATTGGATGACAATTGAAGAGAGGATGAAATATATTCAAAGATAAAGATAATGCAATAAAAACGAGTGCACCACTCATCAGGTGTGCAGGACTGAGTGGCTGCTATTTTGTCCAAGTTAATTAGTGCTTTGATGGACAATTCCTGAGCATGATTTAGGAATCAGCGGGTTGATTCTCATGAATTGCTCAATGTCCAAGTAGAGACTAGTGACGAGTGATGTTCTTCAGGGATCAGTGTTAGGAATGGTATTGTTTAACATCTTCATAGGTGACATGGACAGTGGGATTGAGTGCACCCTCAGTGAGTTTGCAGATGACAACAAGCTGAGCGGTACAGTTGACATGCTAGAGGGAAGGGATGCAATCCAGAGGGACCTGGACAGGCTTGAGAGGTGGGCCCATGTCAACATCATGAAGTTCAGAAAAGCCATGTGCAAGGGCCTGTACAGGGGTCAGGGCAATCTCAACGACAGATACAGGTTGAGGGGAGAATGGCTAAAGAGAATTTCCAAGGAGAAGGATTTGTGAGACTCAGTTGATGAAAGATTCAGTGTGAGGCAGCAGTGGGGACTTGCATCCCAGAAGGCCAACCTGGGTTGCATCAAGGGAAGTGTCACCAGTAGGTTGAGGGAGATGATTATGCCCTTCTCTCTGTTCTCATGAGAGACCACCTGGAGTACTGCATCCAGTACTGGAGCCCCCCACTCAAGGGCATGGAGTTGTCAGAGTAGGTCCAGAAGAGGGTCACAAAGATGATCAGAGAGCTAGAGCACTTCCCCTGTGAGGACAGGCTGAGGGAGCTGGGGGTTTCAGCCTGGAGAAAAGAAGGCTTCAAGGAGACATTATAGTGTCCTTTTAGCACCTGAAGGGGGACTACAGGAAAGCTGGGGAGGGACTTCTGTAGGGCATGTAGCAACAGGACAAGGGGAAATGATTTTAAACTGGAAGAGAGTAGATATAAACTAGATATTAGAAAGAAATTACTTACTGTGAGGGTGGTGAGACACCAGATCATGTTGCCCAGTGAGACTGTGAATACCCCCTCCCTGGAAGCATTCAGAGCCAGGCTGGATAGGGCTTTGAGAAACCTGGTTTAAAGGGAGGTGACCCTGCCTATACCAGGGGGGGTAAAAACTAGGTGATCTTAAAGGTCCCTTCCAACACAAACTATTTTATGATTCTACAAATTACCTGTTTTGGAGAGTGAGAGATTGTAGGGTGAATAACCTGAAAGAACAGTATACACAGAAAATAGAGAGGACTATGGTATATTTTGCTAGTCTTATCTGGATGGTAAACAGACAATCAGTAAATAAAGAGAAGCTCACCTTTCACAGATGGTTGAGATTCACCAGTAACTCCACAGAGGAGGGATCTCCAACAAGAGATCCTTCCTCAGTGGTGGTCAGCTCTTAAGTGGGGTCTGGGAGAGGTGAAGCCAGACTCCACCCCTTCCAGTCACACAGGTACATTGCCTTCACCTGTGCTCCTGCGGCTGACTCAGTGCTTGCCTCAGGTGATCAGTCAGTGGTTCAGGCTCATTCAACAGTTCCCATACAGAGATATAGGTAGGATGGATTTGTCAAGATCATGTCATCTGATCTCTGGTCTAGTATAATGATTCTGATATGCACTAGTGCATATTAGATGCAGCTGCTGCATTCAACACAACAACCTTTTCCTTGTCAACTTTTTCAGTTACATTAATGGAAATAGATAAGACAATTGCTCTGGGATATATGGTTTTTCTAGCTGGTCTCCATATGCAAGTTGGGGAATTGGTAAATATCATAACTCTTTAACACTGTATATAGCTGGGACAATGAGGTGTTCAGAGAATGTATCTGTTTGCATGATTTACAAAAGCCACCTGGGATCAGCCAAGATCTTATCTAAAGTCCCAGAGTTATAACTGTGATTTCATTGAGCCCTGCTCTTTGGCTCTACAGCATGTGACAGTATAGACTTTTCACATGTTTAATTGGGCTGTAGGCTAGAATTTTTCAGTTGCTTTGATGGGCCGTTATAGGGAAATGAAAATTCTTCCAAAGAACATATATAGCTGTATGATCTAAATGTACCAGGGGTCAGTTTAAGCAGTTTCCAGCCCAGCATTCTGTTGAGAGAAGGTCTAACGCTTTGACAGAAATTTTCCATGAAAGTCTCCCATTTAAATACTGGCAATGATTAACCATTATTTCACTCTCTTGTACTGATGAACTTACAGGTCATGGGAATACAGCTGTAACAAATGAAGATCTTCAAAATTCAAAAGTTTTCAGTGTGGATAATTGGCATTCTAGAACCAACCAGTCCAGAAAGAAAATTTTCAAACTGAGCTAATGTAGTATGATCTCTCATGTTATTAAACATCAGTAGAAATGACTCAACACTTATCTAATCTCCTAATCAACACCAGGGAAGTTATACAGGGTCAACCTGGTAAGAAAAACAGGCAGTGAGTACAGAGTTGATTTTATTGTTATAATGAGGAAAAAAAATAATCCTACAAAATATTCTGCAGTAATCAGTGATATCAAATTCCTATAGAACTTCCTTAGATGCATTTTTAGTGCAACATTCTATTTTGTAACTAAAATGAAAATGTATGATTCTGTCAATTCGTTAAGTATTTTTGTAAGCATATTTTAAATGTAGTAAAAAATGTAAAATATCTTTAAAAAAACTCAAATCTGGGAATATGCTAATCAGACAAAGCAAAGTTTAAAAATGCCACTTAAACTAATGCAAGTCCTTGTATGTGGAAGTTCAGATGTTGGCTGAAATAAAAGTTGTATTGGTTGTAGCTGGTCCTGGTTTCAGGTGGGATTTAATTTTTCTAATTTTAATTTTCTTTCTGGTATTTGGTATGGTGCTCTGTTTTGGATTTAGGATAATAACAATGTTGGTAACACCAGTGCTCTAGCTGTTACTGTTCAGCTTCCTATGCTGCCCTGCCAGTGAGGAGCCGCAGTACGTGAGGAGCTGGGAGGGGACAGCACTGGGACAGCTGACCCAGACTAGCCAAAGGGATATCCCATACCACATGATGACATGGTGAACAATAAAACCGGGAGGGTTGGCTGAGGAGATGACTGACCGGGGACTGGCTGGGCATCAATTGGTGGGCCGTGAACAACTGTGCTATGCCTCACTCATTATGTATATTCTATTATTATTACTATCATTATTTTCCTTTAAATTTTTTGTCCTAATAAACTGTATGCCTTTCAATACATTAGTTTTACCTTTTTTCTGATTCTCCCTTCCCACCAGGGGAAAATGAGCAAAGGACTGTGCAGTTCTTCACTGCCTGCTAAGTTAACCACAACTTTTTGTCACTGTTCAGCAAGGATATTCAGTACAACCAAAATTAAAATGTCAAGAGGCACCTCCAAATGCCAGAACTGTAGCTCAGTAAGCTGAAATCCCACATCAGTGCTTTCCAGGGCATGAGGAATGCTATAACTCCTTGTTTTGTTGATCGTTTGTTACAGGTTGCTGGAAGTCACATCCTGTTTAAAAATAAATAAATAAATAACTGAGTTACATGCTACGTGACCTCTAGAAGCCATGTTAATTAAAATTCCCATTTGATCAGCATCAGTAGATATATTCTCTTTTTATTTTTGTGCTGCCAGTGACTTTCAGAGATGATATATTTCTCCTGTTTGACGAATATCAAGAAGACACTAACCTTGTAATCACTTCACAAAGAAATAGGCATCCTGAGTCTCCATTTAGTTTCTGTAAGTTAGGATGAGATTAATTCTACTGGACCTTGCAAAAAACTGGACAGTTGCTGAAAAACTTTCTAATCGTTTTTATTAACAACGGATTAATTCTAAAAGGGAAAAGAAAAAGATTAAGCAAGCACATGAAAATATCATGGAACTGTTATTTTGTTTAGGGCACTGCAGTGAACTTTTGAGCTATTCTCTTCACAGTAGCATGCATCCCCAGCCCTGCTACCAATCCTAGCTTGCAGTATCCTGAGATACTGAAGAAAGCTCACTGTGCCCCCAGACCTGGTGTTAAATAAATAACTCTGTCCGTCACAGATATAATCTCAGTCTTATTAAAGCCTATTAGAGAATCAAAGCGCCTGTAGACTTAAACTAACAACAACAATTCTTTAAAGGAACTATTAAAAACATGGAACTATATTGCTTCTCTCAGTCAGACACTAAAAGAAAGGTTCATAATTTGTTTCACTGAATACTGTTGAATAGGCTAAGCACTTGGCCCCCTGTAATATGCAAAGCCAGCGCATTGCTTTGATTCACTGGAGAACATATTTGGAGCAAAGTTAGTCAAATGACAAAGAAGAATTAAAAACAAAATAAAACCCACCCAAACAACAAAAAATAGCTGAAGTCCCCAAGCCTACATACCTCAGTATGCACGCTTAAAGACTACCTGAGTACAGAAAAAAAGTATCCTATATTTTTTTGTTTCCTTACCTACTGATTTTTTTTAGCACTGTTAATCTCACAGTTTGGGGAATATAATTTTCACATTTAAATAACAGACAGCTAACCTAATCAGGGAGGTTAAGGCAGAGAGAATTGTAGCTGAATTCATATAAATTAATAAGGTAGATGAATATGCTCTTTCCTCAACCCCCTGAAGCTATACCGAAGAAATAATGAAAAAACAGCACACCTCTTAAAAATGGCATCATCCTAATTAATCTGTGTTGGTGTGTTTCTATGCCAGGTTTCCTCAGATTGAATCTTGAATTCAGACCAAATACAGGAATTTTCTACCCATCTTTATGACTTAATGATGAGTGGCACAGAAAAGAGAACTATCTAGTGCTAAAACATAGGATCAGAAATAAGGAAAATCAATCCAAGGAAGCATACCAGAGAAATATTATATTAAAATATTTCCAAAACATACAAACTGTAACACTCATGCTTCTATTTGGGCAAAAATGTGTACGCTCACGTCTCACCTTTAGAATGGTGATGAAACCTGTGTCTTGACATGATATTAATGTAGAGAAGCTCTCCCAAAGGTCTGAGCTATATCTTTTAAATCTACAATATACCTTCTTTAAGCAGTATGGATTTTTTTTTCTTGCAGGGTTCATAACTGACCCTATTACCCTTAATAGGTGTAGCTGTAGCACATCTGGGGTAATTAAGTTGCCAACTACTTTGCCACTAGTTGGGAAGAGAATCTAGCCATAGCCAAATAATCAAAAATATCTACCTTTATTATAGTGTGAATCAGAGAATGACACATGAATGTCAGGAATAAAAAGAAACAAACAATCAAACAAACAAACTCCTCTGGTTTCTATATGTAAACAGCATACATATGCTTAGTATTTTTGTATTAGTATCAGTACATAATATTTTGCAGTATTTTTATGTTATGGAGTGACAAGAACAAAAACTTTAGAAGGGAGAGACTAACTACAATACATAAGTAATATGCAAAAGCCATACAGGATGCTGGAAACATATTATGCAAATGAGTTGTCAAATGAAAGTTCTTCCACACTGCAGCAAACAGCCTTGTGCTTGTGCTGCTCTTTGTAGCGCAGTACTTCTGCACTACTGAAAACCCTGAAGCCTTGAAAATAATATTTCATTCTCCCTGCTGATTTTGGACATCGAACATCTCTCAGCCATTCCTGGAGGGCTAAATTCTTCCTCTTTATTTCTTACTCAGGCTGGTTCAGACTGCTGAAAACCAGCATTGTAAGTTTTGGGAAGAAACTTTGACACTATATGCTGTGTTCCAGCCTGCACTCAGAGCAAGTACCTCTTATGTCTTTGAAAGGCTAAAAATACCCAGAGCAGAACAGGGCATTGTTACTGATTTACTAAAATAAATGAAGAGTTATATCATCTCAGTTGTTATGTTGTTATGCACTTTCTTCTTGTTTTTGCTGAGGTGCAATACGCATTGTAACTGATGCAGATTTATTCCAGGACAGATAGGTTTGTTGGCACACTTTGCACTACGCAGTCTTTGATTTGGTTACAGCTGCACCCTTTCTGCCATCCATCAGATATATTCAAGCTTCATTGACTAGTCAAGTCAAAAAACTTTGAAAAACATCAGTTTCCAACAACTTCTACAACCCATCCTCCATTCTTCATAGAGGAGAGAAGGATGAGAGACAAAATCTGAAAGCTTTATCCATTATTATTATCCATTATTCTTACAGGTAGAATTAGTGACTACCACATCCTTTCTGTAGTTCTGTGTGCTCTAAGATTTTCTGTTTACTCAGAAACTCAAATGCATGTCTTTTTTTGTGGATCATCTCTATGCAGCTGTTATATCTCCTGCAGAATCCTAGAGCTTTTATTCAGCTTTTGTTTTGCCTTCCATTCTAGCTTGACACCTTGAACTGTGAGCTGTCTTCCATGATCCAGTGGGTTCCCATGAGACTATTCAATGATGAGTAAAAAGTTGAACTGTGAAGTGACCTCTGGGCCCCTTCTTCATTTTCCTGCTTGTTAGCAGGCTGTTCGTGCACAGTTTGATGTCAGACAGAACGTATGGCTGTAGATCTATTTTGTGCTTTGCTTTACTCCCCATGCAGTACCATTTTTCTATTCTTTTCAAAGAAAAAGAAATTGTGCTCTACCAATACATAGGAAATGAAATGTTCACCTGGAAATATGTGTGAATTACATATATCATGAAAACACAAACTTGTATTGACAGATCATACTAGGGAGAGAAAAGATAGGTGGTAAGATTTCTTAACAGGTAAATGAATACCATTCCTATTTCATTATTTGTTATATATATGTATTGATTTATATATTTATATATAGAGAAAAAAATAGAAAAAAAAATATATAGACATATACACACACTTTTTTTTTTCCTAATGAAGCTGAGATGGATTTTACCTTTGAGGGAGAAGGTAATATCGCTATATATTGCAGTTATTTCCAGGTGGTTCATTTGCACTTGAGTAACAGGTATTTTCCTCTATTTCTTTTACACTGAAATATTTCAACAATCATCAGTCTAAAATATCAGCTTCATATAAGACTATTCTGCACAGAAAACTGCTCGTACAAGATCTGTGCGATGGAGTTGAAGTTTGAAGACCCATTGTAATCCTTCCTCATGTTTAAGCTTTTTAATGTCTTTGGCCTCATACAATACAAAGGAATTAATTGTTAAATCAGTTTTTCTTCTCCTGGTCTAAAATCTTGAATCAAAAGCCCAGAAAAATAGCTGTCTTGAAATCTACCCTAGAAGAAGCCTTTCTCATCACAGAAATTCTGTCCTAATCTGATTCAAGCTCCAGACAAAAATCATGTATTCAGTGGTGCATAATTTATAAAATCTCCATATTCTCATTTCAAACAAAGTTATTTTGGACTTTGGCTCTACAAGTAGACAATGCTTAAGGAAATGCTTGGGGCTTCTGTTTTAAATACCTAGTGATCAATAGATATACACTTGTCTCCAGTATTTGAAAGCTATTCAAATGTTTCTACATGCACATAATGGTGATAAATAATTGCCATTTCACTGGTAGCTTAGGAAAAGGGAAATCTGACAAAATAGGTAGGCAGAAAAGAAAAAAATTCACTTTTATTACTAAATGCTAAAAAATTGTTTTGTTTCTTTGGTCAGATAGACCTCTCTCATCATTAATCCATTCTAAATGAACCACAGCCCATTAGTTTTCAATAACTATTTCAATAATAATTGAATATAATAATAATAATAAATAAGTTTCAATAATAATTCTTATTTTAAATTATGTTTTCAAAATCAGTACAAAATATCCATAGACAAATGGATACACATAATATTTTACATTTGTGTTAATTTTTTATTTTTCAAAAATTTGAAGATATAATGCATCTGATTTTTTTTTAACATTTGAATTTGTCATTCTGCCTCTTAAACACTACCAAAAATAAACATTTCCTAATGGGAGCTTGTTTCTGACAAAATACACTATGAAAACAATCCAGTAAATTATCATGAAGAGATTTTCTTCCAAATTTTCAAACCAGTATTATTTTATTTTTTACTGGCAAATGAAGTGAAAACAGACCTGGTTCTAAGCTTTTTCCCAGTTCCATATATCCTCTAACTGGAAACAAAAGAAGCTACAATCTTTTTCTTCATAAACTCCTCACAAGAGGTTACACACCATAGCAAAGGTTAACATCTTTGTCCAGGAAGTAAGAAAACATGAGCAGCAAGAAAGAGAAGGAAATCTTCAATGAATTCCCTGCGTAGCCTTTTCAATCAATCTCGCTTATGGCGCATATCATTATTTACATCAATTCCACTGAAAAATCCTCTAGGGAGAATGAAAAGTATCCATACTCCCTGGAAATGTCTTGCTTCAGTAATTTCCCTGCTATACACAGGCTGGAAAGTTTTAAAGTAATCCTCTCAGTCTCACAGGTATCTGGAGGTCACTGTTACTGAGGTATTTTTGAACTGTTTGATTAAAAATAATAACAACTAAAAATGTTTGTGGTGATTCTATGAAGGCTGAACTGTTCCCTTCAATGTGCGCTTTTCATAAACCTTAGTAGGATCCCAGAAGCTTACCCAGGTATCACTATGCATCTCTCTCTTGAAAGTTTCTAGGATCTTATTCATTTTGGCAAAACTCAAAAAAAATCATTTGTTTTCTTTCAAAATTTCCATATGGAGGTCATTTTAAATTAAATTTCAGACTGCAGGTGTAAGAATGTAGGGGACACTGACATTATCAGCTTTTTAAACACAAAAATTATGAACCTATGCTTTTTAAGTGGATACTGAAGAAAAAGTAGCTCATAAGTCAGGTTTTCATAATTACTTTTTTTTTTTTTTAATGAAAGCAATTTAAAAGAGAGCCACAAAACCTAAAACAATGGGAAAAGCGTTCAAGGAAATAATGAAAAATAAAAGTAATTTAGTTTAGTGAGAGGAAAGGTAAAAGGTAATTTATTTATTGCCTATATATTCCCTAAAAGAGATACAATGTAGATCACTCTGAATTTTGACTTAGAACACTGTCAGGAGTGAACATTGCATGTTGAAGTCAAACTACTTTAAAATAACTAAGAAAATACTTTTTTTGCTTTTAAAGGTGAATCCTTCAAAGTAAGTTACTAAGCCTTAGTCATTTTTTCCATCAACAGAACTCTATTTAAAGATTTAAATAGTTTAGAAATTTAAATTATTAAACAAAAGCACATAGTTGTTACATGAAGTCTCAAATTCTATTCATAGACACAATATTTTACTGCAAAAATATTCAATCCACCTATTTTGACTGATTCTATTTATTTATTTTTTTGGTACATTTATTACTATTTATTTTCACTTTCAGTTTTGATTGAGACATTATACTCTGAAACAAAAGTTTTATACTTAATCACATGAAAAGTAATCCACCAACTTTTGCACAATTTGAGTAGTCTTGAAGCAAGTTTCTTGATATTTTTCTTCACACATTTCCTTTCAGCTAGGCTGCCTCATGTAGTGGCACAAATCTCAGAGGAGATTGTTCCTCTGCTTCTCCTGTCAAATTACATCACAGAGTCAACAGTAGCAAATGAAGTGTGATATTTCATGCTAGACTTGCAGTTCCTGATAAATCTGGTCAGTATCTCTTGCAACTCAAAGTGTTTTAGGCAATTAAATATCTAAATACTATGAAAAGAAGTTGAGAATTTAATGAGAATTTAATAGGATCATGGTCAATTAGTTTGTTTATATTACTTTACGATTCCTTATTCTACTTCAAGATTACACTTTAAAAACAACAAAATAGTGAAAAGAAGTTGAGAATTCACAAGTAAATCTGCTGGACTTTCCAACAGAAAAATACAGATAATGTTCTTGACCCTATGCCTTGTTCCTCTTGTTAATCTACTGTTACCCCAATGAGATAATTTACGCAAACATAGCAAAACCAATACTCTCGGAAATGAAGTAGCAGGAATTAAAATTGAGTCTGTCTACAGTCACGCAAAGCCTAAGATCTTAGAAATTCCTAGGGAACATAACATTCAGTTCAAATAGCGTCTACATACACTAGCACCTAAACCACTGTGCCAGCAATTTTTATGTTGTGCATATGCAGGTACACTTAATAGCTTTACTACTTAGAGCAGGCGTGTACAGCATGTCTAATCAGGGTGAGAACCAAAATCTGTGGGTATTGTAATTTCATCTAAAATAGTACTAGAAGCTTAAGATTTCCATACTCAAGGAATGCCAACATATTTATAAAATACACTCTATTTATTTATTAAATATTACTATTGACATTTTATAACATTACAAAACCCATTTTGGAGGTCAGTAAAGTTTACAGTATTCCACAGCTGCAATTAAGCCAATTTTCAAATACTTAATAACTACTTAATTTAATTCTGTAGATATACTTTTTTTTAAGCAATTAGATTATAATCTATGAACTGACAGCAAAGTACTGAGGAGGCTGAGCAGTCATCTTAATGGAAGTGTGCAGCAGCAGAAAATTAGAAGAGAACCATTTGATAGGGAAAGTATTTGAGAAATACTAGCCTAAAGCACTGCAGCATGAATAAATTCAAGGTTGAATTCATCCACCCTGTTGACTTAAGCTCATTTTGAAAAGTAACAGTTTTATGAGGTTCAGACTTCCTTTTTTAGGTTTAAATTTGAGATTGCAGAGCTATAACTTCCCGTAGCTGGTCTGCTATTCTCTTCATTTTATCATGGAATTTGAAATGGGGAGTTACCCTTCAATCAATTAAAGATGAAGATGTTACATGAGAAAATAAGACTACTCACCTAGATAAACTTTGTATTAAATCTTTAATTTCCAAGACACATATTTTCTAGCATTTCCTCAACATCTTCTAGAAAGAGTTGTTTCATGTGCTCTCAATGAAAAATTCCTGGTTAGTGTAGAAGGATAACAGATACAAGCAAGAAAAAACATATGAACAATGCATTATGTTTTAAAAATAACAAACTAACCTAAAAATGTAGAAGATCAAGACATTCAGGGAGTTCTTCCTACACTTTTTTTTGTTTTTGGTCTGTAGCTGTGTGTCAATGGTTCAAGGGCTGATTTGACCCAGTTCTGTGACTAACTGGGGCATAGGGACCCACACACCCACATCCTGGGAGTGGGGGTATGGGAAAAAAGGGGAAAAGGTAGGAAAATGGGCCTAAAAGCAAAACAGTGGCAATGAACTAAAGGAGAAAATATAATTTATTAAATATGACAGTATAATCCAAGATAATACAATATAATTGGAATTGAAGCTAATAAATCAAATAAAATAGAGAGAGTATCCAAAACCATAGGTCCTAATCTAATGCTGAAGGGAAGATGGCTAGGGATCACACACCACAGAGACAAGCAGTAAAAGAAGGGAAGTCTTCTGACTTTGTGAGCAGTTTTATCTTTCCCTCTAAATGGAAAAATGAAATGGAACAGGAACAGTCTTCTGGGATATGTAGTTCTTCTCTTTTGAGAATCAGGTACCCAGAAATATAACAATCCATAGAAATGGAGCATTAGCTGTGTAACTCCCAGTGCACTACATGATAATATGATGTGGAATACCAATTAAAACAAAAATAAAAGAACCACAGCACAGTGACAAGGGAAAACAGTAAGTTGAAGTTTGGGACTGGAAAACTTAACTAATTGGTTATCTGTGAAGTCATCTGAGGGAGAAGTCATCTGCCCAGAACTGTTTATAAGAGGGCAGTTTCAAATGAATTCAGACTAGCAGAATGCACACTTTTGAAAAGAGTTTCAGCAAGAGGCACCAGCTTGTTGTAGTCTAGCAATACAACAGTTAGAAAATAGGTTAGATCTCATAGGGAAAAGTGGATTGAAAAATCAGCTGAGAAATTTGTACCTTAAACTGTGTCTCCCTCAATTGTGATTTAAATAACAAATAATGTGTGAATTGTAGTTCATACTCAGCTGCACACATATCTGAATGTGTAAAAATTGAGTTTTATTTGTATATTAATCAATACCATAAAACATTGATTCTGTGATTCTATTGTGCAGTTTTTTTTTCTCTGAATACCCTCTAACAGCAAGAGATTCACAACAGTAACACTGCAGCTATTCTGACTGGGTTTGATAACAAATTGACAGTGGTCGTCCATGTTGGGTAGCATATAGTGTAATAACTAATTCAGCTGGAGAATGCAAGTTAAATATTGCAAAAAGATAAAAAATGACCATTGACAAAAAGAAAAAACGTAGGGATGAGGTTATCTTTCAGATTAGAAGGTTTCCACATATTAGAGAAGTCAGAGGCTTATGACTGGAGTCCTACTTAACTGCAGACTTATATTAACCAAGTGGAAAATGTAAAATAATGATATTATGAGATGCAAAGTGAGCAAAGAATGCAAAACAACTCTGTAATTATGGTAAAGATGTTCCAGGATAAACGGGTGATTTTAAAAATGAACAGAAATACTTAGTAGCTTAGCTAATGTGGAAACAAATAACATAAGAAGAAATAAGGAAGCTGCATTTCTAAAACACAGAAATGTGAATATAAAAATATAGGAGACAATTCACAGCAAACATTCTGAATCATAGTCAGAGGGAAAAAAAAAGAGTACTTCTATGCCAACAAGAAGGGTTGATAACATACACCCAAAGGCGGCAAAAATATGCAAAAAAATCTTTTTCTTGTTGTAATGTATATAGAACTCAACTGGAAGGTTCACAATCTTCTGAAGTTAATTCATAAAGCTGGTATTCCAAACTTATTCTTATCATCAACCTGGTTATATTCAAGATGTTCTATTTGTCATGGAACATGAAAAATTAACTTCTACATGGTGTGTCACTGTACTGCTTAATGGACAGAATAAAAATAAAAGTGGGGAGAAGGGGGGTTTTTTATGAGTTTTTTTTCTATATAATTGAGTAAGGATGTGCACTTGGATGAAAGGATCCCACTTTCAGTACTGTGTTAGTTTATTTCTATCTCAAGTCAGCCATCCAGTCCTCAGAATGGTAACTACACTGCCCTGTAGCTAGAATGCTGCTGAACTAAGTCTGTGCCAATGCAGGTTGCAGCAAGTGTACATGGATAGACTCAAGAGAAGGGAGAGCAAGCAGGAGGATCTGAAAAAATTAACGAGCAATGCTGGAGGCTCTTAAGAGAATACAGACACACAGTTAGTGGAAAGAGAGACTGGGAGAGGAACTTATTTGAATGTACTTGAAATGATGTGTACATTGACTGGTTGGTCCAAAATTATGCGTTTGACCACCAGGTAATTAATACAAGTGAAAGAAATGCCCTGATAGTGAAAGAAAAGTAGGGCTAGGTGGTTTATATTAACTTCATCCAGGCAGAAAATCTACACAAATCAGAGACTGTGAAATTTTTGCTGTTAATTCTGAGAGAAGTGGAAAAGGTCAGAAAGTCAAAAATGTAAAAGACCAAAACTGGCAATGTTCTTAAATTTGGCATATCTAATAACTTTTTATGTAAAGGAGATGGCAATATTCTAATTTCATTAGAAGTTTTGTTTATGAAGGCTATGTACCTTCTGTTCAAAATTATATTTCTTACAAAACACATCTATTTTTGCTTAGAAAATGCTAACATGAAAAGCAAAAAATAATTCAGGCAGAACAATATTGCAAAACTTGCACATATCTGGAAAGCTGCCCATTATGTTGATGCGGTGTTATTTTCATGAGTGAAAATTATCAAATCAATTCCAACAGATCTAGTGAAGGACAATTCCTCTAATCCTGAAATATTTGGGGAATTACAGTGGGACAAAATAAATGGGGCAAATTAAATTCCACTGCTGTGTAAGGAATTGTTGAGTCAAAGAAATATGCACAGCTTCCAGAGAATTTGAGTGTTTGTTCTGTGCCGAACTGGTGAAACTGATGACATCCAAAATTAAGAAGGGAATATTTTTAGCATAGGCTACCTATAGCAAAGCAACAATCAAAGTGATCTGTAGTGCTAGATTAGGTGTGTGTAAAATCCAGCACATGTGTGGCAGGTTTATAGCACATCAGAGGCAAAGCAAAACACAAAGAAAAAAAAGAAAGCGTAAAAGTGATGAGCTATATAACAGGTTTTAGAGTTAAATATATCATGGAATTTTGAAGGCAAAAGAGCTCATTTTGTTATGTACTTTGGGAGAATATCCTGAATGGGCAAACTCTGGTTGCCATGGCAGCCATCGGTATGCAAGGGACCACACAGAAAACATTTATTGAAAAAGTCTAATGAATTTGGACTTGATTACAAGGGATGGCACATGATTACTTCTCGAGGGGAAGAATTAAATCTGAGGTTTGTTACTGGTGCAAAATAATTGGGACTATGATAAAGGCTTTCTATATCTTTTTATCTTATTTTTTTGTCAGGCTTTGATGCATGCATAGCAACAGAGACCTTCACAGAATATTCTACATAAAGTTTGTGTTAGAAAAGAAATATTTAGCTGGAGAATGATAACATCTTAAAAAAAAAAAACAAAAAACAAAAAAAACAAGAGTCAAAGGTGGACAGAAAACCTCTTGTAGTTACAATACTGTAATACATGGATTCTAATACCTGACAAAGAACAATTCCCGGCTGCAGACTGCCATTCCCAGAAGATCAAAAAAACACTGTCAGCACTCAGGACAGCCCCATCAGCAGGTTGTATAGCACGTAAATTCCTATTTCCCCTTGGAGTAGATTTAAATGATATTTATTCTTATATTTTAACACAGAAAATCTGACATGCATCCTATTTTATGATGGTGAGAACTTTATCTCTTTTCTAGCAGAATGACATGGAGTAAGGTCTTCTCATGCATCCAGAAGCCTTAACACATGCTATAGGTCTCACAGCTGCGTGGGAGGATCCTAATGCCAGAAATGCCAGTCTGAAAGGAATGGTTGTGAAGTATTCTACCAGTGCATAAAATGCTCTGGGTTTTAATTGATAACACAGAGAACGTAAAGTAAAATGGTAACATTATGAGTGAAGTTGAGAAAGCAACATACATTTTCTTGACTATAGATTGGACTTAACTCCTGAAAAGAGATTGCTGTCACATGAGCTAGATGGTCATGTGTGAGAACAAAGGAAACAGGGTACAGCTCATTTTTCAAATCATGCAAACATCAGCAAACAGAGATAAACGAATGAGAGCGAATATTCAGGCTTTTCCTGAGGCGATGCTCTTAGTTCCATCACCAGGAGGAACAGCACAAGGGTGATCCTTTATGCCCATTGCACTAATATTGGGATAAAGGTTCCAAAGTTATTATCTATACATACTTCAGCATTATGTGCTCTGGCAAGCAGGAACAATTAACAACATGGACATACTCTAACTTACGTATTTGTACTATAAAACAGGGGACTGTGTAATCTGTTCTCATGCCTACATTTCTTGCTACTTCTTCTGACAACTAAATAAATTTATCCTGTTTAGGTAGCAACTGCAATATGAGAATGTTTAAATGTTTCACATCGTAAGCATCACACTCATATGATCTACTTCAGAAACAGCAATACTTCAGCTCACACAGTCAAGTGATTTGAGAGATATAGATGAATGTAAGAATAAGGATGGCTGTTCCACTCCCTGACTTCACCACCACGGCACAGACTGAATGTGTAAAAACTGAGATTTCCAGGCAGCTTTCAGCTGAAGTATCTTCAGAGAAAACCACCTGCACAGTAGAGTGGGCAGCATTTCCTGCTTAGCCTGTTACCTGCCTCATGCTGCCTTCAGAAAGGGGAAGGGGAACAGAAATGAGAACATATAGGAGCTTCGTACAGGATTAGATTAAAGGGAAGCTTGCCCAAAGCACTAGCTGTACAGCAGGAGGCTGTAACCCACACCAAGCATTCTTCACCCTTTAAACTGGGATGGTTTTAGTCAACAGAACCTTTTTATATTTCTCTTGAACCTGCATCCTCCCAAATCAATCCTCCCTTGTCTATCATTCACTTCATGCCCTACTCAGTCTGGAATGGTTTCTTTTTAAAAGAAGCAGTTCTGGTTAAAAACAAACAAACAAAAAAAAATCCCACAAGGTTTTGATTGTTTTCAGTAGCATTGCCACTGACATCAAAGCAGGATGGTATGTGTTTGTGCTTGTAATTTATGTGACCAGCACCTGCATATTAGATACTGGGGCAGAAACGCTCAGCTATTTCTATAAATAAGGTGTACTCCTGATTCTCCTCATGAGATGGATGACTTCTCTGTTAGATAAGGAGTGCTCAGACTTTCCTCACCATATAATGAAGTGCTAAAAGTCTACCACAAATAAAGCTTATCAGCTAGAAGAACGCTGTATGAAACAAACAGCAAAAGAAGTTCCAAGAGACTGTGAGCAGCTAGAAAGCTCAAGCAGACCTATATTTTCAAGAACATCATCTGCTACAATAATCAAAAGCAAATCCCCAAGGCAGGATTCTGTGAAACGATGCTGTGAGTGAGTCCCTCCCTTTTTTTTTTTTGCCAGAATGGAAAATGGATAAAGAAGAAAATGATGAACAAATAGATATCATCAGAATGCTACTGCTAACAGCAATAGCACAAGCGAGATTAAAAAAATACACTATGCTTCCCAGTGGAAGGAGTTTCTTGATTGAAAACATGGAATTTCTCAAAGCACAGATAATTCAATACTTTATTTAATTACTATAGCATAAAAAAAAAAAAGCAAGGCACTCCCAATGATGGTGAGATTTCTGGCTAAATAAGATTTTTTTTGTATTTTAATAGTATAATAATAAAAAAAAAAATGCCAGAACGGGATCAGAAATAACTGTAAGAGATTAGAAAACTATTGTCAGAGTTGCTACTTTGATAACTTACATATAAAGTCTATTCTTTAAAGTATCTTTTGCTATATAAATGGTAGTTTTAGAAAGCATTTCATGAATTATAAGTTACTACACCTCTGTTATTTTATATTACAGTTTTAATTAAAAAGTTTCTGGAGTTTGATCTTCACTAAAGTAGAAGCAAATCAAAGCATACACTGAGCTTATCTACATATAGTGCATCACTTGAAGAAGAGAAAGAGCTTCTGAGAACAAATCAAGGGAATGCTTCTATTCATACAGGTTCTAGAGGATCTGTGGAGGGAAGCAGGGCAAGGAATAAAGTTATGTGGATTCTATCAGCACTATACACTGAAATTAAAGAAAATATTCTTCGCAGCCCAAAACAGTCTAGGGAAATTTTAACTTAATTCATCGTTAATTTAAAAATAAAATAATTAATTCAGATGTACACAGAAAGAAAACATAAACAGTCAAACACAAAAAATCTCCTTTCTCCTCCTTCCAGTGACTCAAGCCAAACACATTCCCAGCCCCACCTCTCCTTGCGCTTAGCTCTCAACAACTCTGAGAAGTGTGGAGGGAGGTGCCAGTCATTTCTTTTACCATGGGGGTGCTTGAACACTAGGACAGACTTCCTGGAGAGGTGGTTTGTACCCCGTGGCTGTCAGTATTTAAGAGGTGTTGAAGGGAGTGTTCAAGGGGTGAAAGATAAATCTTTTGTGCTTGAGTGCTGCTGATCAGCCTCTTCCCCCACGAATAAATACTGATCACCATAAGAAGTTACTGCATCTCAGGATGGCTGATAAATCAAAACAAATACAGATATAAGAACTGTGTAGTCCTACTTTTCTGATAACTCAGTTTTGGTCCATGGAAGAAGTGAAATTGCTTTTGATAAATTATTTGCAATACTGGGCAAAGTGTTTTTGGGATCACTAATAATCACATGACAAAAAAAGTTAACTCAGCCAACTCATGTTAGGATTTCTAGGTACAGAAGACTCCTTTTCTGAAAAAGGCCTTCACCCAGGAGACGTTCTCCTTTTGGAGGCTAGGGAGGGGCAGACCTTGGGTTCACTCTTTTCTGTAACATGGGAAGCACAGATGAATTTCTTGCACTGTACTTGCTGGGCCAGCACAATCACCAGTTCAGGCCATGACATGAGTTCCCTTACACCTACCAAAACTAAATTAAAAGATATACATATAAGGTTTTCCTGAGAATGGAGCTCCAATCTTCATGAGAATGCCCTTCTGTCTCCTCTGACATCAAATATTCAAAGGAGACACAAAACAAAGTCATGCGCCTTTTGTGTAAGTTATATAATGTAAAACAATGTGGTCTCTTAAAGAAGATATTAAAACTCATATTAAGCAGTGTTTTACAGAATGCAAACAGTTACTGCATGTTCAAAGTTTTGAATCTTCACAATAGCTCTTAATTAAAGACATGATACTGTCTGCCTTCAGGAGGCTTTTTCCCAAGTGCATATGCCAAATTAATTTCGAATCAAGCTGAAAAATAAACATCTCTCTTATGAGTCTCAGAGATTTCTGTGCTATATGTCTTAAGTCTTGGTAAGTTTCTGAAAATTTCTCCTCTCCTTGCCACAAAAGATTTATCAGACAGAAGAAGTAGAAGAAACTACTCCCAGCAGTAAGAGCATATAAAAAGGATAATTTTGGTTAAAAGAAATGACAAAAGTATTTTCTGATAATGTACATAGAATGCTTTGTGATTCATAAAAATCTTTAAACTGATAAGTCATGAAATTTGTGGATCCAGGTTATATATTAGGGCTCTCAAAATAGATTTCACAGTTTAATACCAATATTTATGAAGAGAAATATTGTTTTTGGTTTATAACCTTATCAGGTGTGCGGCAGACTGGCTGATTTAGAGACATAGAATCCTTGGAGTTGGAAGGGAGGTTTATAGGTCATCCAAAGCTAGATAACGTTGCTCAGAGCCTGATCTAGCCTGACCTTGAATGTCTCCAGGGATGGGACTTCCACTCCACCTTTGTGCAGCCTGTTTCAGTGCCTCACCACCCTCACTTTAAAAGAAATTTTCATTACATACAATCTATTTCTTATCCTCCAAAAGCTGGTCCAAGATAATGAATAAATTGTCTGAGTATGTTATAGCTACAGAACACACATGGATTAACTTAAATATATATATATATATGTATGTATATATTTGATAATGCTAAAGTTACCTCCACATAATTATAAACACGAAGAACTTACTGGATCATTAGGTAACCAATATATAATAGTATCTGAACAAATAAAGCTATGTTTTTCTACGTATTCTGAATAAAACTGGAGTCAAAATTATTTAGAAAAACAACAAAGACTATTCATAAGTAGTATAGGTAAGTATTTTAATTGTTTGTACCTGAACATTAATATTAAAAAGATGCATACTTCTATGTTTTACACAAAGTATGATTTCGTGGAAGATAAACCAAGCAAAACTTACATAAATCACAATAAGATTTCTCTCAAAATTTAGGCAACTTCCACTGTATCTTCCACAAAGTATTCATAATCTCTATGAAATTAAAAATCTCCATTTTTTTTTCCTGTGAAGTCTCAATAATTGTACTTGAAAAAAAAAAGATTTTCTATACAGTTTTGAGCATCATGTAGAATCACTTATTACCTTAGATCATAAAAATCTTTGCTACCTGCAAGTAAAATCAGGTATTGTATTTGAAGAGAGGGAAGACTTTAAGGAACAATCAACATCCAATTCCCACTGCCATACCTATTCAAGGTTCCATGGTATAGTGGTAATTTATGGCAGAATGTAAAGGGAAAAGAACAATATATTAGCTAATACTTGTGTGCGTACTTAGCAGAGAGAAGGGGCAATTTCCTGGACGCTGTTACTTCCAGCAGAAAATGTCTTATTGTTCTCCTTACGAAGCCGTATTAGGTAAGGAGCAAGGATTGATGATGAGAAGTGAGTATCATGTGTTCTTCAACAAAAAGCACCGTAGAAATTGTTGATTAGCGCTTTTGTGTATGTTTTATTCTG
The DNA here is from genome assembly GCA_013399175.1 of Odontophorus gujanensis. Taxonomy (NCBI): domain Eukaryota; kingdom Metazoa; phylum Chordata; class Aves; order Galliformes; family Odontophoridae; genus Odontophorus; species Odontophorus gujanensis. The sequence goes on from VXAB01000897.1 coordinate 404,240, forward strand.
GTGATTTTCTAGCTACATTCAAACTGTTCATAAACAGCACAACAGTGGGTGACTGTACAGCACATTTTGTTCTCTAGCTTGAACACTCAAGATCTTATATCATTTGACCTGCTGCTGTGACTAACATGCTCTTTAAATAGACTAAGGAAAAAGAAAAAATCAGTACCTTTGCAAATTTTTTGAAAGTTCAACACTATGTAGAGTTGAAAATGTGGATGGATGTTGCGAGGTGATATTACTGTCGTTGTGTACCACTGAAACAGAAATTATTTCCCTCTTATTTGAGAAACAGCAGAGAAGGATTAAGCAGAGAAGGAATCTGAATGTTTTTTTTCAGGTGGTTTTAAGGTACTACACTGTGAAAGGATAAGCACTTAGGGCACCACACAAAACTGATTTTCAGTCTGCTTTACTGACTGTAGCACATTTTACTTTCTACTTACATAGTAGTAAAAAAAAAAAAAAAATCTGAATGTTATGTAGCATACTGGGAAGTCAGAGCATTAATTTTATTTGCATCGCAGAGCTTGAGCATTAGCAGTGGACATACACAGGCCAAAAACAAGAGGAAGGGTCGAGAACTTAGAGAAAATTGGTTGCAGCCTGTTCCACAGAGTAAACTTATCTTCACCAGATGTCTTTTGAAGGAAATCTATCACATATAAAGAATTGCATACATCTAGATTAGCTGGCTTTCTAGCTGGATTTTCTCTAAAGTATCCTTCCTGGTTTTCTTTTTCTTTCTACAATGGATATAAAAGTATATTTATATTCTCTATTTACATTTACATGTAGACTATAAACTCCTGTCCTCTCATTCTTAAGCCAAGACTTCTAGACTGAGCAACATCATTTATTTTGGTCTTTCTATAGGTTATATTCTCTAGGTATTTAATTGTTATAGATCTGTCTCCAATTGCACTTCCCATTGCTGAATTATGTCCACTTTTCACAACTCAAAATTGCTTTCAGATCTATCTTCTGTACTTTTAGTACTCTCCTGCTTCATGTTGCCTATAACCTTTCTCTCACTGAACACTGAATAATAATACCATACATGAATCCCTCTGAAATCTACTTACAAGTTTCTTTTTGAAAGAGTGAACTTTTAACATTTTTTTGCCCAATGTTAAGCTAATTTTGCAGAAATCTACCTAACTTGTATTTAAATAGCACGTCTAAAAGTTATCAAAACTTTTAAGAAAAAAGTTACACAAAATCTACCACATTCCAACACAGAAGAAAACTGGGATCATTATTTACTTTCAATAACATAATTTTATTTGTTACTTAACATTCTAGATTTCCACTATATTTACAGAAATTGGTTGAAGGTTTTCCAGTTAACAAATGTCTTTGATGAGCAGCACTTCGTGCTTTGACCTTCAGGGCAGTGTCCATGAATATTCATGTAATTTGAATTTGTCCTAGGACTATGAAATTTCACATGGTCTTTTTTTTTCAGCATGAAAGCTCATCATTTTCAAATTGGGTTTGTTTCTTTTAATGTAGATATGTAAAATGAAAATCTATTCAGGTAAGGGGATATGATGGTAAGCAATTAAATTTTATGCTTAACAGTCTTGTATATTTAAAGATGAGGAATACCAGAAAACACAGCATTCATCACCCAAAGCCCCAAAATGTTGTCCACACTGAACTTCTACAAATGGGGACTGTCAAGATGGTGTCATTACAAAACAGCACCAAACACTGATAAATATAATAAGTAGTAAAACACTGCTCTGAATAGTCACTATATAGTTTCAGTTGAAACATGTCAGTGAGAAGTTCTGCCCATGGAAAGTTCTTCATTGATTTCCTGTTTAGCTTATGCTAGTTTATAAGTAAGTATACTGTATTTACTTAGGTAACTGCTTTGATGAGGAAATCTTTAATTGGTAGAATAAAACATATACAAAATATATTGAACTTTTTTAAAATATAGAAACTATATGAAATCACATCAGCAGCATGTGTAGAGAGCTTCTTCCACTGAAAATCCAGTCCTTTTCTGATCCCTGACATACTACAAAATTTGAGGGGATAAAGCAGAAGAAACGCTGTACAACACAGTAGCTTGGGACCAGTCTGAATCTACAGCACATTCTAGAAGAAACTAAAGAACACTAGATAACTGCTAAGCTGAGGGTGCTGCCCAGCTCCTGGCAAAGACAATAAATCTTGTTAGTGTCAATGGAAACTGATAGCTGCATTTGCCACATTACATTAATAGCACTCCTGGTTTATAACTTTACAAATGGAACAGAGAAAGGCATGACTTGTTCATTTCATTATTGTGGTAATATATTATTAAGTGAGACTTCAGATGACACCTGAGTAACAATAGTCTGTGCTGAGCAAAGCTTGAAATTCAAGAAGTGGGATAAAGAAGAAAGAGGAAAATAAAAATGCATTTACAATGACTAATCTCTTTCTAGCTATATCTTTTGCTTTCTAAATTTCCATGGCACCCTTCTGAGTTGTTATAAACATTCTTTGAACAGATGGCAATAAAACTTTGTCTCTACTCTAATTTCCTACAAGTTATGGTGGTCTGACAAATATTATCTCTTTTTTTCCTTTATTATTTCAGAGGTTTTCAATTCATATCTTACAACTAACTGCTGGAAGATGCTCTAAAAATATATGGTTTTGGAAACTTAAACTAAAATTAACATTTCTCAATGATTAATCAACTATACTCAAGTCCCTAGTATATCTGTCTCATCGGAATGACTACAAACATTTCCAGCATATAAAAGTGTGCATTTATATATATAATATATAAAAACTATATATATATGTAAGGACATTTGCAGATAATGCCAGTGAATTCAGGCAGAAGCTAGTACAAGGAACATAAATTCACCAAAGACAAACTGAAACCAAATGACCATTTTCTAAGGACATTCAGATCAATTTTAAGAGAGAATAGCAGGTGTTTACTGACAGAATCGTGAGTTTTCTGAAACCAACAAGCAGCAGGTATATTATGCAGTGTTATACAGTCATAAATTACCATAGCTTGGGGAAAAAAAACTAGGGCTGCCAACTGGTACTGACTTTTTGAGAAAGTAGATTAGAATTCTGAGGAGAACAAATAATGAAAGCTACAATTTCAGGTAACAAGATAAATATAATCACACTGATATGCATCAAGATTTTAAACAGTGCATTCACTATTTGTTTGCAAATCATATATATAAGACATATTTGATTCAGTGAGACACAAGAATTCTGTTTTCTGTGATGGTTGTAAATCTAAAAGATACATACTGGCATTGTCTACTTCACAATATTTTTTTGTTTCTTTCATCTAGCTGCTCCTCTCCAGTCTGGAGAATGACTAAGGTATTGTATTCATCTTTGTCACTACTGCAATCCCTAATGATATTACAAAACACAGCCAAAATTTTCTCATCACAAGTTTTGATGAAGCATGTTAATAAGATATGAAAAAGTAGAAGCTGGTTTAATGATTAAATGGAGATCAAGAAGTCAGTTTTCTTAGCCTTGTTTTCCTTCCTCCTTCTACAGGAATGAAGATGTATAGACTCAGTGTCCTTTAAAAGACCACAGTATCCAACCCTTCCTTTCAGGATAAAGAAATCAGTACTCAATTCCTTTAAAAAAAGAATGAAAAAAGGGTGTGGGGGTGTTAAGATACCTCATGATAGGATTAATTCTTCATTTTCAGTGCAGCAGACCAAAACAGTTAGATGAACATGGTGTTATAATACAGCTGACTGTATTTATGCTTTCATCAGTATTCAGTGGAACAACAGCTATAATTCTGAGTCATTGCAGCTTGGTTATATGGAAATCAATACTGCCACCACCATGTCTACTGGGACAAATAATATGAGATGATTTTTCTGTTTTTCAGAAAGTGAAGTTATTGTTGCCTTTCTTAAACAGTTTAGCTATTCAGTTTGTTGGCAGAGGGATAAGTTAGCTAGAAACATCTTTAATTACTTTTTCTGTCATTTGACAAATCTGATTACTATCAAGGGAAATTAGACTTTCAAAAGCAATAAAATAAAGGGGGATTTTGTATTCTTAGGTATGTCAGAGGTCTATACAGCAAGAATAAGTGAAAAGACTTATCAGGCAGTTTCTAAGTGAACAGGAAAAAAGCAACACAGTTAAATAAAAGATGTGTATGCTTTAAGCCTGCTATTTTTTCCATATCATACCCAAGGCATTAATTTCATTCAATTTCCCCCTAGCAATGGGACATAGGAATACCATTTCACAGAAATCATTTTTTAATTCATTGTATTTCTGAAGTGAGAAGAATGCTAGAATGCTGTGACAACACCTTACACTTAGTTTCAATAGCATTAGCAAGATTGAAAGTTCTTACTCAGACTTCAGTGAAAAATATATTCACAAAATTGAAATCACCGTTGCTCCATTGTTTCTTAGCAACACCTTCAGACTACCAGAGAATAAATGCAGACTTTGTTTATCAACCCATTTCCTTCCTTTCATATCCAAAAAAGTAATTTCTCAATGAATAATGAAATAACTGCTGGGATACTAAAAAAAAATAAAGCTAACAGGCAAATAAATTAATTGCAAATCTGCCAAGGAACAGAATATTAGAGAAGACCAAAACTTCTACATTATCCAGTAACTGGGCCATACTCATCCACATCAAAATCAGTTTCAAGGCAGAATTAAGTCAATACTTTCCTGGTTCTTTGTTTTCCTCTTGTCTTGCCTGTTTATTGTGGGAAGCACTGTTTCATGCACTATTTCTAAGACTGGGGTGAAGTCCAGAAACATACTGCATTTCAGGGTTATTAAATAATCTTTTATTTAACCAGACTGTTTATTATATATCTACCTTCATTAGCAGGTTTTTATTATGCACAGGAAAGAATGCCCAGACATTTTCCACTAGTTCAGACATAACTTTTATTGGAACATAGGTTAAAAAGATTGTACAAAAGTACAGATTTTTGATACGGAGATGGTGGGTAACACTAGCACATTGTATGTCTCAGTAACGTAGCTTTAAGTAATGTGTTGATGTTTCAGATCAACTGACAGGAGAGTTTTCAAAATATTCTACTTGTAGCTCCAAAGATTCAGGAATAGACTGTAGTATTAAAAACTGAGATTATATAGCAAAGTGATGTGAAACAATTGGAATGGAGCAACACAACCAATATTCGGTGGTCATACTGTGAAAGACAACACTTGTTTTTTGTTGTGGCTCAAAGGTTCCTTTCTGAGGCATTTCTTGAGATAAGACTGGCTTATCTAGGAGGTGAGTGGTGAGTTTTACATTTGAAAGCATTTCCTTGGAGACGTTTGCCTTTGAAAGGGTGTGCTCAAGAGCGTTTACTGGTAGATCTGGCCTGTGACCAAACAACTGGTACTGAAGACTGGGGGATGATACCATTGTTCCCAGTGAAGGCAAGATATAATTTGATGTCTCCCTGCTTCCTCTGCTGGCAAGGCCCAGAAGATGGGAACAAAGAAATTCCTGCTGAGATTCAAAAGCCTGGAGCTGTCACTCCAAAAAGAGCTGACTCTACCGCTTCGTACTTATTAAGTTTGTGCTGTAGTTTAGAAGAATTGGAAGTCATCAACCGAACATACAACATCCAATGACCCAACAACCCATCACTACTGGAGATCAGCATCCCAGTAGTAACTCTCTTCCTCTTGCTTTCTACAAACTTCTTACTTTTATTTCTTATCTCTTTTCTATTGGCCATCTATTCTTCCCCATCCCCTAAGCAACTAGGACTTGCAATAAACTGGTTGAGCTAGCATTTGACCTGTTGTGTCATAGTCTCACTGTTGTGTACACATATATCAAAAGAACCTGCACTCCCTCCTATTAATTGAAGTGAGACAAATGCCAAGTACTTCTTACAGAAATAGCCAAAAGTTATTTGACTAAGAATGAGACTAATAACACAGCAAAGGTGAATGATTTGTGGCTGGTGAAGAAGACTGATTCCTCTACCGTGGAAATTACAGTCTATAAATTTCCCCTAGAAATAGTTAAGCTCTCCAATGTGGATTGCATTAGAAAACATCATCATTGTTTCCAGCAGACATGTTCTTATTTTGCAAGCAAGACAATTTATACAAAACAGACCCAATTTTGAATAAATAAATAAATAAATTCTTGCTGATGACAAAACCTCATTAGTGGTAGTAGTAGAGATAGTTCATACATGAATATTACCAGAAAGTATCACTATACTGTGTTCAGTTCAGTGTAGAAATAAACATTATAATAATTTAGAGCTTATCCTGTCATTCCTCTAAAGAAAGAGGCTCTCTAAAGAGCCCAAAGCTCTTGGAAAGAACACAGTATTTAGTCATAAATAAATGTGGTTCATTTCTCCTAATTTGCAAGAAATATTTTAGATTCAACATGTTTCATAAACTGCATCTCAAAATCCCAGGATGCGTGTGCAAATAGAGCAGGAATCTGGTCAACAGCAGAGCTTTTGTTTCCTTTTTAGGTCACAAAAAACCAAAAAACAAACAAACAAAAAAACACAACAAAAAAACCCAACCACCTCAGCAAGAAGACCCAGTCTCCTAGTCAGATCTCATCCTTACTGCGTTCTTAACTCCTTGTAGGCAATACAACTTGAGTTAGCATCTAAATACAGTAAGTATAGCTCACAAACCTGATTTTGCTGCTGACTATCTACAAATCAATATGATCTTCGAGGCTGGTCTTGCTCTGAGCAAGGCTGGACCTCTAGAGTACCATTCAAGCCTAAACAATCACAAAGAAAACCTATGAAGTGTCGGATTAAAATAAACAGATATTTCTCTGTATCACTCCACTCTTCTCTCATCCTCTCCCTCTTACAAAAAATAACCCCCAAAACAAACAAACAAAAAAATAAATCCCAACAAAATTAAACCAATCAAACAACTAGACGTACCAAAAAAAAAAATAGTGAAATTCACTTATGGAACTGCAAGATACTCTCTGAATCCACATTCCTTCATGTTTCTTATGTCACTGCGTATAAGTACTCATTGCATTTCAGGTTTTACTGCTATTAAGCATATTTGGAAGAGTCCGTGGAATTTTGTGCACAATAGAAAAAGAGTTTCCCAGGTACTCACCCAATCTAATGTGACTTCAGGAACAGTACCTATCCTTGGGAGTGTTACAGAGGTAGAAGATGAAGGAAAAGCTTGCATCTACGTTCTGTTTCTCAGTCTTTTGACATCCTTTTTCTCCATCTCCTCCTTCCTCTGTCTCATATTTCTCAATGGCTGCCTTAATTGGAACCAAAGACTTCTAGAGAGAGATTTAGCTTGACATTAGAGTATCCACATTTGGGATTATATAAGATAAAGATCAGAATATCCATACTTAAATAAGTTGCTGATATAGTCAGGGAAACTGTAGTCAACATAGATAATGGCAACATGTACAGTGCAATCAGTGAAGCTCAGAATTTAGTGTTGGTCCTGTTTTTCCTCACCAATAACTAAGTGCATGCATTAGGGGAAACTAAATTTCACAAACCAACCAAGCTTCATTGACTCTATATTGCTAATGATAGTAGTAGAAATCTTCTAGAACTTTATAAGTAGACACAGCAGTTCAGGAGCTTTAATTAGGAGCTGAATCCCACCCCTGCTGACTTAATTTGGAAAGCAGCTTATTCTGCACTTTGAAAACTAACGGGAGGAAGACAACACTTAGGCAAAAGAAAATTGGCTAACGACAAGAAATCACTTCACTGAGAAGCAAAATTCCAAATGATACAATGTGAGTGAGTGTTATAGGGAACATATTACAATCCTGATTAAAATGGAATGGAAATATGGAGCGAAAAAAAAAAACATTTAATATTACCACACGCTGAATTTTGTTAGAGAATTTGTACTTCATTTTTCTTTGGAACACTTAAATATCCTCCTTCAATTCTCTTTGAGAGGATGTTAAGACCTTTAGAGCACAGAGAAAGTGATGTTATACAAGAATTTTTAGTTATCAGTCATTTTCCTTTAGAGCATTTGGAGGATACAATTTTAACCAGGATTCTTTTCATATCTGGGATTAACGTACTGTTTCTTCAGAAATAATAGTGGAGATTCATACAAGGAAGTAAGCAAATACCTGCATTATGGCTGCTTATATAAAATAAAGCAAATTAAAGAATGTCTTGGATATGCAACAGCTATCCCCCCCCTCCCTCTCTATCAACATATTCAGTGATAAGGTACAATATAACCTCCTGACCTAGACTAGGGAAAGAACCCACTAGAAATACGGTAACAATTGTGTGCTGCCTGAAAGATCAGCTAGATATATAGGCTTTTCATGACATTATGTATATACATAAGGATAAATAAATGATGGCACTGTGAATGCAGAGAGCCAAGAGCAATCAGGAATGTAGACTAGATGAATTTCAAGTCATACTAGAAACTTCTGCCAATGACCAAATTGAATCTTCCCAGAATTAACAAGACAAGGGTTGTATGAGAAGCGTTGTAAGTGTTGAAAAGTTTGACAGCCAATTGCTGACCTATGCTAGAGTGAATATATGTTTTAGAGTGAGCAGAAGGGCTGCTCAATAGCTCAATTGTATTGCCTATTTCTGTTTCCCTTTTTAGTATGTCTGATTAAAGAAATTTTTCCCTGATGATTTTTATTACCATGACTAACATCCCAGGACTATTTATGTTCCCAAAGAATACTGAATTTATCTGTGAAAAGGGTTTTCTCTTAAGAGTTTTTGTGGCTTTTTAGTTTACATCTAGTGATGCTCTACAGTGACAGATTGCTTACATACCATTTCCTTCTATATTGAATCAAGATAACTTTCTATAAAATGCATATTAGACTATATATTTTTAATCACCTACTGATGAAATTAATCTCATAAAATCACACACATTTTTCACATATACTATAATATCACTAGAAGTCAAGATATAAAATTTTACCATAGTTTCTAAATAGACAGCACATTTGTCCAGTGTTCTTACTGATCATGCCTGACATTTTCTTTCCCATTTGAGTTCCTTTTTCTTGTGTCAGACAAGACACAATATGTATACCTATATATTGTTGAGTGGCAAGGGAGATGAGATGAAACTTGAGCAGTTGGCACTGGCAGTAAGACTGCTCTTATCTAAAACTAGAAAAGTAATGTGTTATTCACAGTAATTTCCACACCATGATCGTTTCTACATAAATAAAACAGTAAAACAGTATTAAAATAACACTACAGAAAGGGCATGTTCAGCAGGTGTTTACATCTCTATTGTCTAGAAATTAAGCAAACTGTGATGTTTTACATTTTATCCCCTGTTCCCCTAGAGTAGATCAGAATACAGTAGATTAGTTGAAACAATGAGAATTTTTTACGGTATATATATTTGACACATTAGTAAAGATAAAAGAAGATTCCAATAGTGATTCAAGGTCAAATTATATGACATTTGTTTACAGTAAGCTATCAATAAAAAATATTTCAGCAACTCCTAAGTATTTTGACAAATACGTAGAATAGCACTGAATATACACAATACTTTTTCAAATGTATGTCTATTTAGCTATACTTGACACAGCACTATACCAAATAAAATCTCTTTGAAATTAACAATACTGAATACAGAATAAACCTGCACAGGTTTGTATGCTGTGTATTTCAAAGGTAGCATCAAATTAAGATAATTTCAAGTTAGCTACTGTACATCTAATGCTAAAGACTTTATTATTTACCATTTACACATACGTTCATTGTGGTTGTTTATCTCCCACTGGAGTTGAACTTGCTGCAATTTATTATTATCCTAGCTCACTAACATAGCCACATTTTATTTTTTAACTACTTCCTATAAAATGAAAATGTGCAAAACAGCCAGATGAGCAAGTCATATTTTTTCTCCCAATAAATACTAGTTGTTTTTTTAATAGTCTTTTTTATTACAAGAAAATCTGTCCTGTGGTTACAGTTCAGGCCATGTAAGCTGGTGAGGTTTAAGTCACTTTGTGATCTTAATTATAAATACAGATGCATGATTTCTTGTGAAGGTTTTTCTGTGTTTTCTCACTAGGCTAACTCTTTCCTTCAAAAGTTTAGACACTGAAGAAAAGTGGGAATTCAATATCTACATAGGATGCTGCAAAAGTAATGCCTATTTATTTCCATGGAAACAAAAACAGCTATAAAGAGCGAAAACGCAGTAGTTTATAAAATAAATTCTCAACCACAGAATTCAATTTTTCAACACACTCACCACCAGTAGCTATGCATTTTTGACAGCGATGAATAAGAGCCTACATTCTGCACTTGTGGAAATCTGTTCCAGCAGAGGTGACCTACTGTCACTGTTGCCACTGCTGAAATGCATCACCTACCACCTCACTGTGCTCATGTCCACTGTTTGTCTCCATAAATGTTCAGTAAGTACCAATGAATGTCAATAGGTATAGATTTTATACCTTTGCTTCATCTGCACTTCTATGTCAGATACCATTTTGCCAGACTGCCCCTTTGCTGCCACCTGCCACATGACAATGAAATCTATTAGAATATTGATGGGAAGGTTCAAACCATACTGCCATTCCACCAACATCTACCTCTAACGTTGTGGACCAACATAATAAAATAGGAGGCGTTACTTTCAGAGCAGCCTTCATTACAGAAAAGAAAAAAAGCTTCAGTGTAAACTAACAGTATTATGCATTCAGATTTTAAAGCTGCGAAGGTATGACCAGTCTGCGAGAAGAATCATTAAATGCTGTGTGCACAAAATGTCAGACTAGCTGTAAATGCGTGGAAGTCCATATTTTCCTCTATAGTACCACAGAAATAGGGATTTTCCACTCTTCCACAGCAAAAAAAAAAAAAAAAAGAAAGCAAGCAAACAAACAAACAGAAAACCACATAGTTCAGCAAGATATTAAAGATAGTTACTTAATGAAAAAGCACTTAAATAACTGCATAATTTAACTTTCAAATGGCCATTATTAATTAAAAAAAAAATACAGAGAAAGATCAGGAAGCTTGATCAATTTTTAATCACACTAATACCTATCAGATGAGACCAGGACTCATACTACCATTTATGAGGTAACTTAGCAGCAGCTCCCTAACAGGTCCTGCTGACTCCATGCAATGTTATTTTTCAGAAGTTTCTAAATTGAGTTCTTGTTGGTTGTAACGTGAGTGATCTTAGAGATGATACTCAAAAAATAGTATAGAGGGTGGTATATTTGGATAGGTCTATACAGATAGTGCACAAATAATACAAAAAGGAAAATGGCTCACCTTTCAGATGAAAGAGGCTTGTGGTGGACTCCATGTAGGAGGAATCTCCCAGAAGAGATCCTTTCCTGGTGGTGGTCAGCCCTTAAAAGGGGTTTGGGGAGAGGTGGAGCCAGGCTCCACCCCTTCCAATCACACAGGTATTGTTAGCTCCACCTGTGCCCCCATGACTGACTCGATGCTCACCTCAGGTGACCAATCAGTGGTTCAGGCTGTGATTCAGCAGTTCCCATACATTGGTATAGGGAAAATCTATATGAACAATAATAGACCTGTCTTAAACAAATTTTGAATTTCCCTTGCAATCCCAAAAGATACTGCAATGTCAGGTAAGAGCTGTATTTTCCCTTCTGTTCAATGATATTTTCCCTTTAGTATAATTCCACAGAAGAATGTGAAATGACTAGTGCAATGCCTTCTGTTCCTGTCTTCCTCTTTACTATCAACAGAGGAAAGAGGTTTGTCTATCATCTTTGTTTGGTTTGCTTACTTTTTTTTCCTGTAAATCTGACTGCCATTCTGACTGAATAAAATATTTGGGGCCAAGAAACTCCTTTTATTATATGCATCTAAGTATTTTATTCACTTACACATAGATTGCATCCTCCAGAATAAGTCTACTCAACTTCTTTGTGGATAGATTACTGAAGTCAGATAATTTTTACCATAACTTCATAACCAGTATTTGGCTTCAGTTGTGCTCAGTCTACCAAGCGTTACATTCTCCCTTAATTTCTATGAGCTGTGGCAGACAAATAAAAACATATTCAGGTTGGATATTAGGAAAAATTTCTTCTCAGAAGAAGTGCTGAGGCATTGGAATAGGTTGCCCAAGGATGTGGTGGAGTCACCATTCCTGGAAGTTTTCAAGAAAAGTAAAGATGTGGTGCCTGATTTAGTGGGCATAGTTGTCATGGGTTGACTAGGACTAGATTATCTTAGTGGTCTTTTCCTACCTGAATGAGTCTATGATATAAAAATCACAAAATCAAATGTTGTGTATGGTTCAAATCAAATTTACCATTTGCCAGTTTTACTGTAAAAGTACTCCTGCTCTAAACAGTGTCAAAGGCCATGTAAGAGTGCTGCTTATTTATAAATAGAGACAAATAGCCGTCACACACCAGGAACTTTTGTTTCTATATAAAGAAACAGCTCAAATAGTAGAACATATATTGTAAATGTGTTGCTGTTCAAACTGGTAAGCCCTAATCTAGAGCTACTGACTTCCATGGAGCCCATTGGAAAAGGGCAAAGGACATATGAATTCAATGGGAACATGAGTCCCTCAGCAGACAGAATTCATTTATTTCAAAGGCCAAGGACTTCTACTTATTTGCTTCTTGTTTGCATTCAGCATCAGTTAGAGGTTTATCAGGCAGTTCTATCCACCCTCTGTGCTAAGAGATGAACAGCTGAAGAGGAGGAAAAACTGAAGAAAAGCCAGGGGCTGTGCAGGGATAGAGTACCATGAGTACAACAGACTTGAAACAGATTAATGAGCCCACAGTGAGTAGTATGTACTATCCCTATTAAATAGAACACTTTTGTGTGAATTTGGAGGCAAGGAATCTGTTAGTATTTTACAGAGACTGCCTGTAAAGTCAAGGGAAAAACAGTAAAGCAGACCTGAGCATTAAGAAAAGAAAAAATTGAAATATAATATTCTGTTAGTATTTGGCCAGTACTGAACAGTTGAGGATACCACACTTCTTGTTACTTCTACTAAGGTAATTTCCACTTCTAGGGACAGGATTTGCGTATTGGAAGATGAACAGTAAGATTTTCATTTTACAGGTAGAAAGTAGAACAATATGGGGAAGGTTATGTTCCTCCTGAGACATTATGCATGAAATATAACATGTTTTCAATCATGTAGTCAACAGTTGATTTGTCATATATCACCTACACTGGATATCCATGTGTGGCATAAGTGAATTCATTAGATCTTGGAAAAGACTCAAATGAGATCTCTAAGTCTATATATAGGACTAATTATTTTCAGAATTAGATTAGCACTCAAACAGAAAGTTACAATGAAAATATTCTTTGCTCCCAAAGAACTGTATTTTATATAAACTACTTGAAAGGGATACACATACTTGTATGACACATACACACAAAAACAACAACAACAAAAACACGTCAGTCTGAACACTCAGAAAAATCTGTTCCTAGGGATGACATTCCTTGTAATAAGAACTGAAGATAGAATGAATTTACTCCAAAATATTTTTAGAATACAGTTTTCATTTTTATGAACCATTTCTGACTATGTTTCTTCCAGATGCTGAAAGAATAATTCCCAGTGGGAAATGAATCAGATATTGTTAACTGTAATGGAATATAAAATACATAGTAAATAAGAGCAATGCTATTGTTAAAGAGTCTTTCAACTGCCCATTTGTGTAAGCATGGATAAAGATGTGATATTTCCCTTGACAATGTCAGAGACAGAAATATTAAGATTTGTACAAAAGTTCAAGTTCTTTTAAGTCCCTCCTGACTTTTTACAAGAGTTTATAAACAGGCAGCATTTATCAATTACGGATGCAATGATGAAAGGGAGAAACTGAAGATACTAATACATAAGTTTTCCATTCTGATTTCATATATGAAAAGATTCAAAATAATGAGAGAGAAATATTGAAGAATCTCCAAATAAAATGTAGTTGCTTCAGTTTTGCTGCTTCAGTACATCATCTCTGGAGTACTGCTAGATTAAAGGAACTTTTAGGACATCAGAGGATATACAGTTTTCCTTCTCAGGTAACTTTTACATCCTTTAAAAGGATTTATACGTAAAATTCCATTTAAATACTTTATGTGTTCACAAACTATGATTAAATTTTAAACACATGAAATAAATGCCAAAGATTTTAGACAACAGACGTGGCAAACGTGATTTAACCTTTTTGAAGAGGTTTGTTTCAGCAACTTTTTAACTTTCTAAAGTAGAGAGACTGGAAACAACTGAAGAAAGAAGATAGTCAGAAATACTTGCAGCATATGTTCTACACCCACAAGATTGTACCTGTAAAGCTAAGTAAAAATAGTTAAGTGATGCACATTTAATATGAGTAGCTCATTTTAACAGTATTTTCATTCTATACTAGCAGAAGAGAAATACAGCAGCAATTATGTTAAAGCACCCCAGCTCATACAAGCAGTCAGTAACAAGCTGCTCCAGTTGCATTTAGAAACACATTTTCTTTCTTTTCTGCAACTTTCTACAGTTATCTATCAAATGCCCAAAAGACAAGTTATATCAAAAATTGTTTAAATTAGGTTTGAAAGGCTTGGGCATCCATTTTAATCCAAGTAAAATACAGATAGAATGAAGATGTGAATATTATTATATTCTTAAAGAAATATGATTTTAAAAGTAACAGCAAAATTTAAAATAAATTAATTTAATATTCAGTGTAAGAAACTAACAAAGATTGACCTATTTTGATCATAGTCTGTTAGACTCTGGAGAAGAAGTAGGAAAACAAGCATCTAAGAACAGTTGAAGCTATGTGTGTCACCTTCAATTTTTAAGTTGATGAAACAGTGAATTAATTGAAATTGAGAACCAAGTCTCCTATTCTGGATATTTATTCATTAATCCAAAGGAACTAGAAGTGTTCCTGTACATTTATAAATATCTATAATGTTCCTGAAAAAATGAAGTGTTGTAAATTACTGTGCTGGGTTCACTACACAATGCTAAGCTATATAATTTTAGGAAACCTAGCATAGAAGGACTTGCACAAAAAAGTCTGATTTTTCCAATCTAGGGTACCTACTGAAAAAAGTCTGGGGATCAGAGCTTGCTTGTATATGTATCAAAACAAAAATCAAAGGCACTGATGTGAACCTGCCTATAAAGGAAAGGCTGAAGGGATTTTGGTAGACTCACTGATCCCAGTTTATTCTGTTAGATATGTAACAAAGCATACATGCATATGAGTGCATATATTTTCATGGCATATTCTTTACTTTGGAGTTTCAGAACCATTACATTTGCATATACCAGGAAAGCTCTATGTCCCAGCATCTGGTTAGCCCATGAAGCGAGACAAAAATATTTAATCTCCCATCCAAGATATTGAGCTGTGGCTGAGGACAATGTGACCAACTTGTGTGTGTGTGTGTGTGAGAGAGAGAGAGAGTGTGTGTGTGTAAAGACTGCTTTTCATTTCCTTCATTCTTGGCATCTCAATCTCCTCACAGTTTCACAATCAGTATGTGAAGTGCCACACCTTAGATTCTCTGTCACCACGCTTTGTATTACATTTGTCACACAAGAAGGCAAGTCCTTTACTGGTGTTGCTCAGATGGCTTTATGCCTGTAAATCTCCCCCATTCCTGCCTCAAAATTGCAACATTCTTCCAACTGCCAACTAGAGAGTAGATTGCCATTTTCCTCCAGGAAACAAATCATCAACACTGGTAACAGGTAGACAAATACTCACAAATTGGATGAAAAGCTTTAAATGGATGGGGGAAAATTCACATCTATCTACTGCATAGATATTAGCTATTTATCTCTCAATTGATACCTATCTATCTATATCCAGACAGGATCTCAAAGTTACACCAACTTTATATATCCTTATTGTAACGACAGATTTATCTATCAAATTATGCAATTTCTAAATTTGACAAGTTTTCTAAATATTACTTCTAAAGATTTCTAAATACTACAGAAACTGTAACTTTTAGAAATAAAAGCAAAGTGCATTTTCTTCAAATACTTTCTGATTTATCACTTTTATCTACCAAGTGTGCACTTTTTATAATCATCCTTATCCTTACTCATCATGAATATGGAAAAACACCAGATGTAATCACTCAAAAATTTGTATCAAAAAAGACCAAAACAAGTACTTTTTGTATCATTTTTTTTCCTATTACTTTTATATATGTATATATATTTATCTATCTAGTCAGTTCTAGTTAGTTATAGTTCTGCCACAAACACAATTTGAAAAAATCCTCTCTGACTCCTGCAGTGTGGTGCTTTCCCCTATATGCAGCCAGCACTGAAGGTTGCAGCTGAAATTTAGCTTTCAGTGACACTCAGTGTTATTTGTAGAACAACTGCAATACATAAAGTACAGAACTTAATGAGTTACCTTGGCAAAACAATTTTCGTTTTACCAAATCAGATCAAAACATTAGTCATAAGAATCATTACTTATGACATGTAAGAGAATAAATCCAGAAGCATATCCTCAAAACCTGAAGGTGATAAGCCCAGCGGGCTCCCACACTAAGCATGCACCAAGTTCATCAAACCCGAGATATTCAACTGAAGCGTTGGCAATGAGTAGCTCACCAGCTGGGTGGCCACCGGCTGAGCTGCCTGGCTTTCAGAATAGCACCAGGGAGGTTGTCATCAATGAATCCAGCAAGTGTAGTGCATCTCCTACCGCCCAGCAGGCAGGCAGATAGGACTGGTTGTACAGAAGCTGGGAAACCACTCCAACTTTCTTCAGATAACTGACAAAGACAGCCAAAAACAAAGCCAACCACCTGAGGAAAATGACCAATGTGCCTTCTCGCCCATCAAAGAGATCTGAGAAGCAAGCAGCTCAGGCAGTGGTCCATCAGGTGGGCTGTGTGAGAACCAGTTTACTTCAGTGATCCAAGAACTGTTTATTCCGGCCTCCTATCAGTTGGGAAACCAGGTAGCCTGCATACACAGTGCCAGGTCGATGGAACCACCCAAGTTTGCTTAAGTGGGAGATGGCTAGGAGCACTAGTGTTCAGCAGAGGAAAATTGCTTTTTTACAAACCATTTGCAAGTTAAATAAATAAACAAATAAATATGGAGGTCCCTGACCTACAAATACTATTGCATTTCTGAGCAGCTAAAAACACCTATGGAGTGTAGATAGAATAAAGCAAGGGATATGAGTCTATATGGAAGGAACAATATTAAAATCTTACATAAACCATAAAGCACTACTAGGGAATGTCCTGTCAGTACATTCCCCCTGACAAAGCTGTTCCAGGTAGCCTACATTCACACAGAGAGTACTTCTGACAATTTCAGTGCTATAAGAGGTACCACAGCAACAGCCTTATGGTGTGCAGACAGATCTGCACCAGGTGCTGTGGGACAGCACTGTCTCTATACAAGCTAACTCTACTGCAGACAATAGAGTTGCTGCCACCTTGGTCATGTTTACCAGCTTCAAATGTTCATTTCCCTATAGAAGTTGCCACCATCTTAAGATTTATTCTCAGGTAGCTCCTTCATGGTGCTTTACCTTGTGAAGTAAGACCTCTGCAGCCCAGGTGCTACACGGGGGATATGCTATGGAGCACACTCTGAGGTGGGTTGTGACATCTCAGCAGCAGAAGTGGGGTGTCATGTTCCCACAGTCCTTTTCCTCCATCCCAGTTTCTTGTGTGTATGTTATTCGTTTGGAATCCCATGTTCCAAACTTTGAAAACCTGAAAACAGGCTCTGAACAGTTTCAGCACTCCTGAGCTTTCTCATGAGACAGAATACTTTGTACTTGAAAACCCACACAAAGACTTGGAGACAGCAAAGGAGTAGGATGACAGCATATGAAGATAACAGTCTCTGTAAACGATTTCTGAAAACCTTTTCACAGCAAACCCAGCATGCTAATGCCTTGCTATGTGCACAGATCTGGGATGTCAACCTGAGACGCACCACCATTGCTTCAGACCTTTCAAAAAAGGCTTTTCCTAGAACCGTGTGACATACACCCTCCAGTTCCTCAGCAGGTACACCCTGGGGTGCAAGCTGCTCAGACAGCAGCAAATTGGATGGTTGCACAGATGTAGTGATGGTTCATGATCTCAGCAGGGGAAATACCTCTGTGGTTGCTGCATCACACAATGTATTGCACAATGAAGACACTGTTGAAAGGGATGTGTTGTTGCTTCAGTAAGGTAGTTTTGAGTATACTGACAAAATTAGTACAAGCTGCACACCATTACAGAAAGCTTTAAAAGCTTCTATAATATAGCAAACTATCTAGAATGAACAACTTTTAAGGAAGTGGTGCTGTCCTGTAAATCTACTGCACTGTCTTTTCATATGATAAACACACCAGTCCTTTTTCAATGCAGATTGTCAAGTATAAATAACAAAAGTAAAGAAAGGCTTTGATGAAAAAATGACTAGCGTTGTATTCAGCATGACTTGAGTGTAGTTGAGCCTGACATTAACAAATAACTATTCTGTTAAGCAGAGGATCCTGCTCTGAGTTACCAGTTTAGGTCTGTGTGCAAACTACTTCAGAAATGAAGGGTAACCTTCATTACAGAGCACCGCATAAAGCGCAGAATATGGCAGTAAAAATGTTTGTGTTTCACAATAGTATTTCTACTGTTCCCTTCTTGTGCTACATGTCATTCATGCTATTTCAAGGTAGAGTTTTACAACCATGCAGTTCCTAGATTTGAGTATCGGAGATACCTACTCATGTCAGGTATCAGACACTTTCTTCTAACCCATCAGTAAGTGACAGTTTGGTCTGATTGACATGGCTTCAATTTTCATTATTGCTGAAAACATCAAGTTGCAACAAAATATGTGAGCAGTTAATAATTCTCTTTATAATTAGTTTTCCTAAGATAGAAAATTACAAAAGTTCAACTTTATCACATAATACTTAGAATCTGAATATTTCACATGCTTGTCATTGTTAGATAAAACACAATGAGAGCATAGCAAACTGAGTGACTGAGAACAGTGTAGTCCACATGGTAGAGTTATTGACTTATTTGGCAACTTATGTTAAGCATAAAGAATAATCTACAGAATTTCAGGTTAAAAACAATATTAAGGACAGGTCTAAAACAAAAAGTTGACAATTAATCCTTTCTGCTGCTTAGAACCTGTTATCACACGGAAAATATATCTAGTGAGTTGGTGCAGTATTTGTGCATTGTAGTAAAGCATAAGCATTTGACACTCCTTTCCTCTTAATTAATTCAGCATTTTGATAGTTGTAATAATACAGGGAAAAAATAAATGTCAAAATAGTTTAACCCATCCTTACAGAGAGTTTTTGTCTTTATATTGACACATGTAAAATATGATATTCTCCTTAAATTACCAGCCAGAGTTATTCTAGGATTAGAAACTCATCTTTCACACAAATATGGGCTTTCCCAATGAGACTTCTTCTCCCAACTCTTTTTCTTACAGCTGCAGAAAATAATGGACTTGCCTTTAAAAATACAAACAAGCCAACCAACCACCACACACTCTGCAGCATTTTAAAGGTTTTCATACTTCCACTCGGCTGTATTACTGAGATCTGAAATACTCTATGTATTGATATATGCCACTAACTACAGAAATTTTAGTAGATGTTCTTTGTATGAGTTCTTAATTTGACTAAGCAAAGTTATTTGTGCAGGTAGCCTTCTCTAACTAATTTTAAGAAATCACAGTGGTCTAACATAGTATTTTGCTCTCCAGAAGCCAAGATAGTCTTCATGCCTTACTACTGCATCTGCTCAACAGAGGACTCCCCACTCTCTAGAGACGAAAAAGATACAAACACTTGTGACTAGATAAGATTTCAACCTTAGTAACTGTTTTAAAATTCACATAGTGCTGGCTACGATTCTACAATTAATCACTCTACTGTTAAATGAGGATTTATAATTCCTTACTACCTTATTTCCAAAACCCATTGCTCTATTACCTATCATTACTTCTTTAGCAACCAGCACAAAAAGTTTCATATCTTTCACGTATCTTTTATTTATTTTAAGGGAAAAACTTAATCTATCCTTAGGAATGAGGTAACCAGACTATACAGCATGAGATCTACCCTGGACACCTATGCAAAGAAGCTGCAAACAATTACATTAAGCTTACCTACTGCAGGTTCCAAAAATCAATTTTCCCCAAATCATTCTGGTATCAAATATGTTAATTCAATTATTTTTTATTTCAAACTGTTCTTCACCTTGTCAAGTCAGTGATTTGATCTTTTCCTTCCACTGCACTATTATAGAGAAAATAAATATCCCAGATCTACTCTTTGTTCTTACTGAGCAGACCTAGACAAACCGAAACATTGTAGGTGGTGAACAGTAATAGTTTCCAAAAGCTCCTTCCTGGACACTGAAAACTGCAAAAGAATGCTTTTCCTACAGTAAAATTACTTATATTACCTATGTTCAGCTAGGATTAGAAAAGGCTCCATTCTCTTTGTAAAGAATTCTGGCTAAGGCTGCTGTTTCTCCCCACTGTAGTGCGTTTTTTGACATGTGGACACTAGTTTGTTAAGGTCACTGATTCATTTTACATAGTCCAGTAAACAGCAATCTTAATGAAGTTTTTTTGGCTGATACTCCATTATAGCTGGCATAATAAACAGCTGACTAAAGTATTCCAGTGTTCAGTGAACAATGATAGAAGTGTCTATTAAGGGTATGCAGCTATGCCAAATATGATCATATATAATCAGCTGCACCAGAAGAGCCTGTCGACACACTGGAGAATATAGTCAGTCAGATGATGCATCTGCTACAAGTGGCAGCTGTTGTGCTCTGGAGTGTAGACAATTAGACATGGATATACTCCTTGGGCTATTTACAGCACTCAAGCATGGTATTAGATGACACCTGTTAAACTGTAATCCCTATGTTTTTTATATCTACTCATCATAATTATTGAAAATACAATTTAAAACACCTAAAGAAATTGGATTTCATAAATAGTGGTGAGCTAACAGCAATACTGCACTTATTTCTGAACTTTCTTAGGAGGAGCTGTTTGAAATTCACAGTCAGACTATGTACAATTGTCAGACCCTAACAAAGTTCATAAAAGCCAAGTGCCACATGTAAAAGAAATATGTTCTGTACTGTACATTTTTACATCTAAATACAGAAGTAGGGGATCAGTAGAACTGCAAATAAGGGCATTTATTTTTTGTGGAGAATAACTAGTTTTTAAATGGGAGAATTATAGAAAAAGCTGATTTTAAGAGTATGAAGAAGATGAGCATAAATCTTTGCCTTAGGCTTAAATGTATATGCATGCAGGGAGCTTTATTATTAGATTTTACTTCCTATGACCATATGGGCATTTTCCTTCATGTTCCTAGATGTGATGATAATCTTGATTGGATTATCAACCCCTACATTTTCTCTGAGTGACAAGTTTTTCCTTATATAAAGTAAGTAATTCAGTGGTTTATCAAATTATTTTTTATATATTGAAGAAAAAATGACTACTGCAGATGTCCTTCAAATACATCAATAACAGGAAGTTATTAAAAAGTCTTTTCTAATACAGTGTTCCTCAATGTAGAAAAATAGCAGGCCGCTAAAAGTCAAGGTAAATTATGAAAGCATATCTGAATTTTAGAATCTGAAATATCATAATCAAATTCCTAAACTCTTAAGGTTTGTTCATCACAGTTTGAATTTAAAAAGTCAACCACAGCTAGAAAATAAATACTTGACTCTTAACACCCATGTGAAAAGATTCTGACAAACTTTTTTTCCCTCCTACCCTTTCAAAACTATTCTTCCCAAGCAAGAAACAAAAAGAATATTTTGAAAAAGAATTTAGTCACATAGGGTATTGAAAATATGGTTCCAAGGATGCTATAAACTTTAACACATTAATTATTTTAATAACCTTAAACGTTGTTAGTTTGTCAGTTCAAAAGTTTTATTTTCTCTTTCTAATGCACAAGACACATCAGGTTGACATCCCTTAAAACAATCAACATTCTTCCTTCAGTATTTATAATGACTCAAATTGCTGAAAAATCTTAGTCTTGTTTTATTCATACTTTGAAAACTATGTATCAGAACTGCTCTTAAGCCTGTATATCTAAGGCATGGCAAAATAATAGACCCCCCTAATACCCAAATGGAAAATCAACACAAGAGAGAACATAAAAGATAGAAAAAATAGAAAAACCCACATACATTAATGTCTGATACTGTGGACCTTTTGCACACTAATTTTGCTCATATCTTTGAGTAGCAGTCATCCTAAGATGATACCAACAAGGAGTCAGGAGCTTAGGCTCAGCTCTCTTCCCTCCAGTGGTTCTCACATTCCTTCATCACATACATCAACAGTACAAAATATGCCATGATGTGATGTGATGCCTGCCTCAGAAACCAGCTCTAACACAGTACAAGCTTCCTCAAGAACTAATGAACTTGGCCAGAACTTAGCCAGGAAGCCAAAAGTCCACCAGGAGGAAGGAGCCACAAGCTGCTGCAGCTACTCCAAGCACTGATCACCAAATAATCACTGAGCAGCAACACCTGGGATCTCAGAGGCTTTTTCGGCACTTTTTGACCTTTGTAGGATCATTTGTGTGAGAACGCAGGGCTGCTCTAAGAACAAGTGGAAATCTGTCCGGGATTGGTGGGGAGATTTTGGTTTAAACAGAGAAAGGTACTTTCCTTAAGCTTGATGGGCTTAGAAACCACACTGGATCAATCACAATGCAAATGCTTTGCCAAGCACTTGGAAAAATTCAGCAAGCCGCCCAGAATGCAGAATTTCCTCTAATATTGTCTAAATGTCACTTAATGTTCTCTAAATGTAGTGTGTTTTTTAAAAAAACTCCTCTTCCTCCTCTTCCCAGAAAAAAAATTCTATTGCATCTTAACTTGCTGACTGTTCAGGAAGGAACTTAATTATATGCTATCTCAATATATATGACAGCTTTCATGACTGTCATTTCTATTGCAATAAATATTTTAAGAACATGAAGAAAAGTTAACTAAAATTAGAAAAGTAATTACTAGGAAAGGAGAAACTACAGTCAGAAGTTATTTAAAACTAGATTTTGCTAAACCACAGAATGGTCAAACAAAATTAAAAATGCTACTTCAGCAGAGTGTTTTTAACAAAGGTTTGGAAAAAAGAGATCACAAGTTCCAGTTTGCTTTCTTTCCAGTTTTCTTGCTTTCTGGCAAAACTTGATTCATATGCTTTGAGAAGGGTGCTACGTGCTTCTGCAGAACTTCAGGGACCTTATGGTATGTGTGACCCTTGCTGTTAGGAGAGACGAAGAATGCCAGAGGGACACATGTACCTTCTTCACCAACACTTTGAGAGTAATAGATTTTAAAAGCCCTCAGTGGGCCTATTAAGACTGCACTTTAATTGAAATAGAGCCAGTCTGCTGGCACTGAAAATTAAAAAGGTTGTAGAGAAGTATTTATGCTAGTAGCTGGGTGAAAGCCAACAGGCACATAAGAGCACCTGGTTCAGAATGATATGACCCCTGAGAGGATGTGGTTAATGTTCAGAGTCCCTGAAAGGCCAGGAGGGAATAAACATCACAGTCACTATAAATAGAGTAGACAAACCAGGCTGCCAGCCAGGTTGGCTGACTGGCATATGCAATGTCAAACAAGGGAGTAAGGGCAACATTTACAAATGGTTCTACCTGAGGGCTGCAAGCCTAACACAGAGGTTGGGGACAGAAAAATCTTTGTCACTGATGGTATTGGGGTTGTTACCATAGGCAGTGCATTGCTGTAGCAGATAAGTTTCATGGGCTAAATCATCAGAGGGTTAACACAGAAGAATTGGATCCAATTAATTAGGCGTAAGTAAGTGACCAGGTCTGGGTGGTTTTATTTGAGAGCTCTGGACCATTTTAAGAAGAGGAGATCGGGGCTATATTTAAAGAGTCTTTGGAAAAGTCTAAAAAGGATATGTTTAAACTTCGTGGTGCCATGAAGGTGGTGGAGAAGGTGGCTTCATTAAATCCCACAGTATCAAAACTAGGGTCCATCTTTGAAATTATTTGAATATCAGTTTAAAAGAGATAAAAGCAAAAATTACTTTGGGCAGCTGGTGATCATCGTTTGGAACTTGCTGCTATAAGAGGCAGCTTCTAAGAAGGATTTGAGAAACTCACAGAGAACAGATACATAAACAGATACTATATGTATATATAAGTACCTATACTATAAGTGGAGGAGGGGAATAGGGGAATATACTTGTGGCTTCAGGGCTGTATAACTTGAGCAAACTCACATGCTGACCCTAAAGACAACCCCATTGCCACTGTTAGAGACTGGTCTGACCTAGGCTTAGCCATTGCTTCTGTACAGTCCACATAACTCTAATGAAAATGTGAAGAGGAAAATTGATCAGTGTGATGTCTAAGGTATTTCATTTGGGGGTGGTTATGATCATGTGATTGGAAATTATGGCAAGATCTTTATGCTTGGTTTGAAAATGCATGCTGTTTCCGCTGAAGTTCAGAAGGCAAGCCTCTTAGCCTGCAGGACTGTTACTATGTTAACATTTGCTACAGACTTACAGAAAGAATGGTAAGGAGTTACTAGACTGAAGAGCAGAAAAAGAAAAGACGCAAGTTGAGTAATTACAGTGATTGAAAAATTTTGCTCAGAAAATTATCCTTACCTTACATATTCGATAGCCAGATCCTTCCATATAAAATCTTGTATTACAGCTGACATTTTCAGAGAGCCAAGACTGTGAAACCTGGCATTTGCTTTCTCTTCCTGCTTCCACCAAACCATCATTACTGATTACTGCAGGTGTGAAGAAAACTCCTTTCTCACTTCTCTGAGCTCTTCTGCATCCCATGATAATAAATAGGGCAGTGATGCAGCTCAGTAGCTTGCCACAATTTACAAACCAATTTCTTGTTTGTTTGTTTGTTTTTTAAATCCCTCTCCAAGATTCCAGCGTTGAGGAACAGCTGGTAATATACAGTGGCCATCTGCACTTCTTTCATCTTTTGAGATTTCAAATTGATTTTCTTCAGCCTAGCATGTGGAGTTAAGGGGTGCTCATTGGCTGATGATATACATTCACACCACCCAATGGAGCTAGGAAGACAATTTTAGTACACCACTATCAGCATGAGCAAACTGCACTGTGGCAGATGAGCTGTGGCAGTAAGCTGCCTTTGCATCTTGTAAGCAGAGTAAAAGCCATATTTAGCCATATTTCAAGGTTTCAAATATAGATCATACCTAGATCTGTGTATGTGAAGTATAGCTAAATGCCAAAAATTACTCTGTGGATTGATGGCACATATCCTTCAAGATGCAATAGAGTATGTTCATATAAAATGAGTAGTGTTTTTTTTTCAGACTTGCAAAAAACCTTTCAACATAATAGATATGGAAACAATTTAAATCAAATGTAAAAAACAAAACAAACAAACAAAAAAAAAAAGGTGATGATGCAGACAGTGTGCAGAAGTCAAACAGATTTGAAAAGAAAAAATATTAATTAACGTATCTTCTCAAGAGCGGCTTTACTCAACTAAGCAAAACTGAAGTATTGTGGAATATTTAGTAGAGTCTTTAACCTTCATTATTTCACAGTAAGTACTTTTTAGCCCCACAGGGTAATATCTTACAGTGCTTGATTTATGAAGACTGATCCAGCAAATTATTTTATCATGTTCCTAAATTCAAACTTCAGAAATTCCATTAAGCTTAGTGGAAAAACTCACCTACTTCAAATTAAATACATGTGCAGACCTGTAAGAGAGTTAAATCCAAATATTAAGTATAATGACAAAATGGTGTTCAAAATAATAATAAATAAATCTAAAGGATAAACTGATACTACAGTAAAAAAAATATGAATTTTGCACAGAATCATATTGCAAGCATCAAAAATTATATCCCACTCATACCATGGATATGTGAGACAATGTAAAGCAAGATAAAATATGAAAAGGATTTAAATGGATTAACATGCAGCTTAACAAACTTAGAGATAAATTTTGTTAATAGAAAAGTTCAATAAATTGAAAGTGCATGTTTCACAGAAATTTATATTAAAGATCTTTATTTACATTTCTTTTAAAAATTGATATAACAATTTGTCATACTTCACAACATGATAATACATTGTCTACTTCTAAAAGGGAATAATACACCATTTAGAAATTTTTCTTTGGAATGTCAATACTTTTTCATCACAATAATCTAAATGAAGTGATATTTGCTAGGCAAACTATAGTGTCAAATTTAATTAAATGTTTGCTTGTTAAGCTTCCTAAAAATAGATAGGAAAATTTCCTAAACCAACCAAAATTATACCCTTCTGAAAAATGTGAGACAATGTGATTTGAATGTATTTTTCCCTTTCAGTTCTCAGAAGCAAGGGTATTATTAAAGTTTTGTTGTTTACATATATAATTTAAACCTCTTAAAAGTACATAATGTACTATAGTTGAACAAAAACATGAAACTCAAGATTATATTAAAGCCATGCAAGATTTTGGAAACGAGAGGAACAACCAAATCATTTTGGGAAGTAACTCCAGTAATCTGGTTTAATCATATGGTGACTTTCTCACAAATGTATGCTAACACGCATGAAAATAAATGGTTATTTTCACATCACTGTAGAAAGAACTAGCAAAGTGTCCTAGACTTTCCTGAAGAAAACTGTAAGTAACTATAGATTAATATCATAATTTTTGTAGGTCTACCATAATCTAGCCTCTCATACCAGGACACATGGTAATGAGGTGGCAATAATCACCACAGAGAATAAATATTCTTATGTAAAATTTGCATTGTATATGATCTAATTCATTACCACAGAGATAAACTATTTCCTTACAAAGTGGCATACAAGGACACATCTGGGCTTTAGACCTGTGAAATATGTTGTGGGTAGACATATTATGTATAAACAAAACAAACAAACAAACAAAAACACAAACAAAACCTTCCACCAAGCCAGCTCTTTAATCGGTGACTCTACCTTCCGTAACACAAGAAAGCTGCTGTTGTCTCTGAAATGCTGCCATGTAGTTCTGCTTTCTTATATATTTATATATATGTATATATATTTCTTGAGTGAGTAAAATGAATCAAAGTAGAAGTTAATGCTTGTCCCTAGATGCTACTAAAAATGTCTGAGAAAAAAAAAAAAAAAGGAAATACAGTTAGACTCACAAAATTCCATCACCAAAATAAAACTATAGACTAGTCTCCACGTCCTAACTCATTCTCTAGCAGTTTTCCATTTGCCCTGCTGTAAGCTAACATATGTCTCTCTGACTCCCTTCTTTACCCAGGAGTCTTTTTCTACATACAACTTTCTATTCTCTATATAGCTTCCATGTGAAGTCCAAAATTTTCTCATCATTGCCAGAGCAGCATCAGAATTTTGATGGTATTATTGCCTGACCAATCTAGCAGTCCTCTGTGATGACATAACTATATCAATGGACAAGGAAAGAAATACTGTTGTCATCTATAGAGACATTAATAAGAACTTTGACACAGTCATCTACGACATCCTTCATTCTAAATTGGAAATATATAGATTTGATGGGTGGACTTTTCAATGCATTAAGAACTGATTGCGAGATTGTACCCAAAAAGTGGTGGTCAGTGGCTCAGTGTCTGGATGGAAATCGGTGACAAGTGATGTCCCTCAGTGTACTGTACTGCGACTGATGCCCTTTAATGCCTTCATCAAGTAAGACAGTGGAACTGAGTGCACCTTCTGCAACTTTGCAGATGACATCAAGCTGTGTGATGCACTCAACAGATCTGAGGGATGGGATGCCATCCCAAGAGACCTAGACAGGCTTGAGTAGTGGACCTGGGAGAACCTCATGAGGTTCCTTCTCACTCCAATTTATAGGAGGGAGAGGAGGTTCTTTGATATATGTATACCCGGTCTGAGATTAAGAAACAATGGTTCAGATGTTGGTACGACCAGTTCATTACAAATCTTTAGCAGGGAGATGGGGAAGGGACACTATTACCAATTAGGATGATGGGGAAGGGGAGGCAGGTGATAGAAAAGATAGGAAAGAAGCAAGAATTGTGTTAAGTGGGGATAGTCACCATCTGGATCCAGCAGTGGTCCTGTTGCATAAAAAATAATGATCTCCTACAGGTTCAATAAATCCAAATGTTAAGGCCTTACACCTGGATCATGGCAACCTCCACTATCAGTACAAGCTGGGAGATGAGAAGATAGAGCACAGTTTGGCCAAAAAAAAAGCACTTGGGGCTACTAGTGCATGGCAAGCTATATATGAGCCAGGAATGTGCCCTCACAATCCAGAAAGCCAACTGTATCTTGGGCTGCGTCAAACAAAGTGTGGCCAGCAAGTCAAGAGAGGTGATCCTGCCCCTCTGTTCAGCGCTGGTGAGACCTGGAGTATGGTCCAGATGTGGAGTCTTCAGTACAGGAGAGACATGGTCCTGCTGGATCATGTGCAGACGAGGGCCACAAGAATGATCCAAGGGATGGAACATTTCTCTTGAGAGGACAGGTTGAAAGCTGGGAACGTTCAGCCTGGAGAAGAGAACTCTCTGGGGAGACCTGATAGCAGCTTCGCCGTATCTAAAGGGGGCTATAAAGAACTTGGGATCAGACTCTTTAGCAGTCTGTTGTGACAGGACAAAGGAAATGGTTTCAAATTAAAAGGATGGGAGTTTTAGATTTGATATAAGAAAAAATTTTTATGATAAGGGTAGTGAAACACTGTTTGCCCAGAGAGGTGGTAGATGCCCCATTCCTGGAGACATTCAAGGTCAGGCTTGACAGAAATCTGAGCAGCCTCATCTAGCTGTAGGTGCTCCTGTTCATTGCAGGAAAGTTGGTCTAGGTGATTTTCAAAGGCCTCTTCCAACTTGAACAATTCAGTGATCTGTTATGAATGGCTTATTTCTGGTCTTGGAAATGTTTTCCAAATCAGTGGTACCCTGAAGGTTTGCCTGTCCTTTAATAGCTGCTATCAAATTTTTCTCTCCCCTTCACACTTAGAAATAAAGATTATGGGAATTCTAATGATAGGCAATGCAGTGGAAATCAAACCCGTACCCCAGTGATAAGAAGTCATTACCCTAAAATCTCTGTGGAGCAGAGGTGTAGTCTGGTGGTACAATGAGAACATCAAATATATTGCTTCCAGAAACAATGCAACCGACTAAGAGAATATTAGGATGAAGTATGAAAAGACAGCACTTTCCTTTTATGACTTATCTTGGACATCTTGTAATTTGTTAATTTTGTTTAGACAAATGAGTGAAGACAGGACAATCAGTCTAAAGCTCTCCATATGTGGGAGTCAAAGTGGCACCAGTCATTAGAAGTAGGAACAATTTTCAGAGAAAGTTGCATTAATGTGAATGACGCATTTTAGAAGTGCAGTGTAAAAAATCATGGAACATGTAATTTGATTTATGCATAAACTTTAAATTAACATTTAAATCCTAATCCAAAGACATGGAATTTGTCAGTGCTTCTACTGCCTTTGAAAGTATCTGAATCCACTGGGCTACTTTTGGCTCTTTCTGCCATAAACAAAGACGCACATATACAGAGAGTTCAATGTCACTTTCTATTTGAGAAGTACAAAATTTATCTTTTTCATGCTTTTCTCCTTTCCAGTGTTTTTTTAAAACAGTCTGGAAAGAAAGCCAAAGGAAAGTTCCATGGATACAAAGATATAAATACATTCATCTCTGCCTGGCTTTCTATCCATTTCTCTGAGTTATCACAAGGCTTACAGAGCAGCCTAGTCACTGTTCCTTTATTTGAAAACAAAAATAAACAACAAAAACCAAACAGCTTTCAATTATATTTTGTTATCTACTCCAATTTGGACTTCCTACCTGTGCATTACTGTTCTCACTATTCCTATGCAGATCAAACACAACCTGCCTGTTTACCCAAGCAATTGCAATGCCATTCCTTACTCACCCTGATGAACACAGGATTGTTTTCAAAAAGAAGAACTACTGTAGGAGGTCCTCTCTGGTCACATAAGCATATGTGCTCTCATATTCTGCTCAGAACCACAGTAAGCTGCTGCAACTGCCTCTACCACTATATCGATAACAATATTTCCTTCCATCAGGGATTCCCAATCTCCCTCAAATTATACAAAACAACAGAAAGGAATGAATTGAAAAAGAAATTGGATTCTTAATTTATGTAGGATGAATGACCTATCTATGACCTATAGGAGCAATAATTTTATCTTCTGTTTTTAATATATTTTAAAATACATTTTTACCATGTAAAATTTTAGGCTTTATTTATTCACTCAAATTTACTAAAATAAATGAGTGCAAAAAGAGGGACGTGAGTTCATTGATTACTTTTCTAGCAAATTTTCAAAAAAATAAAATGTTAACCGGATAGAATAGTTTGCAAATTTCTTTTACATGTTTTTAAGTACACTTCAAATTAAATTAACCAATACAATTTATATTTAAGTATTTTAAACACATTCACTAAATGAAAAATGCTATTTGAAATAAAAAGTTAAGGACTTCATAGTCCAAAATATTTCATTATTCATTTTAGTAAATTGGATTCCAATTGATATTTACCTGAGTTTGCTTCCATCCTATATAACTTCTGTTTCCACTAAGCAAATAAACTTCCTCTTTGATAGAAATTTCCCTTTTGATAGTATGCTACACAGGAGCCTGATATAGACTTAGCAAAATATTTTCTGTTGCCTATTCTTCTGTTGTACAGGAAGAAAGAAGGAGGCTAAAAGCAACAGTTGAAGGCCAGCTGAAGGGACAACAGTGAGTGGAGGCTAAGGATGGTGGGGGGGTTTACCTTCTCTAACTGCTTCAGTATTTGCTGTAAGAAAAGAATAAAAAAGAAGAATAAAAATTACCTACAAAGAAACTGATGTGTTTTCCATTTTTATTTTTTTTTTTCCAGAAGGATGGCTGTAGGCAGGGTTCCAAAATACCATAAAGCACACACAAAAAAAATCAACATCTAACTTTCAGGAATGATTCTTTTGTGTGTAAGTCATACTTGTTAGTATGCTCTGGATCATGCTGAAAACTGAACTTTTCCCTCACAGGCCTCACAAACAAGAGGTATATGTGTAATAAAAAGGCACCTTTTCTGCTCAGATCAAGTAATGTATTCAGTGAACTTTTTTAAGAAAAAGGGTAGACTTTTTTTTAATATAAATACTTCTAATAGTTTAAATACTTTAGAAACTGAGACTTTGGAAAAGCTGGGCACTCCCTAGGTCAACTATGCTGAACAATTTTAGTTTTCTCAAAACTGAGGGAAAATTTCTTGTTCTGATGATTTTATTTTCTCAGCTAAGTAGGCTAGCTTTATTTTTGTTGTGTGTAATATTGACACCAGGATCATAATATTCTGTCTTTTATTCCTTGGCTGTTCTGAAACTGTCTCGGTTCTGGTCTGTATAAGATATGTATTGTTTAAAGATCAAACAATATTTTAAAATTAAAAAAAAACAAAAACATAAACTTAGGTCAGTTCAGTGTTTCAGGGGAAACTCTCTTTTTACACACAGAGCTTGTATTAAATTCTGGTTTCAATGTGGGCTGTGTTGAACCTACATAATGCTCACGTTGTTTTGTTTTGTTCTCCTTCACTAAGCCTTCCATTTTCCTTTTGTGTCATTTAGCTTTTCCTGGATTGGAATAGTCCAAACCGGAAAAAAATGGCTAAGAGTATTTTTTTCTTGTTGTATCAGCTATTGTCTGTTAGTCACATGAGACTATGAAGGACTTGCATTACTGACAGGTCTATGCAACTCTAGACTATGTGCAGAAACTGAAATTTTTTAGGCATTATACAGTTAGCTACTGTTTGGCTACTGTGGGTATTGCTAAAACCATAGTATAGTGTTAAGGAGCTCAGTGCAAACAAACCACCTGCATGTTTACCCTGCTTTTTGCCACTGCTATGTGCAAGGTGATGTGGTGAGTAGAATTGATACCAATTTAAAAGCAGGTAGGACTTGTTCTCATT
Source organism: Odontophorus gujanensis (assembly GCA_013399175.1). Classification (NCBI taxonomy): domain Eukaryota; kingdom Metazoa; phylum Chordata; class Aves; order Galliformes; family Odontophoridae; genus Odontophorus; species Odontophorus gujanensis. The sequence continues at coordinate 436,292 of VXAB01000897.1, forward strand.
GATGGGATCACCACAGCCCCTCCTATGACCGTTTAACTGCCAAGTGGCCTGTAAATTGCTGTAGTTTAAACATACATTTTATGTTTATTCTGGCAGGCTACAAATGTAATTTTGCAGTATAATATGCTTTTACAGTAGATGAGATGCAGGACTCTAATTTTAACTTTATTAAAGCTGATATAGAAACAAAATTCACACTTCTTTATATTCTGAATTTCTTTACACAAATATTACCATTTAAATGTGGTATATGTTTTCAAGAATATGCTTGAATCAAAACTCTATAATGTTGTGTGAGGAGAAAAGCTTGAAAAGAAAAGCTACTACATTTCAGCTAATGTAGTCAGAAGAATACAAAAATACAAACAAACCAGAAAAAACATCAATTTTTCACTAGTTTTTTACATCTTTCTCTCACCCTTAGAAACTTTCCCACTTGGTTGTTCCTGAAGTGAGTTCTGATATGTTCTCTAATTTACAAATCATGTTTATTTATGGTTGTACAGTAGCACCAGATAAAAATGCAAAAACAAAGGAAAGAAGTACAGGAGAGATTTCTGACTAACTGTGTTAATTACATGATGTCAAAGTTCTATATTAAAAAAAAAGAAAAAAGAAAAAAGAAAAAAGAAAAAAGAAAAGAAAGACAATTTCCATCTTCCAAAACTTTGCCATTATTTTTGTAAAATTAAAAACAAACAAAAAAAAACTAAGGAAAATGAAATAAAGTCTTAAAGTTTCAGTGTACTGCTTTTGAATAATGTTATCTACAATTATGACAGTCAATCTGTTAAATAGAAAAAAGATTTGTTTTACATAAAGCAAGAGTACAAAAGCACAGCTTTTGTAATTTTGGTAATATTGCAGTTTTACAAACACATTGCATAGTATGTGTAAGAAAATAGTTCCCATCTTTGTATATATTATATACACAAGAAAATCATTAACAAGAAAGTTACAAAACAAAAATGGTTAACAGACCTTTACTAAGTACTGATTGAAACAATATGACAATCAACCTTTGTTCCAACATACATATGCATTACAATGAATCAGCTGATAGTAACTCCATTGTGTCTTTTACTTTTTTATTGTTTAGACAATGATTTAGAATCTTAAACCAAACCCGTAAAAAAATGATACAAAGTGTTAGTAACAGTATCTTAACCATCCTTCAAAAATCTTTCTAGACATTTATGGCTGTATCTTCAACTCAGACTTAGTAGCCCTGTGCATCTAAAAAGTTTTAAAGTGAAATAGTGTTGTCTAGTCAAACACCATTTTGCAAAGAAAACAGTATAGCTTCAGTTGAAACATTTTGGAATACACTCTCCTTTTTTTAGGACACTGAAAAATTCATATTAAGTATGAACAGAAACATTACTGCACAATGCTGAAAAAAAAAACCTCTGGGAAAAGGTGAACAATCTACAGCTCAAAATGCTGTACTAATCTAAAGTATGTTACAATTTCATGTTGTAATTACAACTTGTCAACTCTTCATTCCAACAGAATTAGTAGAAGCAGCAGTGTCATAGTGTTAGATAAAGTAGTAGTGTCAGTCTTTGGTCTTATCACTTAACCAGTGAATGAACTGCAGTACAAAATCATACAGCTAACAGTGCTCAGAGAGATTGCTGATGCTTTTATTTTTCTTTTTTAAACATGAAAGAGACAGTATCCTATAATATAACAACACATTTTTACAGAAGATGAATCTCTTCTATGCATTAAATACATGTAGCTAATAAGGTCTTTTCGTATACTTCACTGTTGCCATAGGGATAGCTCTGGAAAAGTCAAACAGCTGCAATACCATCTTAGTGGTTACCAAACATTTGAGTACAAAAAGAAGCTTTATTTGATACATGTATTCATATACTAGAAAGAGTCTCAAAAAAATATTTTTAGAATTTTTTTTTAATAGTTCTAATATTAATGTTTAAAAATACCTTGAGGTCTTCAGTCTTTCTCTACAACTGTCACAACAGAGTGAACTGTTAATGGGAAACTCTTCCTTAGATGGAATAAGAGGCAACGTCTCTTTTCTGAAATAAGTGATCAAAAATTTTAGTTAAATAAGCACTCTAGTTAGAGATAGAGCTGGAGCTTTATATAACATGAATATTGAACATTATACATGGCTGACAAGGACTGAAATAACTTGAAGAAAAGGCCAAGGATCTTTGAAGAATATGACAAAAAGTAACTGAAAATTTCCTAATGGTTCTGCACAGAATGACCTTTATTTTATGCCTTGACATTGCAAAACCAGGACTGAAATAGTAAAGATACGGCTCCATGTTTTAACATGGTATTTCCACTGAGATCTTTCAGTTTTCTCACACCGGAAAGGACATGGTAGGACTATGTCACTTTCTGAGGCACACTACAATCCAAAGAGCTCTACTACTGTCAGCTCCAAACATTGAAAATTGCCAGATTTGTTTCTCTCCCTACTCATAAACACCAACACTGCTTATGTATTATTGGTGTTCTGATGTTTTCCATTCTTTAGATGCACTGAAGTCTCTTTTCTAATACTCTTTGAAATCATGTGGGCTAGAAATATTCTTAAAAATGAAAACTGATCTTTTCCTCTTATAGCTTTCAATGTATGTAAATATCGGTATTATGAACGTCACCAGAACTTTAAGGCGTCATGAGAACTATCTCATAGCTTCCTGAAGCTCCCAAATTTACCTGTGCTACTATTGGTATCACAAATAATATGGGGCAGACTGAAATGGCTGCTAGCAAGGAAACTCTGACACTGCAGAGCTTTGTGGAGTTACTGGCTTGGTTTCGTTCAATGTACCATCTACTTTCGAAGTTTCTCTCACATACAATGGCAAAATATTTCAGCCCTGTATATACTAATCTAGTTGCCAAAGATGTGTCCTTTTTTCTTTCTTTTTTTTTTTTTTTCTGTTTCTGTAGAGTTTATAAAGTTTTGGTCAGTGACTAGAAATCTACTACAGTTAAATTATCATACAAGGTGAAGAGCAAAAAAATAAGAAATTTTCAGCGGAAAATCCATGACAAAGTATCTGTTAGCCATTCCCGTGCATTTATTTGAGAATAATAATAATAATTTAAAAACTTAGTCAATTTGTATGTAATTTGTAAGAAAGTTAAATTCAATTCACTGAATAGGTAAGTCATTAGAATCTTATCATCTTCGTAACAACCACTGTCAGTGGATGTGCAGAGATAATGTATCTTTGACTCCTAGAATATAATTTATCGTTTCATCCTCAGATTTTCACACATAGATACTACTACTTGTGCAAAAAGTAGAAAGAAAAGTAGAAAAAGATAACTATTTCACTTCAGTTTTAAGGGAATATTGCATGGATGGACTTCCAAATGTTTTTTTATCTTTGTTGTTGTTTGTATCTATTTCTGTCCATCTTACTAAAAATACCCAAGCTTCAAATATGCTTTCTGGCAATACTTTCTAATGCATTTTCTATCAAGTGATATAATAAAATTATTAAATCAATAACAAATTATTTCTTAATAGCCTTCTTTAGAAGAAATAAAATAACCAATTTATAATATTAATTTAACTGCTAGAAAACAGAAGCATAGCTTTCTTGTTAAGAGGTGAAATTCACGCCTCTGTAGAGAGCCAGTGGAAAGACAAGCACCAGTTAAGCCAAGGATGCGTCTTGTGCTGGTCTTCCACACAGGAGTGAATTTCACCTGAAATGAAAACAAAATCAACCTTAATAAATGGTAATAAAACAGAAAGGTAATTACAATAACGTCTCCTATTTTTTTCCAAAGACAAAAAAAAATAATCTGTAGAAATACTCACCTTTCAGTCTTTGCCCTTCAGAGTTACTTTGCAAAAGCTGTCATTGAATTGATGATCTTATATTCAGAAGCCTCTAAAGCTACATGCTAGGTGATGTACAATCTAAAGGACAGTATTAAAAAGCACACTTACCTTATATAATCAAGCCATCTTCCACAATAGGAAACATTTTTATACTGTTTTACATTCCTGGGTTCTGTAAGTTTCAAGATACTCTTGTTAATCAATGTTGTGACAAATTCACGTAGCAGCATACCAAAGCTTTTTTATAAGATTTCAATTACAAAGCAAATGAATCAAGCATGAACACTGATAGAAGTAAGAAACCCCATATCAAACTGGTCAAAAATAGGAAGTCAGCAGTGAGATCTTGGTGCAAATTGGGCTGTATAATTTAAACACAGACCTGATGAAGTCAATATTATATTATATTATGTACCTTTTCATATTTAATATAATTTGTTATGTTTGTATATATATGTTTTACTATGACTTTGAAACCTTAGCAGAAGATGGTTAACAAAAGGGAATAATAAATATGAGTGTCATACTACTCATTAGTGCATTGCTTCTCAGCATTACACATTGCATTAATACTAATCTTTATGCTGTGTACAAATGGCAGAAGTTAGCTAGAAAATGGACAAAATGTACCCTTGAAGATTTTTTTTTTCATTTGCCAATTATAATTATCTTGTGGAGGGCAATGCACTGGTCAAAAGACATATCATCAGTATTTCCCTCCTTACCCTGTTCTTCTTTCCCCAGAATTGTATGTTCTACTGAAAGCAATCACCTCACATGCAGAAGCCACAAAACTAGTATATAAGGCCATTCAGATCAGACAAATAAGAGCAGATGTCTTTTTCACTCTGAAAGATAATATTGCTGAGCACTTCCAAAATTTACCTAGTGTACAAAACCCTAGACTAAGTAGACAAAGAGTAACAACACACTTCTAAAGAAACCAAACTCATGGAGGGATTCTGTCTCTTTTTGTGTTAAAAACCATTTACTGAATTTAGTAAAGCAAGCATCACACAATGCTTCAAAATTTTAAAATTCAGGGATAAAAGTTTACATCCAAAAAAGACAAATGGAAAATTGTGCTTTCAGACAGTAAAGTTGTTTATCATACAGGGGTAACCAATTCTCACCATCAGATTCTGGGCAAATTTGTTTATGTACTGTATATATATGTGCAGTTCATATCCAGGTCCTGCAAAAATCTAAAACTATGTGCTTCACTTCATGTAGCAAAGGCACCTGTGTTATTCTCCCTTTTGGACAAAAGGTGATATTATGTTCCAGGTTTCCTGATGAAGAATACATTGATTTCTGAATATCTCACTCCCATCTCTACGTTGAGTGGTAACACAAACCACGAGAGAAGGCAGCTCTGTATTCCTGCTTACACTGGAAGAAGTTGCTCTGCAGGCCATTTGAAGCGTCAAACTTGTCACAAGGGAAACCGAGCGGAACTGTGAAGCAGAGGGATAGTAACAAAAGGCTATTCTGGTGTGAGGATAAATTGGAGTCCTTCTAGCTCCACAAGCAGATGTTGCTACTGGATTGACATGTGGAGCTTGCTCCTGCTGGGGACAGGTAAAGTTTACCATTGGGACAGACGCAGAGCTCATAAATAGTCTGGCGAGGAGCTGAAGAGCTTGGTGAAGAGGAGGAGAAGGAACCCACTGGTAGATTTCCCAGGCGGATTGTATCTGCATTTAAAAATATCTACAAAAGGGGGAAAGAAAAGAACAAGTACATTTCTTTCAGCATTGTGACACATTTAAAAAAAAAGTGAGACAGAGTCATGAGATTTTGCAAATATATAAGCTGTCAACAATTCTTGTTTTACGATTGAGCAGTTGCATACCCATTAATACCCATTACTGCAGTATATGTGAATGTTTCCCCCAACATGTTTGTTCAGATAAAAGTGGTGTCATACAGAAACATTTAGACAGTATTCTTAAACAGCTCAAATTTTCACTCAAGCAATTTGTGATTAAAATTTATTCATTAATGGCAGTAGCATATCCTTGTTGTGGAAAAGTTTTTATTTTAATAAGTGTGAAGAGATACTAAAGCACATTCTCTAGTGTGTTCCTGTAAGCAGCAGGAAATATGTGCTGAACTGTGCTAAACTGTAGGGGCTTAACAATAGCTTCATTCTGAGAATAATTAAATAAGGATGCAGAGTCACAGGCACAAAATAGAAAGCTTATTTGACCTAAATTAGGAAGATAAAATATTTGAGGTTAAAGTCTTATTTAGAAGGTCATTGTGCTATTCCCATTTGTTTCTGAACATTTCAAATGACTTTCAAAATTTTTTTTTGATTGTTTGTTTGTTTTTAATCTCCTATTGCAAACAACAGAAGACAGTATTAAACAGGAAACGCAAATAATGTTAATGAATGGTAATGAATCTGTATCATGTTCTCTAATATTTACAATTTTGTTAAATTTTCAGGATGCCACAAATGCAGGTAAATAAAGAAAAAAAATGCAAGTTCCCCACTAGCACAAACAGATAAGCTTCCAGCTGTTTGAAGCGCATTTTTTTATTTATGGAAGGAGTAAATGAGAACCAAACAAGATCAGCCATTACCTTTGATGTAGACTATGGAAACAAAGCGAAACAGCTTTAGCTCCGCAAATGACTGTAGAAGCTTAAGGAAAGGTGAGTTAGTGATTTTTATAAGGTACTGAAAATCAACAAAGCCAACTTGACATCACTATAGCACAATGTCAGCAGTACTTTTTAAAAAAATGGGAAAATATGACTTTTGACATTTCCAACTGTAAATACATATTAGTTTATGATAAAACCAGTGGTATATAGTAGAAAAGCAGTGCAGAAGCACTACTGAACCCCTACTGGAGAGAAGTGACTGTTAGCAGGATGGGAAAAAACTGAGAGAAAGCTGAATGAAAATCCACGCAATGACTGATACACAATCATGTTACCATCCACAGCAGAAGTAATGTAAATGACTGGGATGGTCGAAGGAAATACAGGCTGCAAGTAGCCCAAAATAATGTAAGCCCTGTCAAGGCCTCCTACTCCAAGAGGAAGATGTTGTCTTCAATGGGAAATAACATTAAAAGAGACAGAAGGAAGAATCTGAGAGGCACAGATGACAAGCACATGGCACGATGCCTTACTTAATTCTCATTCTTTTTGACAGGAAATCATTACAAAAATAAAGGCAACATATTTTTATCTTTGTTCTGTAAGAATTATAACAAAAGAATTATGCATTTACACACACAAGCTATTTTTAAAGTCCAATTTCATAAATCTGAAGTAATTAGGAGTCAAAAAGCCCAGCAGAAATAATTTAGATGGAAGAAATGTGGACAGTGTAGAGAACAATTTAATACTGTTCTACTGAAACTGCAACTGTAAAAGAGGATTGCATATATGAAAAATTTAGCTCAGATAGGAACAAATATAAAGTAACTATAGTAAGTGTAATAAGAAAATAAAATAAGAAATGAGGGAAACAAAGATTTTGATAGCAAACTACAGGCTAGAACTGGTAAAATGTAGTAAGGAAAGAGAAGGCTAATTGTCAGAGAAGTTAAAGCAAATAAAAAGCACTCTTTTATTTCTCATGCAAGAAATAAAACAAATGTTAACAAGTCCACTGCTATCACAGCAATGGTGGAGTTATCAACAGCACTGAATAAAAATCCAGTACCACTCAACAATGTAAGCTTAACGTAATTATCAGCATAACTTTTATACTGAATAGTGTTCAGCATCATTCTGTACTCAGAGAAAGATCAAAAACTGATGTCAGAAGATGAAAAAATGCTTTCAATTTCAACAGTACCTCTGTCGGATATTAAACAGGAGCCTAGAATGTCATACACTTGTAATGAGTAGCTTTTGATAGCTTGAAAATAATTCTAAAAAAACAAACAAACAAACCTGAGTTGCCTTTTGGACATTTAATACCTTTATTCAGTAAGCTTTAGTATACTTGGAATATCACAGAAGATAAGCAAAAGATTATTTATCTGTTTTTTGAAAAAAAAATAAATAAAAGAAGAAGAAATTAGAATGTTATAGATGTGATAATATGGTATACTCAAGTATAGAAGACTTTAATGTTAAGAAAATTCAACAATACCAGATCAGTTACATGTACTTTTGAAAGCAAGAATGACTGACCACTGTAACAATTTAGTTGCAACAGTAGTGGAAAATGATTGTTAGAAGTACATAAATCAAAATTAAATGAATTCTAAAAGATGTCTTGGTTCAGAAAAGAATTCAGAAGGAAAACAGAGGTTATATGATGCTCGAGATCATGCTAGGTGATTAAAATCTTTTGGATGCTTTGAATTTTTTTTTTTATTTTTTATTATATGTACTCATTATTTCTATGTCTTTGTTTACATCAGGACAGCTACACTCCTGCAACTCCTAATTGCAGAGATTCAGTGGTGTGCTGCCCTAAGCATGTTACTCCAGCATGCCCTGAAATAAAATGTGGCTCAGTTATTTGCTCATTAAATTAAATGATCTTTTAAAGTATAGCTGTACATGTATTGCCACAGATGCTTTCAAAGTTCACACTGTGATGTAGATGAAATCAGATTTTTCTGATGCCAGAAATTTTTCTTGAGTGGTAGCTCTAATGTCCTGTCCCAACAAACATTCAACAACATCTGGTGAGCAATGTGGATAGAGAAACTGAAGTGGATTCTTGTAAAGGTGTATCTGATACAAGCTACAAAATCTACAAGTCTGACAAGCTTGGTGCCTTTGGAGAAAGCTGGGAAAGCAGCACAGTTTAGACAGAATCCTATAGCTATACTCTAGAAAAGCGCAAGATGAAGAAGTTTAATAAAGGTAGCATAAAGCCAACATTAAAAACTTCTCTGAACACATGCAGTCAAGGTTATAAATAAAAGACTAAATTTACTAATGCAACATTGATATCTATTATTAGTTTTTTCAGCAAAAAAAACACACTTTGTATGGAATTTAAGAGAAACACAGTTCATGTTTGAGCATACAGTCCCTTCCCTCCTATCTTTAGGTAAAAGCTGAAATTCCTGTCAGAAAAATCTTCAAACAAAACTTAAAACTACTCTGCCTGCTGTAATGAGGTGTTTGAAGAGAAGAGGCAAGAGAGTATCATGTTCCCAGAGAATACTGTGAATACTGTTGCTAGATGACAGGGAAGTCATCAGGGAACTGCCTGTATGAACAGTCTTACTCTAATCAATGCTGCCAAAGGTGGGAGATAAGCCATTTAAAACTTCATATGCATGAAGATTATGCAAACTCATTATGCTCTTCCTGATACTCACACCTCAGAATATAATAGGCAAGAAGAAAACCAAAAACTTATTCTTGAAACATTGTGGGAGATTGACTGAGAAACTACAAAATAGAAAATGCAGCAGCTACTCAGAGAAATATTGTTTCACATCAGAATGCAGTGTATTTAGCTGGATCATTCCCTTTACATATTTACATTTTAAAAATTGTAGATCACTGACCAGTTTTGTGTATCTTAATGCGAAGAAAAATATGTCAATATTATCCTTTTTTTTGGTTTGTTTTTTAAGTAGACTGGTTCCTGATTAATTAAAATAGCAAACTTGATCAGCCTGTAGGGGGTGTGGAATTAAAAGAAAAATTGTACACTTTAACATAAATTCTTATATTCTGTATTATTTAATGTGAATCATGAGGACTTTCAACTTGCACATTTTCCACACAGGATCTGATTTTCAGCAGGGCTGTAGGAGTAGTACTAAATGAGAGACAGAAGACTGAAAGTAATGTTTTTAGGAAATTATTTAAGCATTTCCATTTCTGTATTTTGGGAAGACAAAAAAATAAAAATAAAATAAAAAAAAAGAAAGAAGGAAAGAATTGGCAGTTTAGCAAGATACCAAAATGTATTACATGAAATGGCAAAGGATATATAAATATTCGACTTCTCTACTTAGAACACTTTCAATCAATTATTTCTATGAATTAGCAAAAGCCTCTGCAATGATAGCTCTATTAACTGGCAGACATGAACATGTAAAAGACACTAGCTTTTAAAAAATGTCAAAGACTAACTAACCCAACAAATCCAGTTAGTCCTAGCCCATGCCTTGTGAATGTGTTTAGGATCTCAAAGGTACCTGTGGTATTTATTAACTGAGGTCTGGAAGTTATCTACTCATCAGACTGTGCTGTTAAGCTGTCTGAACAGGGACTAGGAGGAAAGGAAGATAGGACAGAAAATAGAGTTTATCTACAAAAAATAGAGCAAAATTGAAGGAAATTAATTTCAGTGGGTAAGATATAGGCATGAGGTAAAGAATCAAATCTTCATACAAGCCACGTTCTATAGAGATATGAATCAGCCATGCCATGTATAAAACTTCTCCCCTGGGTCCCTAAGTGCTCTCAACAGAGATTATACTCTGAGTAGATACAGCCAAATGAAAGAGTTAGGATTTATAAATATTGAAGAATGTTCTGTATTAAATTATGGTTGGACTTGAAAGATTATTGTAAAGAGCTTCAAGTTGTATTCAGGACTAGTGGGTTAAGAAATAATATGAAATTGGGTGAAGTGTAGAAGAGAAGAAGAAAAGCTGAAAGGCTGGTGTTCATCAATCAGTATGAAGAGACAGTGTAATATGATCTCCCTTAGGCTCTTCAGAATTAATTTGAATTATAACAATCCATGATTTTGTCTAAACTTTTTGCCTTATTGCGCACGTTATCAGAAGCATACATAGAAAAATGATCATATAATTTGGGTAGCTAGATTACATATGTTTTATTTGCTGTTATGCTTTCATTAGCTGAAGATGAATTACAGCATGTACTGCAATGTTTTTGTTCTAATAACTATTGTTGGTTTTCACATTTATTTTAAAAACATTTACCAAAAGTAGCTTTCATTGCAAGTCTAACATACACTGGCACAATATCTAGAACCATATCTGTCTTAAGAATCACTAATATTCAGTAAAAAGGTAAACAGTGAAATGAATTTCATGACTGGGATGAAGCTAGAAGTACTGAACATTACCTACTATAATCTGCATGTTCAAAATGTATTCTCTGTAGAAGTAGGAGCAATTGACCACAAGAGAAAGGAGAGCTGTAGGCCAAACTGTAGTCACATGCGGTAAATGACAAACTTGGATGGAGCCACCTTCTTTAATTCTGCTCTATTTCCTTCCTCAGTATTATTCCTGAAATAGCTGCTAACTACAGGTGATTTGATGTATATATACATTAAGTATACTGTTGTACATTAGTAAAGTAAAATTCTTGCTAGAATGGAAGAACTTCAATACAGAAGTGATGTTTATGAGAGTTATGCTTCATTTTAAGCGCACATTTTTCTAATTCCGTGTTAGATAGTCACAAGCATACGTTGCATGATAACTCCACTGTAATTAATACTGGTGGCTATGGAAACAAAACATTTCTAGTATATTTATTCTTTCCATATCAGGATTGATCAAATGGGGTTGCTGTCAATGCTGACCAGTAGAAGTTTACAAAGTCCAGTGCTTATGGTATGCTAACGCCAGTCTCATACACAAAAATTCCCAGAGTAAAATTCCAAATGTTATTAAAAAGAAACAGAAAGCAAAAGACATGCTTGAAATATTTCTGCTCTTATGGATGCTATAAATTAATTGTTTTTATAGTTTTGGAACAGTTTTAGTTATAGATTTCAACATGAAAGGTTTTTTAAATTACTTTACTTAAACATGAATGATTTTTGTATTTTGTTTAAAAATAACATGGAATTGTAATGATTTTAAAAATCTGTCAAAATATCTTTATAGAATTTTTGAAACTACATTTCATAAAAATTAATTTTTAAAATATAGAATATTTTCCTTTCATTTTCACAAATTACTTTCTTTCCATACAGCAGTTGCAAGTTAAATGGTTAAGGTCATGAAAAAGGGCTTTCAAAACAAACAGCAAGAGATAGACACCTTTTTCATACCTAGACTCCTTTTATGAATTAACGTATTTTTGAGATCTATATTCTGCCATAGCTTATTTCTTACTGAACACACTTTATTCATACCAAGCATTTTAATTTATTTTTCCAAACATTTAATATCAAGTAAATATAACTCAGCTGAATCAAACTGATCTAGGGAATGCTGTTTCTTTGCTCAGACATTTCTCCATGCTAATGGCAAGTAGCATGCAGAACAAGTTGGTTCCATTACAGTAAATGTACGTAATTTTTACTTTTTTCTGTTTAAGAACAAAATAACAGCTACAAGTCCGTGCCAAAGTTTTAAAACGGTACTGTTGGTTGTGTTTACAAATGAAGTTTACTTCACTTGTGTTGAATATTAATCTCTGTATTAAATACATCTTATGGATTTAAGATTACATAGCAAAAGCTAATACTAATGCATGATGTCACAACAAAATAACCATGTCTCTACAAAATAATCTGAGGCGTATGTTTGAGTTGCATTCAAATTTTAAATATAAACTTGGTCTCTTTTCTGCTGCATTAATTTTGAGTAAACATATTCTGTTAAAGAGTATTGCTCATTTTAATGTGACAGTTATAAGTCTCACCCAGGGATCAGTCTCATTATGCTACAAGCAACCAAATATTCCCTGCAAACCAAGCAATGAAGGAGTGCAATCTAACAGGGAAATAAAATGGGATAAAGAAGTAAACAGGAGAAAGATCACAGAGCAGGTGACAAAATCATAGAATCATACAATGGCTTGGGTTGGAAGGGACCTCAAGGATCATCAAGTTCTAACCTCCTTGTCATAGGCAGAGTTGCCAACTAGTACTAGAATCTAAGTACCTAGATCAGGCTGGCTAGGGCCCCACCTAGCCTGGCCTTGAACCCCTCCAGGGACAGGGCATTCAAAGCCTCCCTGGGCAAGCTGTTCTAGCACCTTACCATCCTCTCAGTGAAAATCTTCCTGTGTCAACTGTTTATGGGCCGGTTTAGCCTGGTTCCATGATGAATGGGGTGGGGGGACCCATGGGCTCACATCCCAGGAAAGGAGGAAAAGGGAAAAGGGAGATGGGCCTAAAAATAAAATAGCAGCAAGCATCTGAGGAGGAAAGCTGATTTACTAAATAAGATATTGGAATGCTAAATAACAAAATAGAATATAACTGGAATTGAAGCTAATAAAACAAATAAAATGAGAAAGAGTGTCCAAAAAGCGAAGGCCTTACACTAACGCTAAATGCAAGACAACTAGGGAGCACCCACTACTGAGATGATCTGAAAAGGAAAAAGGGTGATATCATGACTTGCCAACAGTATTATCTTTCCCTCTTAGTGGAAAACTGAAAAACACAAAGTAACACAAGGTCTTCTGGGGCACGTAGTTCTTTTCTGAGACAGGTATACCCAGAAATATCAATGATCCATGGAGCTGGAGCATTAAGTCTTTAACTCCAAGTACACATCACAACGTTAGGATGTGGAATACTGATAACAAAAAATCATAAAACCATGACATCCCTGATGTTTAATCTAAGTCTAACCATTACCCCTTGTCCTATCACTATTTACGCATGCAAAATCTCATATCTGTGGAATTCAAAATTGATCTGTACTTTTGCAATGCGTTTATATGTGAAAGAAGCAGTAACCATCTAGCAGTCATTGTGCTGAATTTCCAGACAAGAGAAGTTAACTTTTTTCTTATGTGAATCAATAGATTCAGCTAGTGTTCAGAGCTTCATGTTGCATTCTGCTTGTAGATGGTTGCCACTTCAAACCATTAGTTATGGTTTATTTATAGAATAAAGCACAGTTCACAATTAAATGCCAAGCTGTAATTGAATCAAAGGATTCTGCTGATGCCTTGGCTCATAAGGGTGCAGGTCAAGAATTTTATAAAATGCAGTAGAATGTGAATGGAACTTATAGCCCCCAGTATTCAGTTTGGGATCATGTATTATAATGTGTAATATAGCTAAAAGGATTATTATAATACTGCAGTAAATAAAAAGAAAATGTATCAGACAGTAGAACTGAGAATGCTTGCAGAGGCTTTCATTTTGTGATGTGAGAGACTAAAGATTATACTATGTGAGAAATAAGGCTAGAGGAAAATTATTTTGTAAACACATTCATGTCCTTCAGAAGATATTTTCTGAAGTTATGCTTAAAAAGAAAGAAATATATATATATATAATATATACACTTTATAGATTAGTCCACAGTAAAGTAATAATGACTGTCTACATGGCTAATAATGATTTTTTCCAGATTCCATATAACTATTTCCTGGCATGACAGAGCAGGCAGAAAGAAAATATTACCTAGTGTATCTTCCGTGCCTTAGTAAACAAGCTCATAAAACAAAACAAAATAAAATTTAACCAGTGTGGAACCGATATAAAAAAATCATGTATTTTTTTCTAGTACAAAAAATGTCTTTCCACAAACACGGTTCATTGATTCCCAGAACCAGGTAAAAAAGAAAACATTATTTTATTCATGAAAGAAACATGAGTGATTAAACATACATTTTTAGTCTAAAATAAAAGTTACTTTAACATAAATTTTGTAGTTGTTGTTGTTGTTTACAGAATTCTATTTTCAGAATTACAATAATGGTTAACTGTTCCTAATTTTCTCCTTACTGTCTGAAAAACCATGGTGTACCTCAGGCTTCAATCACTGACCTCAATCAATTTGTTGCTATAGACATTTTGTCAATCAGATGTTTAACCTGGTTCTTCATTCTGGGTTGTAATGCTCCAGAGTGGTCATGGTAACAGTACACAGTTATGCTGTACTCATATCTTTATGCGCTTTATTCTGACCCCCTCCAGTGTAAGAGATGAAACAGTGTATCTCAGGATGGATTTTCTCTGTGTATTTAGAGGACAGTGCTTTACAAATCTTACTGGAACTGCCAGTATTCATGAAATATTTAGACACCTTGAACTTTGTCAGATGTGTTTTAGCAGGCAAGAGCTACTAGGGAAAGGGTGGGGGGTAAGGTTGATATCTCATTCTATAACTATCAATCTAACATCTACGTGGGAAATGTAGTCTTATTTACCATGCCCAGGAATATAGTAAATATTTTTAATATGAAGTTCAATTAAGCCTGCTGTACACTGTCATTTTTTTTCTCTAAGGTATTTTGTTCATAACTGAATTCCAACTCCAACAGTGCAAAATATAATTATTATAACTTTTCTCAAGTTCCTGTTATGACAATCTAGTTGACATCATAAGAAATTATTTCCAAAATTATCTTTTCAATGTACACCAGTAGATATTTATGAAAAATTAGAAGTCATACTATATACTCAGTATATTTGTGCTATTCATGGATTGTGAACTAGTGATCCAATCTGGCGTTTTTTCTTGATTTCACACAGGTTTATGCATGAAGAATCCATACCAAATTTTTGGTCATCTTTATCACTGAAATACAATACTGTTAAAATTATACATTGACCATAGCACTGAAATTCTCTATTTTTCAGAGATATTAACAGTTGAAAGTAAAATAAGCAGTATGCAGAGCAAATCCATTGAAACACGTTATCATAGCTTAATAAGGTATTAATTCAAACTTCTCTCTTTCAGCTTGTCAGATTCATCCAAAATTACATTTTTACTATCATCGGTTTGCTGTGGCTTTCCCAGGGCTATACTGGAGGACTGTATGGCATTTTTTTTTGAGTGTTACATTAAAAGTACTTTTGTCTATATCCATTTCACTTTTTTCTGTGTGTGTGAAATTTAGTAATTCAAATATTTGAAAAAAGAAAAATAAGTAATAATAATTGAGCAAGCCAAACAAAGATTATTTTAATATAGGCAAATGCAGAATGCTTCTAGATTTACCATGTTGCTGAATAAACAACCCTTGCATTATTTGTTTTAAGTTGAACAAAGCAGTAGAGCATTTTTCTACCAGCTGAGCTTACCTCCCCTTCTGTAGACTGTAAGTGCAGTTCTTTTCTACATGTAGCCTTCAAGTCTCCTGCAGCTGCATTGATTTGCACTCCCCTGGGTGCTTCCATCACCAAAGATCTAGTTGGAGATTCAAGTCTAAAAGACAAAACAGCAACTGAGAAAAAGCACACTAAATCAAGCCACCAAAAAAATCAACCATGGTTGGACTAGATGATCTATGGTTGGACTAGATGATCTTGTAGGTCCTTTCCAACCTAATGCATCTATGAATCTATAAACCAGACCTAAAACGTACAGTACCAGTGTATGTAGATACAAATGTATTTGGAAAGTTAACAAAGCGAAGGTAAGTTACTATACACACATGATTCTCTCACTATTCTCTATGGGCCTAGAGAATAAAAAACAAACAAACAAACAAAAAAAACAGGTCTGTGTTTAAATCTGTTCCTGCTTGGGACAGCATTTAGGCATACACTGATATAAGGGTGCCTGCAGACTGATGTTTGCTTGTAGTAAAACTGAAATACAGGTACTTACAATTTGATGTATGTCTGTGAGTGGTACTGTAATGGCAGATTAATAACTAAAATTTGCTAACTGCAGCTGCTCTTCTCAATAAAAATTAAGCAAAACACTTCAAAACTTTTAAATAATAATGTAATAATAAATAGATTGACTTCGCCTTCACAGGCTTATCTGTATTTCACGAAGATGTAGCAGCATTATGCATGAAGAAAAGGAAAAGAGTACCACATCTCCATTACTGTGGTTTTTTGCATGCCCTTTTTCTGTTCTGCAAAATATTCATTATGCTCTTTAATACTGATTTGATAGGGTCAAGCTACATATTACTGGGTCTTGGTATCTCTCCCCAATGCAACTATTGTTCTACTCCTGTCCAATTTTCCCTTTCTTTCTGTACTCAAGATTCTCAATTAAGCTTAGTGCAGAACTAAGATACCTTCTCATTTCTATTCTCTCTCAGTATGCTATGAATTTCTCTTGAAGAGCCACTGCAAGGTTTTGACAGTAGTAGTGTTCACAGACTGAATAGGAAAGGTGACCAGATGTATTGAACTGGAAAACAAAAAATAGATTCTGGATAGACTTACTGCATAGCCCCGTTAAGAATGAGACAAATCTTTTAATCTATTTGTATCTCAGTAATATAATGACAGAACACAGTTCTCCTCTACCTGAACAAATGTTTTCTGTAAGATGAAATACATTAGTGACAGAAATAGCTAGAGTGAGTAGCACAAAGAAAATTTTGCATTATCCTCTTTAACAAATTGTATTTTGAGTATTAGGTCAAATCTATTCGAAAGTATAATGAGGTATTAGGCATGTTACAGATATGAGTAGTTTAAAGAATTTTGCTACAGGAAAGCCAAATGAAAGTACTATAAGGCAATGGAATGGAGACTTTCAGCATCTTTCAACTACTGTTTTTTTTTTTTATTTTTTTATTTTTTTTAAGTGTACAGAGTAGTGATGGATAATTTGAAATTGAAATGCTGCATCTGCATGCGAAGTGAGTCACCAAGATGATGTCTGTGAAATATTTCTGTCCATTATATGTCACTAACAATCAATGGGGGGAAGGTAGAATTGAAAAAAAATTACTTGGTAGCACAAAATGAGACTATTATAAGCAGGTGTTCAGATAACAGCAATGTATTTTTTTGTGGGTACTTACATGTACTAAAAAAAA
>VXAB01000897.1:454149-471717 GCA_013399175.1 Odontophorus gujanensis
TTTTTATTTTTTTATTTTTTTTAAGTGTACAGAGTAGTGATGGATAATTTGAAATTGAAATGCTGCATCTGCATGCGAAGTGAGTCACCAAGATGATGTCTGTGAAATATTTCTGTCCATTATATGTCACTAACAATCAATGGGGGGAAGGTAGAATTGAAAAAAAATTACTTGGTAGCACAAAATGAGACTATTATAAGCAGGTGTTCAGATAACAGCAATGTATTTTTTTGTGGGTACTTACATGTACTAAAAAAAACAAAACAAAAAAACATAAAAGATACCTAAATATGAGAAGTTGAAAAATCAGTATTTTGTAAATGCTAACCCATTTTCTTTCAAAAATTTTTTTACAGTCTGTATAGGAAAAGAATAACAGAAGATTTTTGTGCTTCTTAGTAACAGGAAAGATTCTAAATATCATGTCTTTTTTTTTAACCATGAACTTCAGTGTTCATGGTTATTTCAGTAGTTTCCTGAAATAAAATATTTTGGTAGAAATATCAATAAATGGTTGATCAGAAAAGTACCTCTTAAAATCCTATTCATCTATTAATAAAACTGAGTGCCTGTATATCTTTTACAGTTCCTAATCTACTTTCCTTTTTATCATTCTTCAGAAGATATACATAGTTATGCAGAAGATGTACATAGTTATGCAATCTGCTGCATGCTTCTGAAAATGGAAGAGCCTGTGCACCAAGAGATTACTTCCTCAATCTTTTGAGATAAATTATATTTGATATGTAGCTTCTTAAAAATATTTTTGTTATATTTCTGAATGCTTTAATCTCTATTACAATACAATTGTAACATCCCACGTTGCAAATTCATCTGCTTGGTGAGAGAATCTTAATCGTGCAATATAATTTTTCTTTCCTAAACAGCAATCTGCAATGGAGAATGTAACTGTGCTGTTAGTAAACAATCTACAACACTCTAAGGAAAGATGAAGAGACATTTAAAACAACACTTTCAAATAATACAATCTGTCAGTTGTCTACACGTGATGCAGAGAGATCTATCCAGAGTGGAGAAGGGCTTTTTTTCTTTTTAATTACCAATGATTAATTTGAAAGATGAATTTTACAGGATCAAAGCTGCATGGACTTGAGCAGAATTCATTGAAGTATTATTGCTAAAAAAGAAAAGTTTTCCAATGTTTTGAGTGTGTTCCTTTGAAGGTATTTAAATATTTCTCATGAGAAACACAGAAACATTTATTTCTCATTTATTTTGTTTACAAGTTGACCTAGATTGTATTAGAGAAAAATAATAATAATAAAAGAAACAAAAGGTTTAATTTTAGGTTTTAATAAATATTTTAGATTTATTTCTTGCACATCCCTCAAACTCACATGGGATATAATTAATCTATGTTAATTTTGCTCTATTGACTAGCAGAAGGTATATCCTAAAATAGGAAGAAATAGAAGATTCCCATGTGCAAATGTGAATAATTTGTTTGCTTCACATCTATCCAGTCCACGCTATTTAGCAAAATGACTAACATGAGTCATTAGCAATCTGGAATTTAATCCTAAAGAAGGATTAAAAAATATGCTGCCAACTAGAGAATGCACATGTAAAGCAGGTGCTCATTTCCTCTTACACATCTTGATGTGTAAGGGTCAAGAGATACTTCAAAACTTTTAAGTATTTAATATATGATGATGGGCTTGCCAACATAACTTGGCATCTTTTTTTTTTTATTGTTCTATACACAGTTGTTTTATCCCTTCTCTCATTTCCTTATAAAATGGTACTAACAACCTAAAACATTATAGAATTCAGTGATTTTCTCACTCTCTTCTGAAATGATTTTGGTTCAAATTAGAATTAAGATTTTTTTTTTTTTGTAATACAACTTCAGAAAATTTAGTTCTCCAGAGGCCTCAAACAATTTCAAATACAATAGCCATGAAATTTTATGACCATTAAATTGAGCATAGATTACCTTTTCTACTGGAACCATTGAAACAGAGGATTCTTGATTAGTTCATTTTGATATCATGATAGGAATGCTGGGAAAATTAAGATTTCTGTTCATTCATTTCAATCCCATTATTGCCATATATATATATATGCATGATTAAAATAGTTTTGATACCTTTTCAACCTATACAAGTTGCATGTGATTGACTACAAGAAGAGTTATTTTATTTTTGAAGCTTACTGTGTTCCAATGTTTTTAACCAATTGTTTGTTTTTAACCAAATGCAAGGGAAGAAGTGCAGGCCTCATGAATTTTTAATGTAATTCACTGATCATCAGATAACCTTTATCAAAAAGTAAAATTCTCACATCTTCACAGGAAGTTCTCTATATGTGGGAAACTAACCTTTAAAGGCACAGTTTGGCTTTCTGTATTTTGTGACTTCACAACAAAACCTTAAATAAGAGAAAATTAAATAGACACCTTATGGAATAGCTAATAGCACAAACTAGTAAATATCAACAAGTTTTGCTACTCATAGACAATACACTTAAATAAAGAGGAAACTTTCATGATTTAAATTACAACAGCATTCAGAACTTCGTTTGTTACTTTATCTATTCTTTACATTTCACTGTGTCAGCATGACTTTATTACAGCTCCTGGAATTTTCATTAGCCCAGAAATCACCTTGCTGGGTTCAAAACTGAGTTCTAATTGTTCCAGACATGCTACTGACCTCAGTTCAGTGAGTCTGCATTATAATAACGACACACAAAATAACAGAGTATTTTAATTTTATGTAACAAATACAAAAAAATTTCTGACAGAGGCAAAAAAAAACCTATGTCAACTGAGAATATATACTGTTACTGAGGAAGAAAAGAAAGAGAGGAATAAAATGGCATCAGAGAGTCTTTTTCAGTACTGTTATTAAAGGACAGAAAAAATGAAGCATAAATAAAAGGTGAGGTGTGCTGAAGAAAGCATATATTTAAAGAGCTTGACAAAGTAATCAGGTGTTGTGAGGAAAGTTAAAGAGGACTTCAAGTATGGTTGTGTATTAGAGTGAATAGGAGCATAGATCTAAAGACATGGAAGAAACCAAAATCAGAATATTAAAAATAATATAAAATAAAAACTTAACTGGAGTTTCTGGGAATAAAAATTCATGCATTTTAGAATGTATAGTTCACTAAAAATCAAACTTCTCAAAATCAAGAAAATAGGTAGAAATGTAGGGATTAGAACATGAGCTTTCATTTCTTAGAGAAGTACAACAACCTGTTTGAAAGTCTAAGCTTTCAGGTTGTGGGACAAAGATCTGCATTCGAGACAAACCAAGATACATCCTTAATCAAAAATATGAAAAAAAAAATTCCTAAAGTCTGATATCATAGAGATATCTCTGCTCCACCCAAAGTATTTCCCTTCCCAAAACCTTCCATGCTTTTGTTTTGAGATGAAATCTCCTCTACACCTGCATAACCACTACGCTGACCCTCTTTCTAAATATTATTAACTGAAGTTTGTTTTCTACTAAAAGACATTCCCATTATCCGAGTTGTGTTTCAGAATATATTTTCTTAATACACCTCATCAGAAGGAGGCTGAAGCAATTTGATCACAGACAATTCTCAAGAGGCTGTGGGAGCCGCATTTGAATATAAAGAGCCTGGGAGAGGTTGAAGAACCAAATAGGGCTCTTTGAATAACTGGAAACATGTGAGAAATTGTTGACATAAGGTTTGAACTCCATTAGCTTCCACTGATTCAGATAAGACAATCCAGACCATCTCTAATCTTGAGTAATATATATACTTTTTTCCCCTAAGGGCTATAAATTGACATAGGTAGATACATTTTTGCTGAGGTAAAGCTTTGTTTTGCATCTTGAAATTGTTTCCCATGTGAAAAATTATTCTGCTGAATGCATAGACTAAGCACGGAAGAGAACTTGCAATACACCCTCCAGTGGACAGTACTTGGACTGCTTCTGAACAGCAGCAGAAGAAAACAGACCAGGTAAGAAAAAAAAAAATTGCAACTCAGAAAAGGTTTGGTGAGTTTATGTTGTCACATTTTTTATGGCAAGCACTATTTCAGAAAGAGATTTTCTTTTACTTTCTGCAATACAAAGTAAGGGGGGTAAGTGGCTAAAGAGTGGCATAGAAAACTGGGGTACCACTGGGAAGGAGTAAAAGAACAAATAGAGAAGAAAAGTTTCTGGTGAAAAATTTATTACATGACTACAGAAATGAAATGTTGCCCAAATGGAAAAGAATATAAATAGCCCTTCTTATTAATGCAATAAACACATAAGGAAGGTAGGAAATGAAAATATTGTAGCTGTTACAGCAATAATGCTTGACCTTAATGATGTGTAGTACATGTACAAGTTTTGTGTTATAGAAATAGGATATCAAATTTTAAAAAAAAAACCAAGATGGAAGAAAATGCAGGTCTGGTATTACAAGATTGCATTTGATCTGGAGTCCAAACCACTTTAGCATTGAGTTTCCTGAACACCTGGTGACATTTTAGGTCTGCAACTGATGAAGCAGTCATGGGACAACCTTTGATGCTCCAGAGAGGTTCTAATTGCACTGGGACTTGAGGTGCCTCGGCTGGTCACAGCTACTGTCAGACCTGAGTGGGCTCCATATAAATAGGGATCCTCATCTCCCTTCACATTGATCACCAGACTAAAGTTGCTTTGTTGCTCATTGACTCAGCAAACATAACCTAGTTGCTGATAGTAAAGAATTTTAATAGTCCCCGTTGTTCTTTTGAAAGTCTGTTCTAGAATCTCTGGCATCTGACAGGTACTGCACTCAATTCTATCTAGTATTTTATCTAATTCAATCGTACTCTTGAGTTCCATTGTGTTCCAACTGTGTTGTAGAACATCAAATACCTTATTGAGTGAAAAATATTTCTTTGGATTAGCACAACATAGCCACCTTCTATTTCACCCCAATTTTCACTAATCTTCAATTTGTTAATAATTCTTTCCCCTAAGAGTCTTTCAAAATAATATTGCAAAGCACTGCATACCAGTGAATCCAGACTGAAAGACCTGTAAGATGAATCCTTTCACCTATTTTTCTATACATTTCACTGCAATGGCTACTCTTATTAATCCACCAGACTCAAAGTACTTATTTTCCTATTCGAAAACTTTTTGGTTATTTGGCCAAAAATACATGAAATAGACATTATTCAGCATCTCAAATTAATGAATTCAATGAATTTTCCTATCTATTGACAGCAATACTTTCTTCCTTCATATCCCATCTCCCACCAGAGCATTTTTCCTTCTCCTGAGTCAAATACAATTATCCTCACTGAACACTAAATTACTCTTTGTGAAAGACAAAAACTGTTTTTCTTTGTCTCAAAGCTTGCTTGTAAGGCTTTTCTGGTGATAAGACCTTAGCTAACAACTGCAAGCTATGTAGGTGGGTGTTACATAGCCGGCAGCCCTTTGTCTACAGTGTTTAGATTTGAAAGCACTTCTTTGGAGTGTTTTGCTCCGGAGTGTTTAGTGGTACGGGAGTTTGGGGAACAATACCAGTGTATCCTGTGAAGGCAAGAGACAATTTGGCATTTCCCTACCCCTCTCTTATCTGCTGGCAAGGCCTGAAAAAAACAAGAGTTCCCTTGGAGATCCAAAAAAGCCAGGAACTACCTCTCCAAAAAGAGCTGACTCAATCACCTTGTACTTATAAAAAAAAAAAACCTTATACCTTCGTTAAGAGTGCACAAGCACACCCAAGGCACTATGCACACACCTCGCACCCAAAGAGAGGAAAGAAGAGAGAGAATAAAGGAGGGAAAGAGAAATCATTGTCGTCAACCAAAGAACACAGTCTCCAACAACCCATCGCTACAGAGAATCAGTGCCTGAACTACAAACCTCGTTGGACTCACAGTGGTGATTCTCCCACTCTTGCTTTCTACCAGGACTCCTTTGTTTTTATTTCTTATCTATTGCCTTCTTCTCTTCCCCATATCCCTAAGCAACTAGGATTTGTAAAAAAACTGGTTGGTCTAACATTTGACCTGTAGTGTCTTAATCTCACCATTGGGTATACATATACATATTTTTTTAAAAAAGAACCTCTTCTCCCTCCTATAAATTGGAGTGAGACGCTCTTCTAGTTTAAGAGTCTATTTTATCTGAATAGGAACTAACATTTATATTTCCTTCTTTTCTATGTATTTCAATGTATTTTGCTTTATATATGTATATATAAAATCATTTATAAATACATATAAAAAAGTTAATTACATTGTGTCAATTTTCCCAGTTTTTACAGGTATCTCAATTTTGTGCAAAAATGTCAAAAAATATTGTATTTTTGACAACTAGTCAGTGGTTTTAAACTAATCAAATGTGTACTTTTGCAACACATATGCTCAAACACTGAAATAACTATTTGAACACTAACCATGAACTCTAAAAACATACATATTGAATATTATCAATTCATTAAAAACTAATATTAAGAAGGTAGCTAGAAGCAGAGGTCCTTAAAAATAGAGTGAAAAAGCACAACTTATTTCATACATTATCTCCACAGTTTTGATTAAATTTGTTTTATTAGGTGATTTCTGGATAAAATAGATGAGCAAAAGTGTCCCTACTCTTTTGTTACTCTCTGTTCTCAACTTGCTGTCAAAATTACCTTCTAATATGTTCTATGGTTTCAGGGTTTTATAGAAGAGATACTTTGTCTTATTATTAAACTACTCCTAAAGAGACAAAAGATGGCCCTTAACAAACAATCAGGGAACTCTTAAGTGAAACAGACTCCTGCTACAAGTTTCTGAATTCTTATCAGAATTAAAGTAGGATCCCACTAGCCTGGGTTCTTCCTTAGTGCATGATCAATTTCCACCTCATTATGCCTACCATTAGCTTGTAGGATTAGCTGGTAGTCAATAGTATGAGAAGCTTGACAGAGGAAAGAAAAAAAAATATAAAGATTTGATCTTGCAGTTATCCCCAGAGAACAACAACCCCCTTATTAAGAAGGTTATTGAGGTCAAAGCTATCAGCATTTAAGAAATGTCTGCTACTTTTATCAACAAATATTACTTATTATTGCACCATGTTTTAATGTAGCCTAAAACTAATATTTGGGGACCTATCATATTGGTGGTTTAGTTGCCCTAACTGTGTTCTTGCAAGAAAAGTTAGCAAGAGCAATATGAAGATTAAATTAAGATGTAAGTCATTTTCCCATTTCTAAGGCATGGTTCTTTTATGCTGCTTATCCCAGCTAATGAAAGCCAGATTTAATTAGTTTTTGGGTTTCAACACAAAAGGGCTTACCAGCTTCCACAAAGGATTTTGTATAAAATATTTTCTGAAAGCAAAATGTTGTTACTTACTATTTGAAAATGTAATATGTGAATGAATAAAGTGGTTGAGTACATAGGAAGGAAATTTTTTTTACCCTTTCAAATCCTGAGTTTACTTTCTACACAACATATTTTTTAATATCATACGTCACTAATGGTTGCCTGAAAACTTCAAATTCTGGTTATAGAAAAAGGAGTGTTGAAGAGGTAAAACTTCAGAAATTTGAATCTAATATGAATCATCATCTTTCTGGCTCTTCATCCAGAAGAGATTGAGCTAAAATTTTGGAACTTTCAGCTCAAACACTGTGCCTCTTGTGTCTTAGTTGACATTCTATAGTTCAGCTTCATTCTTAGTAATCAAGGTTGACAAAAATTTCCACTTTTTAAATTCAGCAGTTAATTGTCTTACATATGCACTGTTATGAATTTTATTCCATCACCTCCTTTTTGATGGAAGTACACACCTGCTTTTTAAATATACACATATCTTGATGTCTGATGCTTATTATTTGACCAGAAAAACATATTCTCAAATGAAAAACTAAGGGATTTTTTAAGGAATTTTTACTTTAATTAATTAAATTAAATTTAGGCGTCTTTCAGACCTGTATATAACTACTGAAATGAGCATATTATATTTGCATTTATACACTGAATCCTGCTAACAAACTGCAAACATCTCTACCTACTGAAAAAATGAACTTTAATGTAAGCTCAGCAAACTTTCTTCTCACTTATGTCAACATTAACTTCAAAAGTCCCAAGACTCAGGTATACTGCATTTGGGAAAAAAATATATACTATGTTTTAAGACTTCCAGTATTATTTGCTGGACTCTGACTAAGTGTATGTCAAAACCTTACACAGTGCAAGGACCCAAAGCAGAACACTGGAATTCAATTGTCTATATTTTGCAGGCATTCTTTGTCATGTAACATGAGACGAAGACCTGTTGCATTTAGGATGCAACTGCACTGTTTTAGAAGATAAAATCATCTCACAGTATCAGTGTAGTTTTATTAACTGGGCCTGATGCCAGAAAATGGCTCTGACAGTGCTTTGTTTGTAATAATGGGAGTCACTGAGGCCACTGGGATGTGTTATATCTGGGTTGATTTATTTCAGCATATTTGGCAAACAATCATTTCAATATTAAATCACTGTTTTCTGACAACATATGTAACACTAGCAAAAAAAAAAGTCATTGTATTTATTGAGAAAGGAGCTGCAGGGCTTGAATTTTTTTTATTTTTTTAAGGATTTTTTAAAATCATTTGAAGTAAGATAAAAATGTGGTAACTGGAGTTTTCAAAGATGTATACGATCTGAGTGTCTAATTGCATTTTACTGTCAGAAACGATCATACAAAGCTGCAATTATTTGAAGTTCTTTTAAGTTACAAGCTTAAAAAAGGTCTGCAGGTTATCTTCTAGAAAGATTTATGCCAGAAGCCAAGAAATCTCTGTCCTAATACTAGTTGTCTTCGTTTTAAAAACAAAATATCACTGAATCCTAACTACCACATAGCAGCACATACGTACAAAATCCTCCACAATACATTACATATGAAATATAGTAAGAATAAAAAACACCTAAGCTAGTTCTGCTTGAAGCTGAACAAGCAACATGAGGGTTGTTTTTTTTTGTAACACCATTAATCCTGAAGACATGGGCCTTTCCATTTTACCATACATTTACATTTTCATATCATTATTTAATCATTGAAATAATTAGACAAAGCATGGTCTTCACATTTTTTGAAATGAAGTTCTAGCTTCTTTCTCAGAGTTTCGGGCCCTCTCAAAAAATCTTCCTTCATGGGCAGTTTCTTGTGTATGATTTCTGCAATGGCTCTTACTGATCAAGGACCCTAAATACCTCAGTAAACATTAGGTAGGATATTTTATCAAGCACATCCCTGTAGCAATCAATGCTAGGCAAGTAAAGAGAGAAATAAATAAGATTTAGAAATCTTAGCAGAATTCAAATAAAGACTTTTTCTTACCACTTTTGTAGAGAGAAAAACAAGGATAGACCTTCAATTTTCTGATAGTCATGTATTCCCATTAACTGCATAACTTACAGATCAGTATTTACTGGGGTAATTGCATGCACTTCAAGATAAAGTTTTCACCATACAGCTTTCTAAATTGTATCTTTCTTGGTATAAAGATGTTTTAATAAGTTTTAGAATTGTTTTTTTTTTTTTTACTTTAGTATTTTTGTGAATAAGTGCAGCAAAATCTGGGATCTTTAGATTTCTAAGCATAGACAAACTTGATAATGAATTTCTGAAGTGTGTGTACGAAGTACTCAAAAAAACCATCAACATGGAAACACTAAAATAATAATAAGCAGCTTATCTAGACATATACTCAATGGCAGCTCATAAGAAAATAAAATCTGCAACTGATGCTATTAAACAGTGCGGTTGTCAATTCTAAAAGAGTCTGACTATTCTGGGGAAAGTATAGTTGAAGATTCTGACATAGGAGAAAAGTCATTTCAAAATGTAATGTATTTTCCATTTTGTGTGATGGAAGTGTGTGGGTCTTTTTTGACTACTTAGAATAAATTGGAGTCTAACAGTGTTTTGGATATGTAAGAATCATACAGTAGGCAGTACAGACTACTATACAACTATTTGCTTTTAATCAAGATGTAATTAGTTTTGAAAAACACGATTTTAAAACAACTCTTCGAACAACACCTACTTGAGGTCTTGAGAAGGTTCTGCTCTGATATGGGGTGTCTCCACGGAGTGCCCAAACACTGCCCCTTCCATGCCTAAAACACACAAATAAAATGAAGTACAGTCACTTTGAAAATAAAAACACATCAAAATAAATGATCACAGATTGATATTTTTGGGATAAAACATATAATTGAATCCCGTATTGATGGCTATTAATGTTTCTTCATATATATGTTAGCATTTCTATTCAAAATCTGGATTGATCACTTGAAATAATAGACTTCTGCTTATCAGTAGCTGAATTTCACATACAGATCTTAAAGCATTTAAACATTCAAGCTTCCCTGTGTTGACGTGCCTGAATGCCCATTTTAACACTTATCAATGTTGACAGAGAAAAGAATAAATTAATTTTGTTTGAAAAAAATCACATTTTTTAAGTAACTACTCTTTTTGCATGATGCTCATTTTGATTACTTGAATTGAGATCTCAGCCTTTCAAAATTCTTGAAATATCAACTTTCCATCTGAAGTTGCTAGCCTAAATCTCTGACTTTGTTTGAGTGTCACGAGACACTCTCTTTCCTTTCAGATTGACTCAGCAGTGGGTGCTCGCTGCCATCTCACCTTCAGCGTTTAGCATCACGCCTTCGGTTAATCGTGCTCATTTTATCTGATTTATTAGCTTCAATTTCAATTATATTGTATTATATTGCGTTATTTTGCTTTCTGATATCTCATTTAGTAAACTAGCTTTCCTTCTCAGATCACTGCTGAAAGAAAAAAAACAAAAACAATACTGAGAGTTCTTAAGAACTACATGCAGGAAAAGCAGCATACATAAAAGTATTCATATACATGCTATGAAGAATTTTATTTTCAAACCTGACGTTGTCTGGAAATTTTGCTACCTTTAAGAGACAGGAGCATGTCCATGCAGCCTGAATTCCTTTTACTCCAAGCTGAAACCCCATCTATAATAGCATGCAAAAACTTCCAGTGACGTTGAAGCATTTGAATGCTTTTAGATCCTATCCACCACTGTAATCAGCAAAACTGAATAATTAAAAGGCCAGTGGCTCTTTGTGTTTCTGAAGGTGGAAATGGGATACAAAGATGCAAATAACTGAGCAGAATGTCAGCCTTATGAGAAAACCACATCTTTTATATTTGAAAGAGGAGAATTAATGCAAAGAGATATAGAATAATGCAGGGTCAAACAAAAATCAGAGTGTCAAAGATAATTGGCATAACCTGATGAAAAATATAGATGACAACTGTTTTTAAAGAACTGTTAACATTTTTTATATTCAGCAGCAGTTGTTTAAAATTATAAGCCATTTTCCCACCTTACAAAACTGAAATTCAGAAAAAAGAGATGGTTTTGTTCAAGCAGACTGCACTATACAAAGACATAACCCCACTTGTTTTCTTTCTCCTCACTCACCACCAAATCTGAAAGTATAACAGTTCCCATGGTAAATAGTCTATGCTCAAAAAATGAGCTGTGAACAAGAAGTTCAAGGAACATCTACCTTTTACTTTACACCGAAAGAAATGCAGGTAACTTATCTCCATTTTAGGAAGGAAAATGAGAAACATCCAATTAGAATTTACTACAGTAAAACACTGTGATCAAGAAACATGGAAAGGCACTGTACAGGCAAATGGGTGACATGGATCAGCATTACTTAAAAATGCAGAACATGAGAGAAGCCATAGGAAGGTACTTTTAAAATTAATTATATAGCAATTCTGCTTTTATAGTGCTCCAGTGGGAAGTTAGATCATGTAGTTCAGTATTACTTAGTAAATGGTGCTAGAAAAATGTGATTTTTTTGTTATATAAGTACTATTCACACAACAATATAAATCAGGATTCAAAGTGAATAACAGTTTTTTTTAATGGAAGAAATGTATTTTAGGCTTTAAGTCGCATTAAAATGCTTATTTTTTACAGAAATAACAAAGAATATAATATTTGTATTCCCTGACTTACAGAATCATAGCCAAGACCTACTTTGAGATGAGTGGAATTCTAGACAGAGATTAAGAGAAAAGAAAAGACTTGAACCTTCAAGCTCTTTCGAGGGTAGCTCAAAAGGAAGTAGTTAGAGAACTGAACTCAAAGGAATGTGAGTTAGAATGGTAGCGAACCTTTCAAAGGAAGTAAAATAGCAAGGGCACTGAGTATGTGCAAAGGATGTAAAATCAAAACTCTAACTGAATAAAATTACTCCAACTTCCAGCTTCCATTGCTAAGAATAAGTTTAGTAAAGACTAGCTAAGGGAGAACCATCCATGAAGATAAACTACTGGTCAAAGCACAAGAGCCGCTCCAGGGACAAAAAAGCCAAAAATGACAGAACTCCAGTTCTGTATTTATAGACAATTTTCTTTAAGTATTGCAGTTTTATACACACCAGATGTTTAAAATACACTTTAAAAAAAAAGTAAAAAGCAGATCAAAGTAATATCTTCAGTACAAGCAAAACTAGTCACACATTCCCACTGAAACTAAATATTTAGAACTCAGAGAGACCAGTGTAAACTACTAATTTCTGCTCCATTTAATGGTTAGTGAAATTCAGCCTTTGAGAAATAACGACTTTCATAAAAAGTAGAATTACATTGTTGGTACTTGGTGCTAGATTTATATTCACTTATGTATGTGTACACAGAGGCAACGTTGTCATTTATGTAATAAGCAAATTATCCTTTTTGATTTATGAGTTAGCTCACAGAACAACGGTGGAACTTTTTAATGACTTAGTAACTGACAGGAATGAGAAGACCAGTCTGTGCATTCTGCAAAAAGAGTACAGGCTACAAAACTGATGACTTAAGAATAAAAAACTAATAAATTATTTTGCTGAGAAAAAAATCAACCATATATTAACATTGTCCCACACACATTATTCTTGCAAGCAAATCACCTCAAATGTACTGACAATGAATCTGTATAGAATTTTGATGTGCACAGATTACGTAGCATAGCAGTGTCACAGGCACAGCTGAATCTTACTGCCTTGCCCTTTCCCTAGGTTTTTTGGAAACATCAAGTGAATATGATGAGGTGCAACAATTTTGCAAGTGCTAGACTCTAATGCCAATTCATCCTCAGAGTTATAGATTTTAAAGAAGAATTTCTAAATTATTTATCATTTTTGAGGCTTGCTATTTAACTCATTGAAAAATTCATTGTTAAGTTAAAGTATCTACATTTCAAAGAAAAATATGAGTACTTAATCAAGATTGCTTTACCATTGCAAAGACCTTGGTAACAGACTTGATATTCTGAAAATTTAATTGCTACTAAAAAAAACCATGCAATTCTTAATTCTTTTACAACATGTACATAGCAAAAATTTAAATGTATCTTTGTCGGATTACTTCGCTACTGTTCACCACTAAGATCTTGGGAGGGCTCACTGCCAGCATGAAAACAAATCCCAGAAATATCTGCCTAGACAGATTAACAATCATAAAAATTCTGCAGTTATTCCAATCTATCTTGTGCAAACTAGAGACCCAAAAGAATCAGAATGTTCTGGATCACATCTTTATTGTTTAGTTCTTCAAGGCTGTCAATTTTAATAAATGGTTTGAAGTGTAATTGAACTAAGTACTTGTAACTAATAATAATAATAATAATAAATATAAAAAGTATGATGAATCTGGATTTTTCCTATAGAAACACAGAACAGTAAAGAAAGCAGGCAGGGTTGTTCTGAGGCAATGTGATTGGTGGGATTTTCTCAGTCTCTCAGTAGCAAAATGGGCTAAGACTAAAAAGCAAAGGTTTCAGGTAGGACATTGATACACCCACACTGGAGGTATAATGCAGGTAGAAAGTTGCAGTATTTAGGCATCTTACTTTAGTTGCAGCTCTTCACACGTAAACTGAAGCATGGGCACTTTGGAATTGAAGGTTTCAGAGATAAGCCATTATTTAAAACTAATTTGCGGAATGAATGATTTAGATTCATTACTCAAGGACATTGAACACGACAAACATTTGATGCATATTTTCTACATAGAAACCTTACTTAAAGACCTGTACTAAGCCTTTAATCTAAGTAAGAAACATAACTTCTTCAATACATTCATTGCCTTCAGTGTAATAAATTCTGATAAAAGTAAATCCACACTTCAGTGAATACTTGTAAAATTGCAATAAACATTTTCTAAAATTATCGTAATTTGCACTAAGTACAAATACTTAACATATTGTGTCCTAACAACGAGTAGTAAGCCCCACTTAGTAGATCTTGCAGTGCAAACGAAACTATATTAGGTCTACGTATTCAGTTAACTAATACGCATATTTGCTTGAAAGTTGACAACAAAAAAATATATGTTTGGCCAACACTTGACATAGTCTACTAAGCTGAAAAAGTAGACTTAGGAAAAAAAGAAACTTAACATACGAGTAGCATAATTGAATTTTGATTTTTCTTATACATGGAAATAAATGGAGAAAAATACGAAAATAGAAATGATTGACAACAACCATTTTCGGCTTGAATTGTTAGTCTCCTTCAAAGGCTACAAAAGCTAGTCATATGCATAGTTCTAAACCTTATGTTTAAATTTCACAGGAAATAATTGATAATTAATAATTAATTATAATTAATCTTGGATTTATTGTGTTTTTTTATTTCTTCTTAATATGATGTGAAGTATTCTGGATTCGCAACAGTGGAAAAAAGCAGAGTTGTCGTTGTCAGTATTCAAATATTGAATATTAAATTGTATTCTTATTGTATTTAATTGATTTAAAAAAAAAGATTGTTTTTATTTGGTTTTAGAAGTTATCCCTAAGATCTGGAAAACATAGGCTTATACTGTAATAAATACTTAATCAGTTACAAATTAGAATTGCTGTTTCCTTGATGAAAAATGAATGAATCAATGAATGAGAGGATTATCAAATAGTCAGTAGCTCAATAACCAGTTGCTCAACAAAAAGACTCACCTAGGATATGAAAGAATGGCATATGAACGTGGATGTCTCACATACAAAATAAAGGCCTTACCTTCAAGTCTACTCAAATTACCTAATCATTTCAACTTCACAAAAAGTAAAGTGTCTCTCATTTGCACAGAACATTAAGGAAAAACTGGAATCCTGCAGAGGTAAATGCGTAAATGAGAAAGCTATTTCTCTCTTAGCTTCAAGAGCAATTAGCAATATTCTCCCATTTTGAACCATCCTAAAAAATCTTATTATGTACTGCTGCTCACCTATATACCCAGGAATGTTTATACAGTTTCCTTCAAGAATTTCAAAAACTAAAGAACTAATTATTAGTTTTTGACTGAAGGAAAGGATACTTGCACTCCAATTAGACATTCCACAAATAAATTATTTTTTGTAAAGTACGAAGCTCAGAGGAATTTATTTCTCCACTAGTTCAAGACACCTCAATAGTTGCCTGAGTAAGAATGATTTATATTTTGTCCATTGTCAAAAATGACAAAACAGCTTATCTAAAGTTAACTACTGATACTAGACTGAAACTAGAATACCATCATACCAAACCGAATTCAGCTTTTGCTTTCAACATCTGATCATCAATTAACACAACTGAATTTCATCTATATTGGAAAAGGTTGTTTGGAAATCTCATTTTGTATCAGGAGTCATCTAAGTTTCCATTGGAACTATTCAACATTGTGTTTACATAGGTTTTAGTGACAACTTCTTAATGGCATACGTGGCAGCTATTCAATACAGGCTGAAGATAACTAAATGTATGTTTATGTCATCACAAATACATGTTAATATTACACGTATTTGCAATTACTTCACAAATTTTGTAATCAGAAATAGGTATGATTTTATTAAATACAATTAACTGAAAAATCCCCAGCTGGGATAAAGTATTAGAAATACTGTTCACACCTGACAAACGTATAAGAATAGAGATTTGGTACAAGAATCTACAAAAAGAGAAGAGCATTTCCAAAGGAATATTTCTTTATGTGCATTTCTAATATGCATTTACTTCTGCTCTGTACTTTACCACTGCTACAGCACAATGAAAAGTTGCTACAATTATGTGATAGTTATTGTTGCATTCTTACAAATTTTCTTGTTTTATTTGTGCAAAAGGAAACCATGAAGCAGTAGAACTACTATCCACGTTTTTTAAACAGATCCACTATATCTTTTTTTTTTTTTACTGCATAGCAATTAGTATGCCTTTGATAGACCGTAATCAAATACTTAGAAAGTGTATTTGTTTATCCTGTAGAGGGCACTAACACACAGAGAAAATGTCAACTGTATACAAGTATATAGTATGTATTTAAAAAGTCACTGTAAAAATGACTTAAAATATTTTTGAATTTGTGAAAATATGAAAATGTGAGAAGAATCCTCACATGTATTTTAACAATGCTGAAAAAGAGATACATTTATATAGCACCTTCTGTGCCTGTTTAACCAAAATAAAACAAACATTAGCATCTTAAAAATACTGGAAGTCATAATTTATATTTTTGGGAAATATGAGAAATATAATGTAAATTCTTCACAGATTTCTATTAGATATTACTACCAGTTACCTTGCTTATCACCTAGTAGGACCTCTTTTTAGTCTTGTGCTTTACTGATGTTTCATGATCCTCTCTAGAAACAAATTAAACAGCTGAATACAGCACATTCCAGCCTAGCATTACAAAAATGCAAAAGAGCAAATGACTTACTTAGATATGCCTTTGCTGCAGTTTCAAAGAGAAATTCTGTATTTATTTGAGAGAAGGTGAATGTCTGATAATAATGTTGTCTTTTAAGAATATTCTCAACTTCTAGTCAGCAGAACAGTGAAGCAAGGCTTTCAGTTCAGCAACAAAATGGATGCAGGTGTACTTCATCCATTAAATACAATGACTATATACTAGCAAAGGCCATGTTAGCAAACATGCCTGTGTATGATCTGTATTAATCATCAGAAAAATTGCTTATTTTCCGCAAAGAACAAGATATCATAGTATATTGCAATACACTTAATTTAGACAAATTACATGGGTCTTCTTAAGAAGATTTTTTTTCAGGTAAGGAGAAGAAGAGAGTTACCATAAACCTAACAGAGTATGTGAGAAGAGGGTATATAGCAGTAACTTACTGGTAGGTCTCCATTTTCAAGATGGGACTGAACTGGTCACAAAGTAATTTGTCACTGCTCGTCCTAACAGTCACCACGGAGCAGTTATCACGAATTGGATTACAGCCAGCATTCAGATTATCTTGCAAACCTCTTTAACAGTCTAGCTTTGCTGTGAGTCTCATGGATAATGCTAGTCTGGCATTGCTCTTTTACTGTAGGTGAGTCTGAATAGACTCAGTCATTCTACCATACACCTACCATAAATTTACCATAAGGTTTAAGCACTTTTAATTGCCTTGCTACTAAGGAATATCAGTCTAAAATCAGCACAGGGAAGCTTTACTTCCACATCAAAATTCAGAGATGTCAGCTGCTACTGAAACCTGCAGTGGTTTAACTCAGCAGGAACTCAGTACCACATACACACACACCAAAAAAAAAAAAAAAGG